>JAVYIG010000294.1:478306-676526 GCA_035222895.1 Strongylocentrotus droebachiensis | reverse complement strand
TTATGATTTATTAGACTTTTCAGCCCTTGAAACAAGAATATGCAGAAAATCGTATCACTCTGCACATGTTTGCTATGGAACATCCGGGTACGTGAATATACTCTCTCCCGGACGTGAGGTCATAAATAGTAGACCAGCGCCGTGACTGATTTTCTATGCAAAGAGAGGCGAATATTTTCAACATTTCAATGAGGATTCGAGTAGACAGAATTTTTTTGTGATATACTAAGTAATTGAAAAACTTAAAAATAACATATACTTGCCGTAGGTAACAAATTAAGGGACATTTATTTGCTTAGAGTATCAACTTTAAGTATTCAGTCTTTTTCAGAAAAACGCATTGTTTTGTTCTAGTTTAGGGGTTGAAATAACTGTGCAGTGCGATAATATATTTCTATTATGTGATTGTGATATATTCTCGTCATAATATATTCTGAAATAATGTATTGTGAAATAATGAATAATGAATTATGTTGTATTTATGTTTGTTTATCAAATGATAAACAAGATTTGTTATAACTATGTTGCGGTTTGATTATAAACTATGTTATGTACGAAAAAATAATTGGAGCTTTAAGAAATAAAATCAATGAATACAAAAAAGACTTGCAACAGAGAAATGAGATTCACACATCAAAGAACGAAGCAAAAACAAACAAATTTAAAAAGAAATTGGTGTTATATTTAAAACCACAATTTAAAAAAAGAAGAGACAAATTCTTCATCTGTGCTAGAATACAAAAACATTTTAGAAAATTCAATGTGGTAACTGCTGTAAAAAGTACAAAAGGAATTGAGCAGTGGTTTATCCAGGGAGCTTAGACATTTAAAAAGATTCCCACCTCCTTAGAGTATGGCTTCTTCGAAATACAAAGTGCTTCTGTGTCAGGCAGTAAAATATTAAACTATGCACGTACAAAATTTTAAAGTCAGACAGAGTGACACGGTGACATGGTCAGCTATACAAATTCAACAAAACGTTGGTTCACAGTTAAACTACAAAACATGATGGAAAAACACAGTTGCCAAAACAAACAGATTACAATATCTTTTAAAAATTCAAATAACCTGACATTTTCCTTTTGGCTTGGAGATATTTTGAAATGAAATTATTTGACTAATGTTTTTGGTTTTACAAGAGATATAGGTAACATATCACCATTGTCTCTCAGACATTATCTTATTATTCAATGATGATAACTATTAGAACACCAACTCCATGTACATGTTAATTGGCAACAGTATAATTTGACACCATAAACTACTTGGCAGTATTACAAATATAAAAAAACTTATATCAAATATTTTGAAATGAAATTATTGACTAATGTTTTGGTTTTACAAAGAGATACAGGTAACATATCACCAGACATTATCTCATTATTCAATGATGATACCTACCCCATTAGAACACCAACTCCACTTACATGTTGGCAACAGTACAATTTGACACCATAAACTACTTGGCAGTATATACAAATAAAAATACAAATAAAAAAAAACTGCTATAAGATATATTTCATAAGTTAACCATAATAATGCACCTGCCTTATATTTCAATACATACATATGGAAATTATGAAGGAATATTAGAGTGAAATTAAAAAGCCCATTACACCACAGCCTCCTAATCTAATACATGTAAAATTCCTTATTTCAATGAAAATAATGATATTACATTTAGTACTTGGAACATACTGAGTACACAGATATTTACAAACCACCCTCTTTGAAAATGTAACAGAATATTTACAAAGTAATTTAATCCCACTGTCGTATCGGACCACCCTCAAAATAGATAAAACACATTTGATACACATTTTGATTAAATCGACTGACTGCAAAAATGAAGGAAATCGGTGCAAGATAATGCTAACCATAAATTTTGTGAGAAATTTTGATTACATGCATGAACAAATGGTCAGTTGCTCAAATAACATCAGCAACAAATTAATCAAAAGTTTCATAATGCAACTCTTTAGCTCTTTAGTGATATGTTTTTCTTTGTAGTATCTTAAACATCTACATGTATGCATTTATCCCATGGTATTGTGCTTGTTGGTTAGCACTATATCATTATTATTATTATTATTATTATTACTTATACCGCGCTTTTCCCATAAGGCCCAAAGCGCTTACATTTACAGTGAACAAAAATCAAAAGTACATAAATACATAAAATAAGAAAAACAGTCTTGCATCTACGAACTGCAAAAAAGATGTGTTTTTAACCAAGTGCTCTATTTATCAGAAAGCAGTGACTGCAAAAATACTCAAACACTCAAGACAAGGAAATATATGTAAATTACATTTCCTCACCTAATGTGAGAAGCAAAAAATAAAGATAAAACAAGTTATTTTCTATCAAAAAATACATAAACTAAAAACTGATATAAATTTAAAATTAGTAATTTCTTCTGCATCTTGTGCAATGTATTTTACACCATTCAGAGAGTAGCAAAGTACATAAATCAATTTAATCATACAATTGAATAGATAAAATCCATTAATACAAATTAAGTCTTGTAGCACACAGCATTGAAGAAAGAAAAGTGTTAAAGGAACCATTTATTTGTCTGCTGGGAGCCAGGATGATTTTAGCAAGATTAGAATAATATTTATAAAAAAAACAGTTTTGAGGATTTTCAAAACCCAATAGTACATGATGTACCTTACATGTATTTACCATATATAATCAATCATTAGCATCTTGCTAGACAGTTTAAATCACAACAGAATAACATTACACGAACTCAAGTTGACATGCATCTTTAATACATTACGGTAGTCACTTGGCTAAACAGACTCAAAAGTGACTCAAAAAGTGACTCAAAAAGTGACTCAAAACTGACTCAAAACTGACCCAAAACTGACTCAAAACCTACCCCAGAACAACTTGTTTCCATCTTGTTTTAGGTCTGTTGTTGGTCTCAATGATGCAACTAGGCGTTGACACCCTTTTTGGCCCTGTTTCATAAAACCTGTTATCAATAACAAGTTACAATCCTTGTTATAAGCTACTGAAATCGTAGCATCTGATTGGCTGAGAGCAAATTAGTCATAGAAATTTAGCATTTGTTATTGATAACAAGTTTTTATGAAACAGGGGCCTGATATTCAGCAGACACTGAACTACTCTACACACTCTGCAGCATGGATGCAATATTGAATATAATTTGTAGATTAGATGAACAATATGGAGGAAAGTGAAAGACTTAAAATTGCAGCAAAGTAGACTAATCTATCACACAGTTAGATAAAAACACACTGTATCGAGTAACATCATAAATTGTATATATGTATGCATGTATGTATGAAATAGATACATAAATGAATCACACTGGATTCCATGGTCAAGAAAACTCTGAATGAATGATGGAAACCCATCGGAAAAACCAAAGTCAAGGAGACTAAAATTGCATCCAGCAGGCCAACTCCTCTACACTAAAACCCACTCACCCAACCACCTACACACACACACACACACTCACACTACGAACACCCACCCACCCTTAGAATGATGTACCAGTACACACTTTATTCAGTTTTTATGAACACCACTTCTGTAGTAGTCTACAGTTACCAATGACCTGAAACCTTGCCCAAGGCCTGCCAGACACAGCAACAGCTAATACATACAGCTTACATTTGGTCTCAAATACAGTTCCTTATAAAAGGCAAATACAATAATTAATTTACAGTTGCTTACATTCAAGGAAGCGGCATCTGTAACAAAATCTCACTAAGCCTAGTCATCAATATGTACTAAGGCCTATGTATTAAGTTGACAACTTGCTTAGAAAATGTATTGAATCTGGACCGTGGTGTGTCTAAATCTATATTGATCTGCCCAGTAAGACAAGCACAATATTTCAATCTTTAGCACTTTCACCTCTGTGCATTTTTTTTAAAACAGACAAATGCAATATAATAGCCCTATCACACCTCAAATTAAGCACATCAGCCAATTATATACTCTCTTTGTGATTCATTGCTTTTTTGGTCTTTTTTTATATCGATGAAATGTTAAAATATATCACAATATGCAAACGACAATGCACAAACAAATCGGAATCCATTTCTGTTGAAATACAGAATGGATTTCACAAATCACAACATATAAGATTTCAAAAAAATCAGCATGAAAGTCTCAAAATCAAATAATAATTCTTCATTTCTTCATTTTTCCCATCTTAACTGGAAATGTGACCTGCTAATATATAAAACATCATTAAGTAAATTTGCTTGAACCAATCAATGGTCTCAGAATATTTACATACAAGATACATGATCATATTTTTGGAAGAATTTTGAATGTCATAGTGACAGTGAATATATACATATTGCCAATATACCACACTGTTTGTTCTACCTACTGACTATAGAAATACAATTTTTTGTAAAAACAGTAATTGTTCAAAACTTCAGACATAAAAATGGAATATTAACTGGCATCACAAATATGGGGGAATGATTGTATGGATCCTTTTGAAGTGAATACAGGAATGACACCAATACAAATGGAAATGGGCAGAATGGTTTGATCAACATTTCACTATTTTAAGAATACATGGGATGTGGCTCACTAAACATATACTGACCGCATTTTCAGGTCGGGTCATGGCTTAAACTACTGATTCTCAGTGATCTCGAGACTGCACTGTGCCCTTCGACTCTAGATCAAGGCATGACGCAGTCTTGAGATCACTTCAGGGTAATAGTTTTAATACCATTGCCTTTCAAAGCAGTCAATAGTTTGATAAAATACAAATAGTTCCTCAGATGGGATTAATAGCCACAGATTCCCTGGTTAGGTTACGCATGTGCATATACATTAAGAAGCATCCCAAATTAAGTACTAATCAACAAACAATACTATAAAAGTGTTGTCGCCTCTTTATCATTCACAATCCTTCATTCTTTGCAATTTTCTAATGGTGCACTATAATGTTTGATCCATTCGGCCCATAAAAATTCCACAAAATGCGCCTCAGAACATCAATTCTTGACTTGAACACTTATGAGTTTATGATACAAAAGTTAAGGCAATTAGAGGAAAAGTATGTTTTCCTGTGGCACTCAGGATAAACTTATGCTGCTTGAATACATTGTACATAAAAAAACTCAATCACGAAAGTAATAAACTACATGTAAGGGTACTGTGTACATTGAAATAATTGTTATACATGTATTACTTTAAAAAAGAGATTAAAATGCAGTAGTATTTCATTGCTATGAAAGATATCCTCCGTAATAAGGTACTGTACAACTTGGCACTACTAAATGATACCAATTTATTAGACCACGTAACCCCCCCCCCCCAAAAAAAAAAAAAAAAAAAAAAAAAAAATGTCCAATAAAAAATTTGAGGAACCATTTTAAAAGTAAAGTAAGAAGAATAAATTGCTTTTTTACATGTAATAGACCAGTTTGAAGTTAGCTTTGGTACAAATGACCCCAAATATTCACAAATCTTTTACATATTATGGCAACCTCCCATTTTGTGCATTTTAGAACATTCGGTGCCAAAGTCAACTCTGTTCACCGCAGCCTCTATCCTTGCTACAGTACCCGTCAATGTTCAATCATGATAGTTATCTTAAATGTGACCGGGCAGAAGTACATTTACATTAAAATGACCAACTCTGTCTCATTTATCTCGGTAAGCGAGATATCTGGGGCTAATAGGCCTCGATCAAGATATGAATCGCAGCCTCTATCATTGCTATAGTACTGTAACCATACAGTGTAGTTAGTCATGATAGTTTTGTTGAATGTGACTGAGCAGAAGTACATTTATATTACAGACACCATAATTTTGATCTGAATGTAGGTCGGTGAGAGAGCCAAACGGCTTCCAGTTAAGAGCTAAATCACTGCCTCTATCCTTGCTATAGTACCAGACAGTGTAGTTATTCATGATAGTTTTGTTGAATGTGACTGAGCAAAAGTGAGGATATATTACCGACACCATCATTTTGATCTACATGTAGGTAAGTGAGAGAGTCAAACAGCTTCCAGTTAAAGAGATGAACCGCAGCTTCAATCCGTGCGATAGTTCCAGAGAGGAAAAAGTGAAGATATATTACCGACACCATCATTTTGATCTAGGGGAGCGTGATGGCTCCTAACGGGCTTCCGGTCAAGAGATGGACCGCAGCTTCAATCCGTGCGATAGTTTCAGAGAGAAAAAGTGAAGATATATTACTGACACCATCATTTTAATCTAGGGGAGCGTGATGGCTCCTAACGGGCTTCCGGTCAAGAGATGGACCGCAGCTTCAATCCGTGCGATAGTTCCAGAGAGGGCGGGTTGGACCAGGTCCCAGCTATTGGTCCATTTAGCCATGTACAGTGCTCTGGTCAAAGGACCAAAACCTTGACCCTCATAGCCCGACCTTGAAGGGCCATATACCACATGTCTGAGAAATTGGAATATAGAGGGTAAAATGATAATATTAATAATGCGACAATGATCAAAATCACATAGTGGTTATTTCTCGTCTTACAATGAGATTCACTTTCTAACTACTACACACTCGTGGCTAAGAAGAAGAATATTTCCCCAAATGCAGTTTTTGTTGTTGTTGCTTTTTCCATTTTTTCACTTTATCCATCCCTTGAAATATTAGAACTGTAAGCTGGGTCCCACACCATGATTTTCTTATAAAGAACTGGGGGCTGTTTCACAAAGACTAAGATCAACTTTAAGCTGGATTTAACTAGGCAGGCCATTCATGCCACTGGTTGCTCTCACCATTATGATCTTTAGATAATATTTTTCCCTTCACACAAGAATTGAGAGAAGAAGAAAACTCACAAATTGTTCTTCACCTTTACTAAAACTCAACTTCAACTTGAACCCTCTCTTGATCTTACCTGAGCTGTGGAAGATAGTAGTTTCCAGGATCCCCTGCGAACGCTCTCTCTACAGACATTACTCTGTCATTCACCTCACGCAAATGGGTTTGACTGAACAGATCAAGCAAAAAACAAACAGAAGGAGGTTACCTCAGAGTTGGTGAAGGTCATGAATTGTGTGAAAATAAGTATTATTGGTAGCTCCTTTGATACAGGTGTTTAAGCTACATCAGACAACTACAACTTGTGTCTTGTTCATGTCAGCAAGAAAATTGTTTCCAAGTTTCAATAGCTTTCTTGCAACAAAAGCAACCATTTGGTGTTCATTCACTATCAAAATTTGTACACATGTCTGTTCTGAATTCTGCTGAGAAAGGGACAGTCTAAAAAAAAACACCTAAGCATTTTGTCCACAGATCACAATAGTTAAAAGAAGTGCAATATATGAACAGAATCAAGTAGTTTTTATTTTCTATATATTTTGAGTTGTCATTTTGAAATAATTGTAAATATTTTCAAGTTTGTTCAATACTTGACTTCACTTAAGTCGTCCACGCCATCACTAGGATGTACATGTATGATGGCTTCTGTTTCACAACGGCTTCCCACACCTTCCTATGTTCTGCTAGCCTAGTGGCTTTAATCAGGGAGTCAACTTGTCTGCTGTCTGTTTGTTCAATAATCCTCCTTAAAATACCATTAAAAGGTATTTTAATTCCTAAGGCACAACCTAAATAATCCTACAAATATGGATGGTTTACAATCTAAAATGTATTTATTTTAATTTTAAATCAGGGGTGATAGTGAGCACTAAAAAAAAGAATACCGTAGGTTTTTTTTTTTCTCAACCCCCACCCCCTTGCCTAAAAAAATATTTTAAAAAGCGTTCTGGAAAAAAAGATGGCATCTAACAACATTCAACTCCTTTAGAGTTAGAAAATTGGGAAAAAAATCTGGAAAAATCATGAAAATAGGGGGAAAATCAGGAAAAAAATCAGAGAAAACTAGATGGAACTTCGACTGCGCGCAGTCCAAATGATGCCTCCGTCATAGAGCAATTTTACAAACCAAAACGAGAAATTGTTCAAATTCAAGTTCAATTGTAATCCATTAACAGGTTCTCAGAATATCGTGATTACAAGCAATTTCTCATATACATATATGACCCTTTGATCTTTGACCACATGACCCTAACATCTACTCAGTTCATTGGCTCTGCAAGATGTCCCGAGTTAAATAGAAATCCATCTGTCAGTTCTAATGAGAATGGTTCACAAGCTATTTTTGCATACATAATGAGCCCATGACCTTTGACCTTTGACCTCATGACCCAAGAATCTACTCAGTTCATTGGCTCTGCAAGATACATACATGATCTAAGTTTGGGAGGAATCCATCAATCTGTTCTAATGATAATGCGATCACAAGCTATTTTTGCATGCATAATGAGCTGCATGACCTTTGACCTTGACCTCATGACCCCAAAATTTAATCAGTTCATCGGCTCTGCAAGAAACATACATGACCTAAGTTTGGCAGGAATCCATCAATCGGTTCTTGAGATAACGCGATCACGAGCTGTTTCAGCATACATAATGAGCCCTGTGACCTTTGACCTCGTGACCCCCAAATCTAATCAGTTCATCGTCTCTGCAAGATACTTACATGACCAAAGTTTGGCAGGAATCCATCCATCGGTTCTTTAGATAACGCGATCACGAGCTGTTTTTGCATACATAATGAGCCCTGTGACCTTTGACCTTTGACCTTGTGACCCCAAAATCTAATCAGTTCATCGGCTCTGCAAGATACATACATGACCAAAGTTTGGCAGGAATCCATCAATTGGTTCTTCAGATAACGCGATCACGAGAACGGGACGTACGGACGTACGTACGGACGTACGTACGGACGGACGGACGGACGGACGGACAACCCGAAAACATAATGCCTCCGGCTACTTCGTAACGGAGGCATAAAAATTTAAAAAATTAGGAAATCAATTTTTTAAAAATTGGGAAACTGATTTAAATCTGGTGATCATCAGGCCTGTGTTAAATGGTTGAGGGGGGAGTAATGTGCAAAATAACACATTTCTGCAATTTCAGGGTAAATTTGAAATCCTGCAACAGTAGTGTGTTACACCTTCAACACCATGGGGTAGTAACTTACTCTCCAGGTGTAGGAGGAATGTAGTGATTGGCTTGGAAGTCCTGGGCAGCTTTAGAAAACCTCTGTATAGCATCATTCAAATGACCTACATTCAAGTAATCAAGTAAGAGACAGTAATAATAATAATAAATAATACGGTTATTTATATAGCGCCGGTATCCGTCAGGTTCTGACGCTCATGGTGCTTTACACATATCACACTGGTCATAGCCGAGCTGCCAAGGTAACTAGCGCTCAAGCATATCAGGTACCCATTTACACCTGGGTGGAGAGTGGCAAATGTAGATTAATACATAAATTCCTGAAACAACAGCTGAAAAGATACTTTAACAAAGCACAAGGCTTGTAAAACTATAAGTACCTGAACATATGATAATAGAAATTAATAATAATTATAACAATAAAAAAAAATATGTCAGAAACAGTTGCAAAGCGAAAACAAATCACATATACATTCACATAACCTATGGAGAGACATCTGATCTAACTTAAACAAGACTTGATCTACTTAGAAGTGAAACAACTACACTGACCTAAACTGAAGTGGATTGAGCTGGATTGAACTGCACAGAACCGAATCAAACTGGATTGAACTGGACCGACTTACCTAGTCCTTCATCGAGGGGAACAGTAAAGTTGGCATTGTTGAGTTCTGACATCTGACTTTACTTTAACAAGACTTGATATAAGAAGTGAAAAAACTACACTGACCTAAACCGAAGTGGATTGAGCTGGATTGAACTGCACAGAACCGAATCAAACTGGATTGAACTGGACTGACTTACCTAGTCCTTTATCGAGGGGGACAGTAAAGTTGGCCTTGTTGAGTTCTGACATTTGACTTAACTTAAACAAGACTTGATCTACAGTAGGTTTGCGGGTGCACTGTATATCTACATCACCATGCAAGCCAACACTTACAAGCAGCATCTAAGACTTGATCTACTTAGAAGTGAAACAACTACACTGACCTAAACTGAAGTGGATTGAGCTGGATTGAACTGCACAGAACCAAATCAAACTGGATTGAACTGGACTGACTTACCTAGTCCTTCATCGAGGGGGACAGTAAAGAACTGGAGTAAACTGCACAGAACCGAATCTAACTGGATTGAACTGGACTGACTTACCTAGTCCTTCATCGAGGGGGACAGTAAAGTTGGCCTTGTTGAGTTCTCTGAGGTACTCCACCAGCTTGGTTGCGTAGTTCACCACGTTGATCTTCAGCAGAGGATCGTCTGCTAGCGAGAGAAGCGCCTCAGCAACCACTTCCGTCACAGCAACGTGTATCGACATGTCGGGATCGATGAAGCGCTTCACGTAGTCGTACGTGTCATAGGCTGTGTGCTTCACAGGGTACGTGGGAATGCCTCCGTAATACTCCTGGTGAGACACAGTGAAAAATTCAATTTTGAAGGTACAGTCAAACCTGTATATGGCGACCGCCATAGACAGGTAGACAGGTAGACAGGTTCCTTTAGTACATTTTTCAAGGGATACATGAAATGTGGTCTTTGTAGGCAGGTTGTCTTTGTAGACAGGTGGTCACTAAAGCAGGTTTGACTGTACTGTCATTGAACTGCCATACTAATTGTCCTGTTAGATTGATTTGTTTTTTTAATAGTGTGGTTCTGTAAAGACTTTGAATACTTGTCCAAACCATAGGAAATGGACACAATTTACTTTTTTTTTCAGTAGTAAGAAATCATCTACAGTTCGCATAGTCTAAAGGTGACATGGTTTGGTATGAAGATGATTGAACACTCGGTCATGGATGCAAAGGGCCACTTTCGACACGGGTGTAGTAAATGACTACCTGGTAAACTATATTCCTTTCTGGACATTGTGCACTGATAACGGCTGCCAGAGGGAAAGCTGGGGGTGTTTCACAAAGATCCTAAGTTGAACTTATCTCTTAATTGGACTAAACAATTACGGAAAGCCGTAAGCATCTTTCAAAATATTTTGTAAAAGTTATTTTAATAAGCATAAAATGTTGATTCAAATCATTCATATTTGTTATTATCAAGGAGTCATTCATGCTCTTGATATGGAATTTATAAAAGTCTAAAATACTTGAATTTTTGCTTTTGAATATATTTTATTCTGAGGCTACAAATGGCTCTCCATAATGTTTAATTCCAACTTAGAGTTAAGTTTGACTTAGGATCTTTGTGAAACACCCCCCTGGGCTAACAATTAATAAATCGTTTCGGAGGTGCACAGAGAATTATATCATAATGTGATGAAGTTGTACAAAAACATGATATTGTTGTTAATTTCATCATAAATGTGTAGGTGCTAGTGAGTGAAGATTAAGACCTACACCCTCTACAAATACTGTACAATTGTTGATATACTGTACCTTATCATATGTGTATTTGAGATCCAGGACAGGAACTCCGGCAACATGTAAGAAAGGTGCAGCATCATTACCCATTCCAAGAGGTTCAATCCTGTCAGAGAAAACATTGTATTACGGTTATAGAACAGTTTTGGAAACGCCCCCCTCTCAAAAATGAAATGAAAGCTCTTATTACCAATAATGTGAAAGAATATCTTTTGACTAATACGTGATAATATAAATTTTGCAGGGAAAACGCCTACTAATTGATATATTTGGTAAATTATCATATCGATCCGGCCTGGATAGATATCGCGAAAGCACTTCAACATTGAACATTTGGCATACATTTCTACTTTTTTGCGAATTTAGGTTGAAGATTTGCCATCTAAACCTCTGAAGGCAATATTTAAACAATATTAAATGGATATTTTGCACCCAAAACCCTTGAACCGCATTTTGTACCACTACCGGTCTATATCTTTAACCCTGGTAATATGGACAATCAAATATGCACAAAATCAAACAAAGTCGCATTGTATATGAAACTTGTTCAAAGGCATGCATTGTTTATGTTTCATGAACCAAGACCAGGCCTAATGCAGATTTTTACAATAAAAGCTCTTGATAATATTCCATAACATGGATTAGCATTTAATTTCACAAGTGCTACACTTCGCACCTCAAAAAGAATCAGTTTGGAATTTATCAGTCAAGTATTGATACCAGTTTATATTCAAGAATAGAGTTCATATAATAGTATTTTCGTCTGAAATATTACATTCGTGTTATTCCATACATTTGGCCGGCAAGTAGGATAAAGTAATAATAATAATAATAATATATCCATTTGTAATGCGCAATATTACTATGTGGATGTGTTCTACTGCGCTCCAAGAGCTCGTAAATGCTGTGCTATACATACGAACAAATGAGTTTCAGTCTTGATTTAAAATTGCCTTAAAAACTAAATTGTTTCAAACTAACATTGAAAGAACTAAACTGAATAAGAAATAATGGAATTCAGTCAACTTGACCATTATGAAGACCTTTGGGTTACAGTTATTTAGTTAAATTTTTTCCCTTTCCTGGCATCCATGTGACTCTTTTCCAAATGTACCCTTGTTTTGTATTCAATGATTTTCTTTGCTTTTGCCGAAATAAATAGTAATAAAATTAATAATAATAATAATGAACGACTTACTCTGCTCCTAATGGGCTGGGCTTTTTCATCGCCCAGTTATCGTAGATTTTCATCGTTGAATGAGCTGCATCAGGGCACTTAACCTACAAGAAATATGATCAAAAGAGACTAATTAAAAAGTTTGGCAAACAAATGTCTGGGTATCATCTCACAAAACTGACATAAGTTCGCCAATGCATGTTACAGCCTGTCCACACACAAAAAGAATTATCCCGAAACTCTATAAAGAAACGTCGTATAAAGAATCATCATATAGCGACCAGGGCGTCCGCACACAAGAAAAGTCGTATAAAGAATCATCATATAGCGAACAGGACGTCCGCACACAAGAAACGTTGTATAAAAAATCATCGTATAGCGAACCGGGCATCCACACACACACACAAGAACAAGTATCCGAAACTCTACAGCGAAACGTTGTATATGTGTGCAGTTTGCGACTGCGACATGTCTCCTTTCGCGTGCGGTCACGTTAAGCCCCGCCCAATTATACCGTTCTAGTTAGACCATATGTCCACACACAACACATTCCGTGATTCTTTATCGAGTTCTAGTTCGAAACGATGCTCAGACCTGCATTTCATTATACAACGTTTCTTAATACGACGTATTGTTAGTAAGCGTACACACACACAATTTCATTGTATGGCCATCCCGAAACGGTATAACTATAGTTTCGGGATAGCTGTATATGATGATTTTTTTGTGTGTGGACACGGGGTATATTTTATAACAAATGTTTCAAGGGATGTCAGTGCACTTGTACTTATGAAGCGTAATTCATGAAGCACTGCTCTGATTTCATGGATGACATGTTGGCTGCAACCTACAAAGAAGTGACCTTAATTCTTCTTACTTTTTGTTATGGCAATAGGGGGGGGGGGTGGTATATATCTGACACTACCAAACTTTCCACAATACATACATGTAGCACTTGAAATCTACTCGATTAGGACCCATTTATTTGTCATTTTGAGCAGTTTGGTTAAACATTTCCTACTCCCTTTCTACAAGTATACCAATCTCATGAGTATAAGGTTTAAAGCTTATCTGTACTAGTTTTCAGGAGGGATTAGACCACACTGCAAGGTCACTGGACAGGTGGTTATCTCATCAACTCAGCTCTCAATTAACATAAGAAAAAGAGGATCAGGGGGGACCAAGGATCACCGATTAGGCATTGTTCTCTATATAGAGGGAGCAAGTAGCTACAAGTGGGACAGTGTGGCTTTAAGACCAAGTATGAAAATATCTTTCAATCACAGATATTTACACTTTCATCTAATTGACAGAATAGGTGAATGAAATACTTACCCTTTTGGTTGCATAATATATGATCTGACTCAACAGAGGGCTTCCTGTAGCTGAAAAGGTGTAATTCCCTTCGACAGCTCCATCAAGGTTTATATAGGCCACAGTTCTCTCTCTCAGCACCTCAACATTTTCCTGTTTGAAAGACAAAATTAATTCTCTATTTGATACTGACCAATCTTTGTATTATGTAGTTTAAATAGCCCAGGTTTAGGATTTCCGTGTGATAGTTATCAACGAAAAATTCCAGTCGACAACAAATTATACGCATTGTCATCATTACAACTATAAGTCATCCCCATCATCATAATTGTCACAAGTATCATCATCCCTATCATCATCATAAGCATCTTCATCATCATTAGCATCATCATCATCAACATTTTCATTATTCATATCATTTTTTAAAATCACCATTACAACGACCAACATCATCATTACTCTCATCATCATCATCATCATCATCACCCGCAACAACATCATCATCATCATCCGCAACAACATCATCATCACCATCACCATCATCACCACCACCACCACCACCCCCACCCCCACCATCATCACCATCATCATCACCACCTTCATCACCACCACCACCACCACCACCACCACCACCACCACCACCACCACCACCACCACCACCACCACCACCACCACCACCACCACCACCACCACCCCCACCCCCACCATCATCACCATCATCATCACCACCTTCATCACCACCACCACCATCAACATCATCACCACCACCACCACCACCACCACCACCACCACCACCACCACCACCACCACCACCACCACCATCATTTTTCTCACCTCCACCCATTCTGCTGATCCAATATTTCCATCATCTCCTGCATCCCAGCTGGCTAGAATAATAGTCCTCCTCGGCTTCCATCCTACCAAGAGAAAACAACAAACCAAATGTAGTCTCATAAACACATTCAAAAATACAAAATGCAACCTACCGTATTACACTAAATTTATTATCTATTTTACATATTTTCTTTTACTTCTGCACTCCTTAGAACTTAGTTACTCTCTTTTGATTCATTGCACAAAATATATAATAATGTATATCAATTTCATTTCTTCTGTTTGAAATATTTTTAGATTTTAGAAAAAACAACAACAACAAACAAAGAGTTACGTACCTTCCTTTTTGTAGAGTCCTCCCAGTACACGCGCAAGTTCCATCAAAATGGCTGTTCCGGTTCCCGGTTCTACTCCCCCATAGGTCAGTGAATCTCTGTGGTTTCCAACAATCACATATCGATCTACAAGAAAAAGAGAATCGATTTCAAAATTATGTTTAAAGCCAGAACATATCTTTCACATGTTAGCATTACTTCTCATATACCATATACCTAAGAGCCAAAAGATATTTTCCCACAGCAACTTCCTTTTACACAAAACTTCTGATACTAAGGTTGCCAATTCACATTATGGTATAAGTATAAAGGATCTTTACAACAACAGAATCTTTCTATTTCATATTGATATAGATAAGAATGAAGAACTTTAAGCGATCTACAAATTACTCAATATCTATGCAATGTCTTTAGATCTAAATACCGTATGTACAGTCCCTCTAATCCAACATACCATTTGTATTTGAAGTGAAATCTTATTTTCATCTGATTTTTATTTTCGAATCCTAATCCTGGTACCTTGATAACCCATCGACTATAGCTGATAATAAACCTATGGGTACTTTAGAGAAGCAAACTGATGAAAGTTTCTATTAAATCTGACTAAATATAAGAAAATCATACATTTTTGAAAGTTGTAATCACTATACATATTGGCACTTCAAATTGGCTGAAGCGGTAATGTCAATGTGATGTAGTGCCTTTTTCTGCTTTCATACAAATCAATGTATCTTTAACCATCCGCCCCCCCCCCCCTTTGAGTAAAAAATATATACTGTATACATATATATATTTGTGGATAAAAAAATGGCATCTAACAACATTCCCCCTCTATTGAGTAAGAAAATTGGGAAAAATAGGGAAAACAAGGGGAAAAAACGGGAAAATTTGAAAGAACAGAAGAAACTAAAAAATTGGGACAAATATTAAAACATTGGGAAACCGATTTAAATCAGGTTATTATCAGGTCTGTAGATTACAAGGGTTGGATTTCCCTTTAACAGGTTAATTAATCATGATTGAGACTGACCTGGCTCCACCTCTCCTTTGATCATCCCAAAGACGTTGGTGATGGTTTCCGTCAAGAGAACGTTGTTGACCGTCATCTTGAATTTCTGGGCGTGGGAGGTGAACCCCGGTCCCACGTTGAAGGTGTGGTTCCTGAGCTTGATTCCCTGCCAGTCCGCTGGCGCTACGGGAGGGGCCATTTTGCTGCAAGAATAAATAAATATT
Source organism: Strongylocentrotus droebachiensis (assembly GCA_035222895.1). Taxonomy (NCBI): domain Eukaryota; kingdom Metazoa; phylum Echinodermata; class Echinoidea; order Camarodonta; family Strongylocentrotidae; genus Strongylocentrotus; species Strongylocentrotus droebachiensis. The sequence continues at coordinate 660,250 of JAVYIG010000294.1, read as the reverse complement.
AATAATAATAAAAATGGTGCTTATAAAGCGCTTACCACCGAAGTCTTTAAGCGCTATAACAAACAAAATACAATGATAAACAATTTCATATTAAACAAAACAAAAGAAAATGTAAATAAACCAACAAAACTAAATATATAAATTATACATCAATGTGAACAGAGTGAGTTAAACAATAAACAAACACTCCATGACATCATGAAGAAAAGCAATCTCATTCATCATATCTTTTGAGTCTACTTCACATAATATGGAATCATTAGAGCATAACAAGAGCTTTTACAGTACTCCAAAATAAGTTACAAAGGTATGAACAAGAATGCGCTTAATAATAATAATATTAAGAAATAATAATAATAACAATATTGTTATCATATTAACAATAAAATTAATAATAGGTCCAGCAATCATGATATTCATGGAACTTAACTTTGAACTGATAGCATGACAGGGTATGTCCCATGGATTAGGAAGTATTATGGACTGGTATTATGGAAGTGTAAATAAGAATGGACATAAATTTATTTTATTATTTTATTTGATGTTTTGCCTGATTCCGGCTCTAGTAATAGGGCTGTCAGATATGATCAGTATCATATGGAACAAACTAGCTTGGACTTTCCCTAAACTATTAAAGGTACTACAAATGCTCATTTACCTGTTACAGCTTATTTTATGTATGTTATTACCAAGGTAAAAAAGATGTCAGTCAGTCACTCAATAGTGTCTGACAGTGACGTCTAGAACGGGTTTCCTTGCATAATTTGAATACTAGGACACTGCTAACGTTTAAATTTCACAGATAGGATATACATGACTTATTCATAATTCCTGTAAAGTTCTACAGAATTTGATGTTGGCTGCAAAAGGGACAGTATCTCTAAAGAAAAGTGTAATGGTTATTATACTCACGTGAGGTAGCGTCTGGCCTGCTCATAGCCTATGGTCTGTACAGGAAAGTCCATGGCGTCATAGAAAGTCTCAGAAATAGTTTCTACAAGTAAACAAGTATGATAACAATAGGCCTGTCTTTATTAGCTCAAATTGCCAAATAGCCTGCTATTTCTGATTTGGGAAATAAGCCCAAAGTTACATGTACACATCACGACTTCATCAGCTTGAGACTCGACCTCGAGAAATTAGCTCAAGATATTTTGCTCAGCGTTGCGCATAGTGCGAGTCTTCGGACTGCTGAAGATGCACCAGACAAATAGCGGGATATTTTGCAAACTTTCAAAATCATGATTATAGTGATGATTACGATTACAATTATGACCATTATGATTATTATAAATGATGATTATAATTATGATGGGTTGTGAATGTTATCCTAACCATGACTGTGATCATGATCATGATGAATTATGACCAGGATCATGATCAAGATTAGATCGGGATTAGATCGTGATTCAGATTACTTCTGGCAAAACATGATTATAGAGATCTACATGAATGCCCAACACCCTGTTAATTGTAAGGGAAATATCTATTGAGGAAAGAAGTTGAGAAACTATTAAACCTGCCTTTACAACCAACTCAAGAGGAACAAATGGCAGCTCGTATGGAAAAGATGTATTTTGAGATAGAGGTAAGTTAAAATTTATAGAACACCAAAATAATATATGTACAGTATATGAAATTGAAAGGGTTAGTGTGATGTAGTGCTAGTCTAACACTCAAATGTGTGTAATGGATTAACATATGGTCATTTTCACAGTAAAGGGTGTAACTTTTCTCAAACAGGGTCAAAATTTCAAAATATGTTTTCATAATCATTTCTACTAAAATTAGTACTATAAGTGTCTAAATTATGGATTTTTTTTGGTTCTGGAGCTTAAACTCCATGAGAAACCTGGAAAAATAATGAACAACTGTGACAAATATGATAAATTTGAACAAAAACAACATTTTAATTCTTTCAACTTAAATGACAACATTTGTTCTCCAAACATAATTCAATTGCAATTTTTCATTTGCTATTCTAATGTACTTAAAGGCTTATAAAGCTTTTTTGGTCAAACTTATATGGTCTTTAAAAAAATTCAATGCGTTTGTCAAATTCAAGATAAAATATGACTTTGACATTTAATTTTTCAAATTTACCTATCTTTCAAGAGGGGGAGCAAAATACAAATTATTATACAAATACCATTCAGTGAAGGCTAATTACCATGCAAATTCCAAAGAAATCGCATTTCAAATGAGGAAGTTGAAAATTTCTCATGTGTGTGTTTCGGAGGCTTCAGGTTAACAAAATGCCTGTTTCGGAGGCTTCAATCATGTTAACATAAAATGTTGTCCATTACTTAGGTAACATATTAAGACAAATTCAACTTAAACTGTTAATGATATGTTAAATTACTAATATAACACCTAAAACATTTGTTTACAGAGTAAATATACTTGTTAATATAAAGTACGGTACATGTATGTTACAAATTATCTTTACTTAATACGATGAGTTTTTTGTTCAGTACGCAAACATTGCAAAGTCACTTAATAGCATCCATGAGGATTTCAAATCTGTGCTGATACTCAGGGAAATATATTGTCAAGTATGTAATTTCCAAGGAAATCACTCTTCTCATATCAAAGTTGAAACATTCAGGAAACATATACATGTATAGGATCAGTTCAAAGTAGTGTTTCGGAGGCTTCAAACATGTTAACACACTATATTGTCAACTACAAAGGCAATATACAAAGCGAAATTTAACCTTACTTTTGAAGATTCAATAAAATGTTGAACTGAAAGTAAAGTACTTAAAATAATTGTTCACATAGAAACCATTTATGTTAATTCATAGCAATGTATCATTACCCTTCACGTACGTCTTTGTCATCATTTATTCTTAGTGCAAAGAATTAAATTTCCGCACAGTGGCTTCCACAAACTTGTTTGTTATGTGTTATAACATTTACACTGACATTCATATTTTTGAAACCAATAGCATAGTAAGTATTTACAGGTTTTTGTTCTGGAACACAATTGTGTTCTACTTCTTATTTCAAAGAAATTTATCTGCCAACATGTCCAGTTCTCCTTCTTAAAAATTATAAAGGTAAGCTCTGCCGGCTGGGGTAGGGGTCCTGGTTGGTAGAGTCATCTTCTGTATTACATGTACATCTTTTTTAGGCTGATGGGCTTCACAGTCCTCTGTAAATTCATACAGACCATTGCTGTTCCGGCGCATGAATTTGACTTTGACATTGTCATCAATCACAGCTTTTACCTAGTAGCAAAATAAGAATATATAGCAAATACAAACTTTCATTAAAACACAGAAAAACAGCTTTCAGAATCCATTTCACTTCCTTGAAATATCTCACAGTCCCTTATTTGATTTCATTCACCCTGTTAACTTTGTTCAGTACCACAACATCTGCTCATATATATTTTAGAAAGATCTTTAATATTGTCTATGTATTTCTCAAATAAAGAAAGTTGATCCTGTTAATTATGTTTTTTTAATAATCCATGATCTAACATGGGTAATACTTACGAGAGCCATTAAAACCACCCATTTGTAGTCCTGCTGCTAGATGAAGGTGCATCAAAATATATGGCCACATAATCGCTCACATTGATCCTGCAATCGGAGAAGAAAATAGGAAATTAGCAGTTTGTACTGCACACTGCACAGAACAATGTTAATACATATATCTGAGCTTGGAAACTAAAAAACAATCATTTTGTTTGTGCATTACATGATAATTTATTATTTATCCATGTGTTTAAGAATTAGTTTAGTAGTCTATACGGGCACCATCACTAAGGATGCTTAATGTGTACATTACACAAACCTTTAAGTACTAATTAATGACAGACTTGTTTTTATCTGTTTTGACCATGGATTTGCAAGAATAACCTGTTCAAAATTGTAATTTGTACAACGATTTCATTCCTTATTACTGGTTTACCATTGTGCATAGCCATAGACCTGTTTATGTACACACATGTATATCATGAGTCTAATTTAAACATTTGGTACTGAGGCAAACCTTAAAGGTCAGGTGACATCCAAATATAAGTTGATTCATGTTTATGTGCAGGGCTGCATACAACTCATAATTTGTTATAAATATATTTCATAGATTTTTAAATATTTTACAATAATTTTCTCAGACCTGCTAAGCTCCACCCTAAATAAATGCTCCAGATTTCATTCATCTATCTGTTAATCATTAGTGAGCTAACAAGAGAAATTGTTATGTAACTTTCTCCAGCTCAGCACATGCTCACAAATACCTCCACTTTACCTTTCTTTTCCTGGTGATGCTACACCACTTCTGACATAGCAACTCATATGTTGGTATTGTATGCGGCTCTGGTTAAGCTATTATACATACCACTGTCTCCTAATTGTTAGCTCACTAATGATTTACAGATGATGTCACAAGATGAATGAGATTTGGAGCAATTTTCTAGGCTGCACATCAACAGGAATCAAACTATATTTGGATGTCACCGACCTTTAAAACCACAAACATTGAGTATGATAAAGGTACATGTACAATGTACAATACAGATCGTAACTACGCCTTACTATATTTTTAGTGACAAATCTAAACTTCAAAAACTTTCACATTACCATTACCATCAGTTCCATTACAATGACCCATAAAAAAAAGTACAAGTTAAGTAATTTAAGTACAAAATATACAGTTCTTACCTCTATATTCTTGTGGATAACAGTAAGGAAATGAGAGAACTGTCTGTAGTGTTCATGCCTGTCTGGAAGAGATGCTATCTAGTATCAGATGTTGCTAGCACATGTTGCTGTAACCTTGTCAATATCTTCATGATCTTCATGGTCTATTGTCGTGGACAAGGTCCGCAGTTCGAGTCCTGCCACGGCACTAATGTCCTATGGCAAGACACTAATCTACATTTGCCACACTCGACCCAGGTGAGGTAAATTGGGTACCTGGCAGGAATTAATTCCTTGAAATGCTTAAGCGCCGTAATGGAAGCCATGCTAAAGCCGGGGTAATAATTTCCATATTTGGAAGCGCATAGAGACGTTCAATATGTGCTACACAAGAACCAAATATTATTATTATTATTCCATTGTCTTAAAAGGGGTTGTACACACTGCTTCCCTAACATTTCTAGAGGGTTCTTTGCCCACCAAATTTCTCTCCTACTGTTACAAATGGTCTTTGGATGGCATGGCCTATGCCATTTGATCCTAAGGGGTTGGCAAAGACCATGATACATGTTGTTAACACTAAATGAAGCCTCCGAAACAAATTGGATAAATATCATGGATGTCTTATAATTTGGGAAAATATAGTGATTCATTTTAATACTTTATATATTAAAATATTCATAAAGCTTGGAAGATTTATATGTATAAACTTTTTTATTATTTGGTGAATGATTCTTACATTATCAAGGTTTGAAACAGGTGAATACTCCTAGTACTGGTGTAAAATTTCTTTCTGAAATACTGACTATTTGTAAATCACTAAAAATATAAAAAGCCAATAACATCTAACACATTCCTGTCCTTTAATAGACCAAAACCAAACATTCAATAGGAAAACTGTAAACAATCCCCTATCTATAAAACCACAATAGCCAAAAATATGGTGTTAACTACAGTTTGAAGCCTCCGAAACAAGTTTTTTTGGTTATTAGTAAGTCTTGAAAAAAATTAACTGGATATCTATTTACTTTCAACTTCAAGGGAGCCTCCACATCCTAACCTATGATTGCCATGCAGATTTAACATGAAACACATCGGTCTAGGTATTTAAAAAATGAAAAATAATCTTTTTGCTGTTTCGGAGGCTTCAAATGTTTCGGAGGCTTCAAGTGCTAACGGAAAGTTTGTATTGTCTGTTATTTTTTAACAGTGGGGAATATCTCAGCTATTTTTTGACAAGTGATTTAGGGGTCCTAATGCTACATTTTGATATAATGATTGGATAAGTTCCTATATTCATATTTGTACAAGCTGTCCGAATAGTTTGTTTCGGAGGCTTCAATTCAGCTAACGGAAAAATGGCGCGACTCAGTCAAGCTTTTAAAAAAATCTTACAAGCAACATGATCAGACAAATTTTGTCATTAGTTGGAAGTATAGATATCAAGTGTTATATCAAGAACAAATGAAATGGTAGAAAGCACTTTTCAAACCAGAGCTCTTGCTATGAAGTTTGTTAACTATTGTTAACGGAAAATGAAGTCTCCGAAACGACAAATAACAACTCTCTGTTCTCAAAAATAGAGGAGCAGTTACAGTTACAACTTCTTTGGCACTTTTTATTGAACATCTAACTTCACATTCTGCATAACAAAAACAATCCTCGCTGTTCCTGAAAAAAATGCAGGGCTTTACAAAAATGTCTATGTATTTTGTGTACATCAAAAGGGTCACATTTAGGGTACTTATGTGCCTGCCAAAATTTAACGAAGTAATCCCTGAAGAAGTTTATGCTACCCAAGGTAGCACCCAAGTAGGTTACTCATATGCCAAAATATCTTTGAATTCTGTAGCTTTATGAGATCACTAGAGAAAAAAATGTCAAAATTTCAGAGTTACACCCTTTACCGTGAAAATGACCATATGTGACATGCATTAACAAGATCATTACCCACAACCACTCAGATAAAGCAACCGAACAAACAAACAAACAAAACAAAATAAAAATTGCAAAGCTAATTCAGCTGTTAAGTTTATAATCAAAAGAAGGCCTCATACTACATTTTGAGCACTACAAGCATGGAAACAACAGAAATAGTTAATGGAGGGAGAAAAAAAAAATACTTTCATGCTTGATATGATGAAACTTAAATAATACAAATAACTTTGAAGATGAGATACTATGGTTGCATGCAATGGCGTATCCAGACATTGATGGGGGTGGGGGGGGGGGGGGGGGAGGGGTGGAATTACCTTGGCAGCCCCGTGTGACAGAGACATTATACTGCAAGTAGTATTTTTTTTTCTTGGCTTTCAAACACGGGGGAATACAACGGCTTGATCCTAGGGGGCTGGATATGAAGAAAACATATGAAGTATCCAAACAAGTCAAAGACAAGCAGAAAAGGTGAAGATCTATTCCATTGATTACAAAGGAGAAAACTACATAGCTGCGGTAAATTATTAATAGCTAGATATCTAGACATTCATATCTAACCTTATGGGCAAGTTTCTAACTAATACTGCATGAGAAAAAATGGTTTCTTTCATTTCTAGCCATACACATAGAAATTAAAATGCTTAAAAAAATATAATAAAATAAACTGATGCAGAAAGCTGAAAGAAGTGAAAGCAAAAAAAAAAGCAACAAAAAAAAGGCAAATATGTGACTGCGTCTCAAATATATATGCCTCAGCCTAAATTCAGTAAAGATGCTGGCATAAATAATTTTTGGAGTTCCTAAAACCTAAATTTTCTGAAATTGACCACTATGACCTTCGACCTACTTTCCCTTTAAACTTCTAATCAGATCATCTTTCTAGGGTGATATGTACTATAACCAGGTTTAAAGCTCACACCTCAAGTGGTTCTTGGGATATTGCGATAAAAAAGTAAAAATCCTGCAATTTCAGATATTGACCTCTATGACCTTTGACCTTTGATCTACTTACCCCAAAATCTAATGAGATCTTCTTCCTATGATACACAGTATCACCAGGTTTTAAGCTCATACAGGCTTTATTAGTTTTTGAGATATCGTGATAACAAGGATAATACCGGTACAAGGAATTTCATATATATATTGACCTCTATGACCTTTGACATACTTATTCCTAAATCTAATCAGAAAGTCTTCTTATTGTGATACATACTATCACCAAGTTTGAAGTTCGTACTTCACATGGTTCTTGAGATACAGCATTATTGAGAAAGCAGGACAGAAGGACCGATAGACATACGGACAACCCAAAAATTAATGCTCCCGGCATCACCTTTGGTAAGCATAAGCACAAAAACATCCATATATCCCCAATGTAAATTTGTCAGCATATACATGTATGAGAGGTGATTTTTTTTTCTTCAAAGTATATTATTGTGCTGTATGTTAGCATGAGTGTGTCTTATAGCATAATATATTAATTCAAGTTTTAGTCCAAAGAAGTTCCAACTAAAGTGCACATGTCTTATTCAGCTTTATATCAATATAGATGCAAAAGAGCTTTGTCACATCACACATTTTTTAAGTTAGTAAAGAGAGCAAATCTTGTTTAGTGAGTGTGGCAAATCATACCTTGTTGCTTTGAAGCGGAATCATTCACAGATCCATACTCTATGCAGAAGAAGGAGTGGGAAGCAAAAGGTCTCATTGGCACAAATTTTAAAAAACAGGACTTTAATACTCAAGCAAAACATACACAAAGTCAATTTTTACAGTAAAAAAGAAGAGACAATAATAAACCGATGCAAGTTAATGGGTATAACTTTATGAGACATAAATCTATATCTAATATCATTCCTTTTACTGGTATAAATGCTCTTCATTCCAATGTATCTGGAAAATGGGAACTACCGGTATATTAAAGCCTTGTTACCAAAAAAAAATGCAGTTTATTTTTATCAAATCAAGGAACTAAAATACAATATTAATATCGAAAAACGCATCACAAAGAATAACAGCTCAAAGGAAAACACACAACAAAAATGTTTAAGGGAATATTCAGAAGATGATTATGTTGAGGAATACTCTTCAAATTGGTTAAATTTAATTCTAACTTGTTGAGAAAAAATTTAACTGAACACCCTTTAAAAACAACTCATTCTGAAATAATACATATTTTGTGTAGTACAATAAGACAATTTATAATCTGTAATTTAAAGACATTTTCGAAACTATTGCAGCAATGCTACATGTCTCAAAGATTGAATAATAAGTAAGAATTCTTGCTCATTTTTTTTGGTAAATTCTTCATCATCTGGATATTCCCTTGAAAGAAATACATTTTGAATCAAATTATTAAAAACAACAAAATATCAAACTCATTCAAGGTTTGTGAATACATTTTTAACATCCATGCAACTTCTATCAAAAAGGTACACAAAACACAACAAAGAATTGTATAACAGAGAAATAAAAAAACTCATCGGATTCTTGTACAATGTATAGCCCTCCTATCTACCATGCAATGTGCTCAAAATGCTCCATTATTACACCAGGGGTTGTTTCACAAATCCTAAGTTAAACTTATCTCTAAGTTGAACTTAGCAATTATGGAAAGCCATTAGCATCTTTGAAAATATTTTATAAAAGTTATTTTAAAAGGCATAAAATGTTGATTCAAATCATTCATATTTTCTATTATCAAGGAGATTTCATGTTCTTCATGTGGAATTTATAAAAAGTCTAAAATAGTTGATTTTTTTTTGCTTTTGAATATATTTTATTCTACAAATGGCTCTCCATAATTTTTAGACTTAGAGTTAACTTAGAGGTAAGTTTGACTTAGGATCTTTGTGAAACACCCCCCTGACTACTTATTCTAGCGATATTGGTGCATACAGCCTCCAAGGAATTTATTCCTACCAGGTACCCATTTACTACACTCGGGTAGAGAGGGTCAAATGAAGTGTTGAATGATGTATTGTGAATGCGCAAGGACACCAGGGAAAAAAATACACGGGGGCTCGGGCCAAAGAGCCCCTGAAAGTCATAAAAGAGCCCCCCAAATTGCATAGAGTTCAATGCAAAACAAAATAAAGAGTGTTATTTTCATGCAAGCAAGCTTGAAAAGTAGCCCCCAAAATTTTTAAAGTATTTTTTCCCCTGAAGGACACCATTTTTTGTTAAAGCTGGAGAGCAAAAAGGGCACGACATCATGGAGTCCCGCAAGTGCTGTAGAACATGTAGCCTGAAAGAGCGTGAAACAGAGCCGAGACATGGCCTGAACAGTCAGTGACATCCCTAATATTGTGTATTGTACATATCTTAAAATAGTGTATTGTACTTATCATGCTTATCTGATACAGACTATTTCCATGTTCCCTATATATACGTTTGAATTGCGAGGTGCCTGGATGTGGGACGTCGCTCGTATTGTTGGATCTAACGTCATTAATGTTATGTTGTTATTATGTTTTATAATCTGTATAAATGTGGACATTGTTTGTAACACACCTGTACATGTTCATACCAGTGAACAACAAATTTCTATTTTTATGGACAATAAATCAATTCAATTCATATGTCATGAATTAGACTTACCGAGAGAAGGCAGGAATGGTGTCAGAGGGTCACCAAAGGCCATTCTGACCTGGTCCCGAATGGTTGCGTTGACCGGTAGCCACCAGGTGTTGGGGTCAGCATCTTCGGTGATGTTTGGGGTGTAGTGAAGGGTGTCAGGGAACACCACTAGAGCTATCCCACCGTGATAGCTACACGCTCTGGCCTGTCACAAAGTAAGAGAGAGAGGATTAAGTGATGATTGAGGTGTAATGGAAAGTGTCAAAATGTGGCAATGTTGGGAGGAGATGGGGGTGTTAGCGTTGCTTATTTTTTAAAGAGAGAGAGAGAGAGAGAGAGAGAGTAAGAGAGACAGAGAAATAAAAAAGGATTTGGTGATGGTTGAGGTGTAATGGAAAGTGTCAAAATCTGGCAATGTTGGGAGGAGATGGGGGTGTTAGTGTTGCTTATATTTTAAAGAGAGAGAGAAAGAGAGAAAAAGAGAGAAATAAAAAGGATTTGGTGATGGTTGAGGTGTAATGGAAGGTGTCAAAATCTGGCAATGTTGTGAGAAGATTGGTGTGTTACTGTTAGTGCTGCTGATGTTTTAGATTGTAGTAAAGGGTGTCAAGGAACATCACAAGAGTGATTCAACCATGATAGCGACATGCCCTGGGGTGTGTGTCACAAAGACCAAGATCAACTTAAGTCGGACTTGAACTACATGTATGGTTGCCACTAATTCCTCTAACCGTTCCTGGTATTGGTTTCTCAAGGGATGTAAAAATTGTGGTCACAAAAGGGTGTAAAAATCCAGTGATAAATTGAATTTGTTACTCCATCTGTCAGAACAGAATTTGTTTCCATTGGTTTAAGAATGAAGAAGAACAAGTTTTAATTTAGTTACAGCCAGCCTTCCTTTATTCTACATATATTCTGTTGTCATGTGTAAATTTGCAATGTTGTTTGTTATATATTTGTAAAAATGCAAAAGAAAAAGAAAATCAAACAGAAATAAATAAATCAAATCAAATCAAATCAAATACATGTACCTGTACATAACAATAAAGTGAACAAGGGAAAACAGATTAGGTTTGAAGAAAGTTTGGGAAAATGGGGGCGTTTGTGGTAAACTTACGATCAATCTAATGTTCAGTTTGCCTTGCCTGACAAGGCATATGTTCCCTTCAATCTCTATATTGGCTATGCTTTTTAGCGTCATGAAGTCTCGCCATGTTCCATAGTTGATATAAACCAGCTGTCCCTGTAAGGGTTGGAGAAAAATTGACAATTCCGGATGGAGTTACAAAGTTAATAAGAATGAAATAATTCAGAATACAACATTTTACATACACATCTTTTATTTAATTATCGCTCCCAATAAGTACAAGAATGCATGTTACAGGTATTACCTAACATTTTAACATGGTCATGCACCAAGTTGCATTGTTTACTGTGTATTCCTACTTTTAGAATATATAAACAATAACTGAAATTTTTATGAGAAATAATGAAAGTTTAGAAGAAGAAAAAAGTGTTTATTTCTTAATGGGAAAACAAAAAACAACTCAAAAATCATGAATCGTCATCATAATCATAAATAGAGCATTTAATTACATATATTGCTTCTCATCTCTTCTTAGACATATTTATTTTCAGCATTCTTCAATATGTATTTTTCAAATGCTAAATAGTGCAGTATTTCAGAAGTCTCGGGTAAGTATTGCTTGTAGGAAATTTAAAAAAAAAATGTTTTAGCCCTCCATACGGTATGTAGGCTATTTTATTGAGTCAAGCAAAACATTCTACAATTCAATGAAATGAAGTCTTTCTTTAGGTAAATATGATTTATATTTTTAATCATGTCTTAAGTTAATCCCTTTTTGCTCTGCTGTCAGACTCGAGATTTACTGATCATTGTGAGCTGTCAAGTGCCACACTTGAAGTACTCTTGAAGTCTTGATAAGTATCAGGTAAACACTCCATATTTTATTAACCATTTCTTATCGTGCTCCATTTTTTTTTCTCTCTGTTGTTAGACTTAAGACTTGTATTGAGCTGTCAAGAAGCCCTACAATTTAAAAACCTCTAATGACTGACATTACGCCTCCGTCGCACTGCCAGAACATCTCCTAACTTGACTAAAAAAGATTAGTTCTTGACCATTTGTTGAAATGTAATTTCAGACCTTCATTTCTAAGGAGCGCGATCGCGCCGGCGCTCCTAAAAAATAATCAGGAGAGTTGTTTACAGCGCTCCTTGGTTTTAATGCTCTTGTTACGGCGTTACGGTAAACAATCAAAAGGTTACGGGGAAACTATAAATAAAAGTACATTATAGCGAATGCCGCCTTATCACATAGCCTCCGTACACAGCGCTGCATGTCGCACGTAGTTCACTGAATTTGACTACACTGGATAGGCACTTACGCGCACATGGTCCATCCGCCGCCATCTTGTTTAATTCCGAAACAACACGGCCGCCGTTATTACTGTTTTGATACTAGTATGCTACGTGCGGTCGTGCTTTTGGGGGGGGAGCATGGTGGTAGATGATCGTGCACGCGGCGCCCGCAATACCCATTCAAAGTATAGTAGCGAAGACTTCGGTGATTCAGCGAGCGGGCGCATTGCAAGTCATGAAGTGCGGTATACGGTGTGTTGTTGTTCATGAAGAGCGGCCTGGGCTGGTGTGTCTGTGGTACTGGTGAGTGTATGTGTGCGTGTGTAGGAAACGAGTTCTGCTATTTGACTGTCGATACAAATTTGCCATTCGACGCTTGAACGAGGTGTTTTCTTCCTGAATATTATCATGGATTCACTCAAAAGTACGAGTACCCGAGGAGGAGATCCTTTGACTGGAAACAGATTTTTAAAAACGTTTTTATGCACATCCTTATTTTGGACTTAAAAATGGTAGGTTCGAAATGCAGTAAGACTGATTAGGTGTTTGTGTACGTTTTGCGCGAAAATTATGCTGCGGTGTCTTGCGTTACGGAAAGACCCCCATTTGTTACGTTTAATTGTTTGACATTGTTTAACGTTGTTCCAAAAACTGAACTGTTAATTTACAGGGTGACTGTGAGGCAGACTGAAGTTACTTAAGTTGAACATGAATGGTAATAACCAGCAGTATAATCACCTCCTCAAAATTAAGATGAAATAATTGACCTCTAAGTCTAAGCTAAAGTAGAGTGGACCAAGCAAACTGAGTTGCAAATTCAGTTGATTATGATGATGATAATTGAGTGTACTGCAGTAACTTGAAACTTCAATAAATGAAACAACACGGTTGTCAGTCAGTTAACACTTGTTTGATATGTATTTTATTACAGCATTTTGAACCCACACACAATAATACAAGGTAAAAACATCAATTTTCAAATTGAGCTCCTCACTCTTTCCAGGAGAGTTATTTGAGGAGCTCAATTTGAGCTCCTTGGCAAAACAAGGAGTGGGATTAATAGAGCTCCACCAAATTCTAGAAATGAAGGTCTGTAATTTATTTTCTTGGTCTGTTGTTTGTCCTGTTGGTGTGACTGAGGTGTAACCTCAAAATGATAAAATTACATTAAATTATATTAAATTAAATAATTTATTACCCATAACTGATACAAATTTGTTTCTTTCTTTTTTTACATAATACTAAAATTATTTTGTAGAACAGGTTTAAACAAAAATGATATATTGATATTACAATATAATGATAAACGGATATAAAACAGGAGCTATAATTTCTCTCATCGTTTTTCGATAGTGCTTTAGCTCAGATAAAATAATCCCAAATTAAGAAACGTCAGAAATCATGCCCCGCCTAACATCCCAGTATACTCTAGCTTCCTGAGCGAGCTGCTTAAGGGATTACTCCATCAAGTATCAAACATTATTTGGGAGAAGAAGAGTGGGAAAAAAGAAACATAATAATCTTAATTTTCATTTATATCTTCCTTGTAATGTTAAAGATACTATGTCCCTTTTGCAGCCAACCTCAAATTCTGTAGAACTTTGCAGGAATTATAAATATATCATGTATGTCCTATCTGTGAAATTTAAACATTAGCAGTGTCCTAGTATTCAAATTATGCAAGGAAACCTGTTTACCTTCAAGACTTCACTGTCAGACACTATTGAGTGACTGACTAACATCTTTTTTTTCTTTGGTAATAAGAACATAAAATGAGCTGTAACAGGTACATTGTACATGAGCATCTGTCTCAATCAATAACATCACTGGTAATGGCCAAAATTTAACTGATATGAATCTTTGTGCAGCACAAAACGTACGACCAATCGGTAAAAGGGCCGAAAATCAGACTATTTCTTAGGTGATTGCAATCACTTAAGTCAATTCAACGACTAATGGTCATTATTTTCCCATTAAAAACCATTTTCAAGCCCTTTTGTTTTGAGGGAAGTTCTAAATTAATATTATCTTTCAAATGCTGTTTGAATTTAACCTTTTCATTATGTGGGCCTGCAACTGGGACATAGTACCTTTAAATCAACTTACCTCAACTTCTATGTTTGCAGCGTAAGGATTGAAGCCTGGTAGCAGATTGTTCTTTGGGTCATCATTGGGGTAGTATGTAGTGTTACAGCATACATCAGGCTTACCATATGTATCAAAACGGGTAGGATGGGTCCTGTCATAATAATAATAATAATTAAAAAAATGGATTATGGATTTATATAGTGCTTCATACGGAATACCGTCTCTATTATAAAGCCCTTTACAGATATTATTACCCCGGTCATCGGATTCAAAGCGAATAGGATGGATCCTGTCATATTATAATCATCATAATAATCTGGATTTATGTAGCGCTTAATACAGAATACCGTCTCTAATCGCTTCACAGAAATCACCTTTATTCACGCACAATGTGCACCATCTCCACTCTCTGGGGAGTATTCCTACCATATGGTCACCATAAAGGCATATTAGCAATTACTAAAACACAAATGCTTTCTTCTTCCTACCGGGTCCCCATTTCTATATTGGGTATTGAGTGGCAAATGTAGATTATAAATGCCTTGCCAAAGGACATTAGTGTTGTGTTGGAGATCGAACCCACGACCTTTGAATTTCAAGTAAAGTGCTTTAACCACTTGACTACAACACTTCTTGACTAGACACATCAAAAGAGGTGTAATGTGAGTTGATACATGTTTTCAATTCACAAATTTGATCAAGATAATTATGGACAGAATATGAGGAATATTTTGCAATAACCACATTCACATTGGGGCTGTTTATTGCATATTTCAGCAAGTTTAGAGGATTTTTTTTTTTAACAAACAGTGTACATGTATTGATAATTTGACCACTCTGTATTGACCAAGGAGTTCTTCTTTCTTACAATTCAGAAACACTTCAAGATTAAATTACATTAAAGGAGCTAGATATTATTTCTGACATCTAAATGATGACTTACATGTACCAATTTTTTCAAAATAAAATTTAACTCACTAGTAAATATGTCATTACCGGTAATTACTAATAGAAAAGATTGTTTGGGAAAATGCAAGTATTGTACATATATATATATATATACCGGTATACATGTACACTGTACTTTTACATAAATCCCTGTGAAGCTCAAAATTTATCAGAGAGATCGACACAGATATTTTTCTCATCAAAGTACTCCATTTGACCTTGGGGGTGTTTCACAAAGATCTTAAGTTGAACTTATCTCTAAGCACTATGAACATGACGGACAAAGAAAGCGGACAAATTATACAGTTCCTCATTCTACCCTCAACAATTGATTTGGTAGACAAAGGAACATCCCTTCGCTGCTATTATGTAAAAATCTGTAGAAGAGGTGTCACATGCATATTCACCTGTTCTACACATTTTTACATAATAGCAGTGAAGGGATATTCCTTTGTCTATCATAGCAATTGTTGAGGGTAGAATGAGGAACTGTACATTTTGTCCGCTTTCTTTGTCCGTCATGTTCATAGTAAAGTTGGGCTTAACAATGATGGAAAGCCGTTAGCACCTTTGAAAATATTTTGTACAAGTTATTTTAAAATGTATGCAAATTAAATTCCAAGTATACTAATTCTGAGAAGTGTAATATTTTAAAATACTTTGTGAAAAAAAAAACAGTTCCCACATCTTGAGCATCATCATAATAAACCTTACCTGTTTGGTCTGGACAGTTGGACTTGGTATTTCTTGGTGTAAACCTTAAATCCTCCTGCACTACCCCAGGCATTTTTTATGCTTGCTATTATCTGTTCACTATTGGGAGAGCCAGCATAGTGAGGCTGCTGTGTGTATTGCCTGAAAAAGAACAGAACATGTTTAGTTGTAATAATGATATGCAGTTCTTACATGTACATGTATTCTCAGTAAAAAATAGAGGATTACAATACATCTGGAGTAACAAGAAAAATAATAAGACAATTATCCTTTTTTACGATAGTTTTCAAAATACCCTTCAATTGCTCTTAAGGCTTGCTCGGATATGGTGCGGTAAAGAGCCACACTAAAATGAAAAGAAAAAAAGCAGCGCTTCCATTAACATGTCTGGGGAAAGTAATTCCAAATTAATCATGAAAATTGTTTCTGACGTTGCTAAGTTTCGAACTCATTACACAAGATTGGCATCATCATGTTTAAAACTTTAAATGATCCATGTCATTTCTTGTGCCTGACATAAATTAAAAAGGCACTTAAATATTATAATATTTTTCCTCCACTGTCTATTTAGAGTGGTCATTGTGAGGGATTTGAGAGTTTTTTTTTTCTTCTGTCATTCTTACATCACAATAAAGCATTCCATTGAAGAGAAGGTTGAGTTCTGGGAAGAGTTGAAAAATAATCTGTGAGCATTATCATTGTATTATGCAAGTGTGGAAGAACATCAGAAACGAAATGTTCCCTGAAAAGCATGGCTCTTCAAATGACTTAAACTGGGCCAAATTTCTTATCATTTTGATGATTAATTGAAGAACCTTGCAGTACACACCAATACTTATATGCTAGATGATCTGAAACCTTTTCTGATCAATTTCACAATGTTTCTTTCATAATGCAATCGCATTACCAGAAATGGTCTATGCCTTTAATCAAGAAGGTACTTATAATACTTTAAATATTTTTTCCTCCACTCTCTTTAGAGTGGTGATTGTGAGGGAGGTGAGGGTTTTGTTTTCCTTCTGTCACTCTTACATCATAATGAAGCATTGCCTTAAGTTATAGTGACAATGTTGCATTGTAAACCATGAACCACACATCATCCATGTTCTTGAGCAGAAAGAACAAATTTGAATCTATTTCTGTTAACACATACCATTTCTGAATGAAAGCACATCAAGTGAAATATGCATTTACATAGTAAGTCTAAGTTGCAACAAATTTGTTTACCAGTAATTGCCTTTTCAACTTCGAATTTAGCCTTTTTTAATGCATTTTGTACTTTCCAAAATTCTAACCATAAAATATCATTTTGAACCCATTGTGAAATTAGACAATCGCACACATTGTCCTTCTTTTGCATGGCAGAATTAGAAAAACACAAAACTTACTTTAGATATAAATCCAACGTTGCGTTGCTGATTAGGGTATGTAGGATGTTACTGTAATTACTATGAGGGGCTGGTTCTTCTGTCGGAGTTGGCACTGATACAGTGTGGGTCTCATTTTGCGTTTGCGTTTCGCAGTGCTCCACGACCGCGTAGTGCAAAAAATGTCCAATCACAATCCCGACGAAGAATAGGCACAAGGCAAAAGCGAAAAGGCCAAGAGTCTTTCTGTGTTCGCTGCACCACCTCCTAACGGCTGGCCACCGACCGTAGCCACTGTAGTTGTCGCGAACCTTCAGATCTAGCGTATCAATGTCCATTTCTTCCGCAAAGCGGGTGTACGCAGCTCCACCTCCGTCAATCGCCATGGTGATGCGTTAACAAGAAATCTAGAGGAAATTGAAATGAAGCAGAATGGATGACTTTTCTACACGATCTTTCAATTCAGTTCAATTCGATTCATTTTATTTCCATTTCTGGTAAAAAAAACATTCAACAACACAATATTAAAGCAAATATATAAATAATAAAAAGAATATGGAGGAGCCAGCAGAGGCCATTGGCCTTTCAAAGGCTGGGCTTTGATGTCCGGAGATAATTTTACAAAGTAAAGAGAAAAGAAACAATGGGTAGTAAATAAATAAATAAATAATACATCCATACATGTAATGACGCATTAGTGCTTGTACCTTCTTACACGACTGATGAACAAGCAGATGACTTCACTGAACACACATGTACACAAGAATTTGATCCACGGAATAGTCTCCGGGTTCAATGACTACATGTAGCCAGATCAGATGTTATCCGGTTATTGCAATACACAACTACAAGTACAAAGGACAAATTCTCATGAAAAGCGCTTTATAGTTGGCCTCAAAATGCTACAATATCATTTACAGCGCAACAAATTGCGAAAGCTCCAGTTGGCCTAAATACTACAATGATACCATACACTGCTACAATTGTGACAAGCTTTGGTTGGCCTCAAAACGCTCCTCCCCGCACTCTCTTCACAATACAACACTTCCTCATATTTAAACGACACACAAATAGATGATACAATGAACAACTGATGTGACAAGAAATAACACAATGCCGCCTCGATCTTCATCCGTACTATGATTGATATGTTATGTGTTGACTCATCGAAAGCAGCAGACTAACTTTTTAGTTTTCTTGTTGTCAGTTGTCAATTGTCACTATTGTAAAGAGTATTTTGATGCAATGCCGAGTGCTCCTCGGTTGACTTGTCAACAACACAATAATGATGATAATAATAATAATATATACATTTGTAAAGCGCAATAACTAAGTGGATATATTCTACTGCGCTGCAAGAGCAATACATGTACATATATACATTTATAACAACAAAATTATTCTTTGTTGAGTACTTTTAATTTCCAAATGTAGTTGTAAACTGTACATGTACCTTGTGCAGCTTCTTGAAGTTAAAGTGGTGGTTATTTTACCTGACAGCTAAAAAAGCATAAATGCTTGTTAGTAAGCAACCAGAAGAGTCAAGACCGATGGCTTTAGGTCCTCTCCGAGGGACCTGGTATGGAGGATTTATGCCTTACCAATGGGCACTAGCGCATCGACTTGGTTTCGAACCCGGGTCACCAGATTACGAGACCACTGCTCTATGGACTGAGCTACCGCGCTTCCAGCTAAGGGATTATTTAGCCAAACATCGGAACGCACTCCGTAATAATTGTCCAATCACACCTGCGTATAAATGTTCAAAGATTTGGTTATTACACATCTGCAAATTATGCCAGTATATCGTAGATAAAGATGCTTAAGAAATTAATTGTTCGTGAAACACGTCGTATTAACGAATAGGAAGACTAAAGAGCGATAACGAAGAGTATACATGTAACGTACATGTAGAACAATGTATATTATGTAGCGATGAGTGAAACGAACATGGAGTGAAAATTAATGAGTGAGTGGTTTGCTGTAAAGCAATAGAAATATTTTACTTCAACAATACGATGATTGATGTACTGTGTTGATAGCTCTGTCTCAGATGAGTAACTTTGTTATTCTTCTGTTGTGTTCACTGATGTAAGAGTATTCATTGCCAAGTGCCGCTTGTTTGACTCACCCATGACAATATGAAACAGTTGTCTGAATTTTATAGTTTGAATGGCTCAATAATTTTACTTGATAGTAGATACAGTGCTGTATATTTATTCAAAATTGCTTTCGATTATTAACCAACTCTGTTCACTTTGATGTGTATTCCATATGTATTGTAATTTGTAGGTTTATTTGCACTTTTTAAAATATGTACCGTAATTGTTTATCAGTCTATTTTGTTTGTTATAGCGCTTAGAGACTTCAATGGTAAGTGCTTTATAAGTAACGTTTTGGTTTTGATTTATTTATTTATATATATATATATATATATATACGGTAAACAACTAAATTATTCATACCCTTACCAAGTTTTGTATATAAAGTATGTGAAAAATTGATTTGTCTGATTTATATTTCTTAAGAGTGTGAGATACAAAACTTACATCTGAAAGTTTTCAACTAAGGCCCTTGTTCGAGTTCAACCAATCCACCTTTCGTTCTTTAAATAATTAAATATATATATATATATATATATATTAATATATTCATTTTAAAAAAAGAAGATTATTATTAAAAAAATAATAATAATAATAATAATAATTTACAAGGCGATATGAATAATTCAGTAGTTGACTATATGCACAGTACTTTTAGTATTGCACACATGTACACTGTACTAATACACAGCTGCATTTGAAAGAACTTAACAGAAATTTCTACCACAACCTGTGCCCATCTCAAATGTTGTTCGATGTCAGGTATCGTTTTAAGTTGATGAGCAGTAAATTGGCAATGCAATGAAAAGTTCAAAATCACCAATTCACTACACCAAGTAGCAATACTAAAATTTAAAAACACATGGCATACAATTTCTGTGCACAAATCTCTTTTATCAACAAACGAACAAAAATGTTACCAACTTGAAGAAGAAAATCTGATCTCTACACGGTATATGCGTCCTTTAAAAAAAATTGGCATGAGCTGTGAAACTGTTTTTTTATGCTTTATTGTAAAGAAAAATCAAACCTTTCCCTTTTCAGCTCCTTTTAGGATCTGATAGCACAGACAAGAGTTAATGTCACTGTTTTTTTTTCTTCAACACACCTCATTTCAAATTCTCCATCTTTTTCTAAATGTTCAAATTAGTCAAATATAATAAAGATAATAGTGGGTTCTTGTATAGCGCTCATGTCTGCCAGACTTGACACTCCGGGCGCTCCCGATTATCTGATATATATAGCAGTAACTTTTCACATACTGTATAACAGGTAAAAAAACAAGACTTGCAGTATTAAACAACAATACATGTAGGCTAGACATAACTATAGAATGTTCATACCAAATACACTGTAATTGGCAAAAGAGAGAGATGCCTCTAACGTGTTACATTTATAATCTTTCATTTCCTTGTAAAGAGTTACTGAGCATAACTAATAGCTTACTTCTATTCAGGAGTTAGAAGTAAAATACAATGCAAATGGTGGGATCACAAGATAATTATGGTTGATTGCCATTGTATGGAAACCACTGAAGCTAAGTTGTCAAGGGACTTTTTTAAATACCATTTTGACAAGTAAAAATATCAACCCAGATCAGAATATTTGTGCATGATCAACTGTATGAAACAGACCTGAAAACAGATGACAGCATATCTCTATTATGCTCCCTCCTTCGTACTGTAGGGGTGTAGCTTGTGCGATGCAGACTATTCAGGCAAACAAATAGCCTTTTGTTATGTTTTGTATCAAGAACACTTCTAGAGATTCACAAGTACTCTATGGAGAGGGTACCTAACTGGCACTGCCAAGTCATAATATCGTGACTGTGGGAAAATGAATGATGAAAAGCAATGGACTGTGCAATTTAAATCTACAAAAAAATATACCAGTATTGATGGGGATTTTGTTTTGCTTTGTTTTTTATCTTGTGCAAATGCGAACAAATTTCTGATCTGGTTTTATATTTTCACCAAGTATCTTAGTAATAAATTCCCTACAAAATTTTGTTTTAATGAATTAAAATATGTAAAAAGAAAAAATAATTAGCGCCGATAAGATAGGAGATGAAACTTATTCCTCCAAACCCTTTGGAAAATACTCATGGTACAGTACATAGATCAAGTAGATGAGAATTCTAATGTAAAATAAAAAAATTAGCACCATACACAGGGCTGTCAACCCTCCCGCATTTGGAGGGAGACTCCCACCAATGATGTAGAACCTCCCGCCAAACCGTACCTTATACCAAAAAAAGAAAGAAAAAAAGTGCTCTTTTTTCTTTCTCTTCCTCCTTCATTCCTTTTTTCATTCAGGGGGGGGGGGGGGAGAGCACACGCCCCTTCCTTTAAGGCGACATAATGTTCAGGCATAGTCGCATAGACTCTTTAAAAATCGTTTCTAGCAGGATTGTAAATTACTTCTCCCTTCCGTACATATTAAATACATGCATTGAAATATTAAAGTGAGAATCATATTATCATTGCACCAACTTTATATGTACTTTTGGATCAAAAGGGTAAAGCAAGTGGTAATGCAATGATGCAGAATGAAATATTGAATAATTCAGCACCTCATTTGTATGAAAAAAATGTACCAAAGAAGGTATACCACCGCCGTTGAGGTTATGCAGTAGCACCCTCAGACAGAGCCAAGCTCAACCGATGTGTGCACAGAATATATACAGAAATGGCTATTGTCTGAGTCTAACTAACAATAGGAGGGAGTGGATGAGACAGGCAAACAAAATGTAACCACAAATTATCAAAAGCTAGGGTTGGGTACACACAAAGAAAATCACAGAATCATCCAAACCTATGTCTACATGTAAAGCAATCACATTTTTTGCAGTGAGAACTGGAATTCTGCATTTCATATGTACTGTATGTATGGGAGCTCTTTTCAGTGTCAGTTTTATTTTTCATTTCCAACAGAACAGTGATTTTGACAAAAAAAATCAGATATATACATGTAACTCAATATTCAATAATATACATTTCAAATAGAAAGTATACATAAATATCCAGTATAATAGTTCTTTTTTAATTTTTAAAGTTAAACCTGTGAAAATGGTGGTGAATAAGTTTCATTTCCTGACAGCGATATTTACACATTTTACTGACTGTTCGTATTCATGTTTTTTGCCAGAGTTTTTTGGAGCTCCATTGCTCACTGATCCCGTGTATTTTCCCCCACTGATTTTACACATTTTGTGAGAAGAGGGCATGTGAGAAGAGTTTTCTTTTTGTTTCATAAATGTAGATGAAGCAATATGCACTCAAGGTTTTTTTTTAAAGCATGTTTTAAAAATTGAAGAAAAAGTATTGTGCAGTCTAGCCACCACCCATATTTACAGAGTACCACATTCCCATTGAATACATGGCTAACAAATTTTGAAGATTAAACATTTCCAAAAAATGTTTCCTTTCATACTGTGGGACTTTGCACTCTCAAGTAATAATGAAATATGGCAAGGCTTTAACAGTATCTGATTCAAATACCTAACAAAGATATACATGTAATTGTATAAGTAAACTGTATTTGTTATGTACCATAATCATACAAAGTTTGTACAGCCTCGGGACAGAGAGTAGACGAAAAAAGATTAATAGTGTTTTGCCGTTTTCCCTCCATTCGAATTCTACAGTGTAAGATCTACCATTGTGCAGCACTCCAGTAGCAAGAAAAAAAAAACACAAAGCCGCAAAGCTTGAAAGGACAAAAAATTGTGTTACAACCATATGTTTGCTACCAACAACAACAAAAATGCAAGAAAAAAATAGAGATTTAGGTTTTATAAATTACAAAGTGCACATGAGATATTCTATAAACCAATGAAGCATTACATTTTCTTGGCCACTCCTCTTTTAAATTCTCTATTAGCCTTGCGAAAACGACCTCTTTGATTGTGTTCCTTTGATCTGCTTAGGATATGTGGTATGCGTTATTGAGGGGGTAAAAGGAAATATATTCATCTCACTGGACATTCTGAATACATAACGTGTGCCTTTTTTCCCTTTATAAAAACTCATTCTCATTAATTGGTCATATATCATTCTGCTGACAGTAATAGCATTCACATATATGGCTTAATGCATATTGAGTCATAGTACATACATGTACATCAGGTACAGTAACTAAAACATTACACAAATTAGTACCGAAGTTTAATGTACATCATACGGGCCAAGTTGTCAAGGTTGCTGGTTCCTAACAATTTTGTGTTAAACAATGGTATGGAACTGGTGATCACACAAGCCCCAAACATTACATTTGCCAAGCTCCAGCTCGTTGCTTGAATGATTTCGCAGTGAACCTCATGAGTATGCTCTATTGTTTAGAACCAGTAACCAGGACAACGAGCGAGTATGACGTTAGCACTTTGGTACGTGAAAGTCTGCAATTCACAAATTCAATAGGACCCTCTATTCAGGGCTTGACTCTAATGGGAACCTAGAACACATGGGCAAAAAAAAGTCTGCACCCTAAAATGTTAACATTCTTGAATAGGGCTCATGTACAGTATACAGAGTCTAAAAACTCAAATCATGACCCTCTTCAAAAAAGGTTTAGTTTGAAGCCCTTCTCTACATTGCAAATGCATATATGGGTAATTCCATAAATTAGGGACCCACTTTGTGACATTTTTGGTGTCCCACTTTATAAGGAACCCGCACGTATTTAGTGGCTGTGAGTTAAAGACATAAATAGTGGAGTGAGATGGTAAAGTGATTTCCAAGCATAATATTGCATCCTCATACCAAGAATCACTTAACATTCTCACTCCACTATTTAAGTCTTTACTCTGAGGCCCAGAGCCACAAATATGTGTGGATTCCTTATGTAAGTGGGACTCCTAATTTATGGAATTACCCATATACACTGTAATAGCGGTAAATTGTAGATTTGTACAACACAGCAGGGTTTGCAATTAGCGATCGTCCAAGTTCCAATGACTACCTTAAATCCTCCAGGGCAACCTTAAAGATTGCCTTTGTCGCCCTTCCTTAAAGATAAAGACCAGTTCTGGTCATGCGATTGCATTGTGTAAGAAACGGTGTGGAATGGATAAGAAAAGGTTGATCATCTAGCATATAAGTATTGGTGTGAACTACAAGGTTCTGGAGTCATCAAAATGATAAGGAATTTGGCCCAGTCTTGGTAAAGTAACAAGCACTGTACACAGAAAGATGAATATGGGACTACCCCCATACGTGCCTGACACGTGCGTTATATCTATCAGGTCCAAATAGATATAATAATTTACCAAATATATCAATTGGTAGGCGGTTTCTCTGCAAAATTTGTATCATTACCTATTAGTCAAAACATATTCTTTCACATGATTGGTAATAAGAGCTTCCATTCCATATTTTGAGAGGGGGGCGTTTACAAAACTGGTCTTTACCTTTAAAGCAATATGGCAAATATAACATCTCACTGTGGATCTATAGGCTTTTGGGCTAAGGTCATTGCACAAATATACACAAGAGATGAATACCAATGGGAGTGACAAAAAGATGAACATAAGAGCTGAAGCACTACTGGACTACCGGTATACAAATCTCTGAAGACTCTGAATACAGTTCAAGGACAAAAATATCAACTTTTGTTTAAACTGATAAGGTGATCTCTCTTTGTTGTATAGAGTTCATGAGAGGAATGATACATTTTCAACAACAGACACTAGTAATCTACATGTATGTCAGGCATTAATACATCGTACTATCCTTTTTTTTCAATTGCTTACTTTAATAGTGTGAATATAAAATTATAAATGTAATATTACAGTCAAACCTGCTTTAGTGACCACCTGTCTACATGTACAATTGTTGTTTCCCTTGAAAATGGTTTCTCATTGAAACAATTACTATAGTCACCTGTCTATAAAGACCACTTTTTTTGTCTCCCTCCTGTTGTCTTTATAGACAGGATTCACTGTGTATGTTACAAGTAAAGGAGTGAGGTGATTAACAAGCCATCTAAAACAAGCCATATCAACTGAAACGTTTACATTTCAAGTCTTCACTTGACACATGTACTACATGTATGTACAGACTACAGAGGAATTGATAAAGCACTTGTTTTCTTATCTCATTCAGATATTTAACAAGTAAATGTCAGTGTTTACTGAGAGTCAATACACCAACAGACAGGGAAATACATTACATTCTTTTGTCTGCTGGAGTCACAAAAACATGCTTCCTGATTATGGTTAGCAGGATTGCTTTTTTCAAAGAAAAGGGGGTAACTAAAGTCTGAAGAATGATCAAACCGGTAAATCTGTCATTTCTGTCAATTGTATGATTAAAGTTGAGAGATGACTGTAGTGTTTTCATTCTGCATTTTTAATTCAGCCACAGTACATTCATGTCAACAAACTTTTAAGCAGTAATCACACTCGCCGAAGCTGGTAATATACATGTATATGCAAACATTTTGTTTGTAGTAGACTGTAGGCCTAAACTGGAATTTCAATGTGACAAAACAACATGTCTCCACTAAACTGGGCTGTTCTCTTGTATTGAGTAAAACTAAATCTAATACCATTAGATTTGTACGAGAGGATTTTACCGTCTTCCTGTTGGCTCTCCCTCAATAATCCTCCGGATTCCGCCTCTCCCGTTGATGTTTTAATGTTTTCTTTTGTAAAATCATTCAATGTCATTACTATTTTGTTGATGACTTTTCTATCGTCTTTTGATTTTTATTAAAAGTAGCTGTCTGCCTTATTAGCAATTGGTAGGCTTTTTAGTTTGTACACTTTTGTACTTTTCTTGTTGTGGAAAATTAAATTAAAGGGGAATCAACCTCTTGACTAGTATGAAGCATTATCATGACATAGAGAGTAAAACAATTTTTTTTAAATATAAAAAGCATTGATGTAGGCCAAATAATTTTGTCTTGCAAGTCAAATAAAGAGACCCTACTTCGTCATACTTACTACTACGTCGTCTTTAGATGTTTAAATGGCCTACAAACTGAAATAAGCATGTAGTTCGAGGCTAATTTCCCTATAATTTATTTTCTATTCTGGCTTTGCACACAGAAACAATAGCTGATACTCTCTCTCTCTCTCTCTCTCTCTCTCTCTCTCTCTCACAAACACACACACAAACAATTTTCAGGCTGATTCCCTCTTTCATATTTCTGCTTGAGTTAACTGTTTTCATAGGCATAGCTACATGTAGCTACATGTACATGTAGACGGATCCGGGCTAACTCGGACCAGGGGACAACTCGGCCCAGCTGCAAAAACTGTCATTTTTTGTCATTTTACCCTAACCCTAAACCTAAACATGCAAAAAATGACAGTTTTTGCATCTGGGCCGAGTTGTCCCCTGGTCCGAGTTAGCCCGACTCCATGTAGACAGACCAGCTGCAACAGAGAACATTTGAAAAATACTCCTCCAAAACACACATAATTTCCACATGCTGAATCCACCAAATTGGAAGTTGGATTCTACTACTTTTCTCATGTTTTGATCAAGGACAGAATCTCGGGTAAAGGTAAAGGTAATGTTGAATAAATTTTGTTCAATCAACATTCAATGTCAAATGAATCATCACATCTCCAGAATTTCAGGCTTAACTGCAGAATACCACGTACAATGTACATGCAGCTAAACCTGCACGCGCGCAAAATAATTATGCAAGCCCACCTTTAATCTACCTATCATCAGCTCAATCAGTAAGGACAGCATAATAAAATGTTGATGTTGTGGGTTTGAATCTCAGTATTTATTCAGTTGTTTTTGGCCTTTATCAATAGCAATGCAAAGCAATAAATAATCAAAGTCTAATTTTTTGTGACCTCTTTCCAAGCTGTTATTGTTAATGACGTAAAACATATCGACCAAGCTAGCTAGCGTCCGGAACTCTCTTGGCGTGCGGGGTATTCCGCAGTTGTTCCGAATTCTATAACAAATTCAAATTGTCTAGATTCTAGACTAGATCTAGATCTAGATCTATTTCAATTTGAATTTGCACTGAATTATTTTTCCTGTTTGCCATTTACAGAACTGAATAATTGTTTGCAAAATACGAGAAATCATGAATTGAATATCATCATCCCTTAAAATATCAAACTGTAGCTATGATTGTTCGCTAAATTTGGACAGCCCCAGCCAGGCCATGGCATGGCCGATCATCATCGGTTCCCAATCATCCGGCTGGCGCAGGCCGATGCATTCGGGGCGGAGCTGAGGAGCCGACTACTACTACGGTCTACCGAGTACCGTGTGTAAGACGGTACCATGTACCCAGCACTTGCACTTGTGCAGTGCATCAGCATCAAAGTGACTGACACTGCCTGCCGAATCTTCGACTGGATTGTCCCTTTTAATAATGTTTTGTCAATTTTTGTTCATCATTCTCAGAAAAAAACATCCAATACATACATCATTATGTAACAAAAGTCTCAAAATGTTATGAAAATGTCTAAAATTACCTTTAATCAGTGACGGCAACGCTCTCGGTCGTGATGCAAGTACCAAAGGAGACGAGATAATGCATAACGACTGTTCTGTAGTCTGCATTCAGGCTTTACCTTTACCTTTACCCGAGATTCTGGAAGAATGCTGTGTTCTCAGCAGTCGGGCTTCCAGTTCAATTTCATTTTCTTCCTTCTCGTAGTTGGGTGTCTTCTTCTTGGTAAGTTTGTCTGGCTCATTTCTGCGTCGGGCATTCTACTCATATGGGGAGCAGAAACGCTTGTCCTTCCATACTCGATCCAGTCTGGCTTTAAAGGCATTCACCGTGGTAGCAGTGACTACCTCTTCAGGAAGTGTGTTCCAGTTTAATAAAAAAAAATTTAATAATATACATGTAGTGAATTACATGGACATTTCAGCCAAAGCTATATGCTTCTCTTGATATCAATTGTCTGGGGTGGCTTTCTATGTAAAATTAAGACAATTTTTTACAAATTGTTGACCTGTATTATAATCATTATGGATGAATCGTTTCAATCAATACAAGAATCAGAGTGCATTTTATGTGTTAGAGGCTTATAAATGCAGACTATTAAACAACAATGCAAATTGAAACAAAAACATTGTTTGAGACTGAGTCAAGAAAATTAAATGTCGACTTGTGACTGCTCTGAATCGCAAGTCCTCCGATTAATCACAAGTTTCATATCTCGTATGTACACATTTGCGATTAATCTTCTTCTTCCTAGTTGATCCCCCGCCCCCCCCCCCCCCCCCCCCCCCCCCACTCCGAGAACGGACGGACCCCATGCGTGATTTTAATACCAAAATGTCCGGTAAAGGGGTACTTTTCGTGCGACAAAGTCCGGCCCGCGAAATGTAAAAAAAGGGGTGTATTAACTTTTCACCCGGAGATTTCTTTAAAAAGGGGGTGTTTTTTCTTTTTTTTCTCTTATCTCTTTGGACTCCTGAGAAATTATTCCGAATTTAAGGGGGTACATTGAGCATTTGTCATGATTTAGGGGGGTCTCCAAGCGGCAGGAAAAGCCCGCGAAATGCCCGCGAAAGGGGGGTTCGGAAATGTTGGCAGGGCTCAGATCTATAGGGAGTGCTTTCAAAAAGAGGGAACGAGCATATATGCGTACCCTAAATAATACTGAGTGGGGGGGGGGGGGCGGGGTTGCTCCCTCCACTGTTTTCGAGATTCCTGGAGTCCAAATAAAGTCAATGTTTAAAATCCGGCCGGTTAGGAGCTTTGGAGAGAACGAGAAGCATTATTTTGTGTAGGAAAAAGAGCGATAGTAGAATCGCAAAATTATAAGACCGTCCTAGCTATAGCTGATTGATTCACACTTGTAATGGGATCTTAGTCTTTGTATAGTTGGAAAACTTCTTCATCAAACTCATTGTTATTTATCAATTAGTGAATGTCCAGGATGACCAAGCGCCACACATTTTTTTTCCCCTCCTTCCCAAGGGCGCTTTGTTGGTATGGTGCTCCTTGATCTGCAAAAAGCTTATACAGTTAATCATTGCGTCTTATTGAAGAAGTTACAACTAATGGGTTTTAATAAGGCAAGTTTTTAGATTGGATTGGTTCAGATCATAGTTATCTCTATGGTTCAGATCCTACTTATCTAATCGACACCAAGTAGTGGCCATTCATGATATTCGTTCCAAACTAATGCCTATAACATGCGGTGTTCCTCAGGGAAGCATTTTAGGCCCAATTCTATTTTCAAGTTATATAAATGATATGTGTATTTGTATAAAAGACTTTAAACTATTATTGTACGCAGATGACAGCGTACTACTCTGATTCAAATCCTGATCCTAAATATATTGAGGAAAGCTCAGTGAACAGCTGTCTACGTGTGTCGATTGGATGACTGATAATAAGCTTTCTTTACACTTGGGAAAAACAGAAAGCATTTTGTTTTGTTCTAAAAGTAGTTCTAAAAAGTCATTTGATTTCAAAGTGACACACAATAATCAAGCAATCAAGAGAAAAGATTCTGTGAAGTATTTAGGCATTGAATTGGCTAGCGCAATTTCATAATAAGCTCTCGAGCATGCGTGGGTTATCCTGTTCAAGCTGACTTATTTCTGATCTGTTATTGTTGTATATTGTTCAGGGGCGTACGCAGGAATTTTTCAAGGGGGGGGTTTTAAAATATTTTGCTCCCGAAAATTTGAAAATCGCGCCGGCAGAAAAGTCGCTCAGTGGGGGGGGGGGGGGGGGTGTAAGCGGACACTGCTTTTTTTTTTTTTTTTTTTTGGAATCCAAAAAAAATCGCAACGACTCAGCCAGTCGAAAAGTCGCTCAGTGGGGGGGGGGGGGGTAAGGTCACCTGTTTTAGGTTAGCCGTGGGTATAATTTTTTTTGTTTATTTATTTATTTATTTTTTTTAAAGTAATTAAAAACAAAAAAACAAAAAAACAAAAAAAACCCAAAGGGCGGGGGGGGGGGGGGGGAGGGGGGGGGGGGTTAGGTTTTTTTAGGGGGGTTTACACACATAAAAATACCAAAGGGGGTGGGTTTAAACCCCCAACCCCCCCCCCTCCCCTGCGTACGCCCCTGATATTGTTGTATGTTGGAAGCTTGTCGAATAAAAATCAATCAATCAATCAATCTCCAAAACATGGTTGGCTTAATCATGGACCTACTACTTTGTAGTAGGTCCATGGCTTAATTGAGACAGATTACGCAATGGATGCCCCCTCCCGTTCCCCAAAGAAAAATATATATCTTTTTCTTTTTATCTCTCTTTCTATTTCTCCCTTTTCTGCTACTCTCTCTCTCTCTCTCTCTCTCTCTCTCTCTCTCTCTCTCCTTCTCTCTCTCTCTCTCTATCTTTCTCTCTCTCTCTCTCTCTCTATCTCTCTCTCTCTCTCTCTCTCTCCCCTTCTCTCTCTCCTTCTCTCTCTCTCTCTCCCTCTCTCTCTCCCTGATATTATAGTTTCCCCCGAGCATTGTCTTCCAAAAACTGTGAGTCAAATTATGTTTAACAGCCCCGGCTATAGTTTTGCAATTTTTTTAAATATTTTTTTATATCTACAAAATGAAAGAGCATGTAATATCAAGCTTATGAGGGTCTGCTGCTCCTCCTCTAATCGAAACAGCATAACAATTTCCACCATCTACTTCTTCCAGTTACTACCAAAAAATGTCATCTTGAACTCTTTCCGTCTTCACATCTTCATCCTTTTCGTTCATCTTCCATTCACTTTCAGAGTCTTGTGTCTCCCCCAACACCTCAACATCTGTGTTCTCTTACTCCTCCATTTGCTCCATTATTGGAATGAACGAAAGTCCGTGTTTTCCATTTTCCTTCATCTTCAGAATCTCTTCTGCCCGATTCTCATCATTCTCTGTCTTTAACTTCTCAACTTCCACCATCAGCATCAGCGCCTCCTCCATCTTCATCTTCTCAATCCACATCTCCTCCCAAAAGAGGTCAGCAAAGTCCCTCAACTCCTCCGTCATTTCTGAATCCTTCTCCACCTTCTCCTTGCCCTCTAAATACATTGCAAGATCCGCCTCCTCCTCCTCTCCCTTGTTCTTCTCCCGCTCCACCTCCGAGTCCACCTCCTCTTCTCCCTTTACTTCTTCCCCCACCTCCTTTGCCTCCTTCAACTCCTTCTCTTCCTCAAACTTCTTTCCCTCCTCATCCTTCGCCTCCTCCTGCTTTGCGTTCTCATCCGCTGTGTCCTTCACTTTGTCAGGCTCACCCCGTTCAAATTCCTTCATCCCCTCTTCCGTTTCCTTCGCATATCGAGTGATATCTAAAATAAATTTCAAACACATATTTATAAGAGTTGGAACTAATTTCGTAGAATAACAATATCCGCATTCATTACTAATGATGAGAATGATCATTCAAAAGATAATTAGAAAAAAAAAGATAACTTTGTAGCTATGCAGATCATGATGCGTGCGCACCAAGCATATCGCATCTTTATTTCGTCACAATAAACGCAGTTGTCTTGATGAAACTAACGTTACAAGAAACTATAAGGAGTTGCGTCTTTAATCGTATGGCATTTAAAGTATCAATTAAATTGCTTTTACGAAAAACAGGGGTGGAAGGGTGTCATCGGTTGAGGGAGCGGGGGGGGGGGGGTTCGAGATCAGAAATAATAACAATTGAGAAGGCTCTGTGGGGGTACCCACAAAGGATGTATGAATATCGCTAGAAAAAATAAAATAGACGTTAGGTGTTAAACAAGGATCCCAATTCGACCATAATACTTGCTCCCTATCAGCTATATTATAAACTGTGTTACCTCCTATTGGTCCGATGATATAGTCCTTCTGTGGGGAATCACATAATTAAATCTTTTTAATCGATTTTTTATTTCTAAAGTTGTGTGGCGACCAATAGATTGCATTTCATTTAGAAAATAAGATTACTTGTCGGGACTCAAGGCAAAGTTGAAAATTCGTGATAAAATGATGTTATATGCCAATTAAATCATAGCAGGCCTTTAATTAATTTGTTCGCGGGCGGGGGGGGGGGGGGGAGCGAGGGAGCTGACATGATCAGATCTGATATTAGCCTAGGGGTGATGTAGACCAGAGTTGTCCCTCCCGGGGGGCAGGGGGGGGGGGGTGGCCACAGCGCGTCCCCACTTTTTCAAGTATCCGAAAAATAATTGCCCTTTTCAAATCTGAGAGGTGCCCCTTTAACTTTGACACGTGTCCCTTTATCTTTGTAATAATTGGATAAGCGCGCATTATGTTTTTACAATGTGTCCCTATGCATCCCTGGTAAATGACCCTTTTTCAGGTAGAAGAAGTTACTCCTTTTCACCTCGAGAAAGTGCCCTTCTTTTGAATTTGTTGATCTTTGACACTGGATTCGTGCGATTGGTTAATCTCCCAACAGATTACACAATTCTCTTCAAGCAGTTTAATTTGTCAATTATTAGGCCCATGTTTTTCATCTCAAATATTTTAGTGATTGCGAACGGGCGAAGCAGGTGCTGAATAGAACATTTGGGCTTCGTACACACAACACCAGTGACACCAGGAAACGGAAACACTATTAATGATTACTGAAACATAGTTTACAAAAAAAAAATGTTTTCTTCAACATTTTTAAGCAACTATTTACTACAACATTTAATAGTATTTTGTGTTGTTTTAGATAGCTTTGTAAAGCGCAAAAATCCTTAGAAAATAAACTACTAAGGAAAGGTATAAAGCAATGATGCAATTTTACCCATGTTGTTGTACATGTAGTAGTAGTATGGATATTCCGTCTCTTCTTTTATGCACACCCCTTCCGCTGCTATCGCAGGTTCAAAAAAGGTCCCAATGTCCGCATAACTAAGCGAGGTATGAGTTCATTAAAAACATGATTTAAAACGTTAAGTATATCACACCAAAGCACCTCAATCTGACAGCACGATGTGGAGAAAATGTAATGGTGCAGATACATAATAAATATACAGCGGCAGTCTAAGTCATGAAGCAATCATGCATTTATAATTTAACTAAGGCTTGGCCCCCCAGGGCAAATAAGATGTTGTCGACTTACAATACAATCTGTCAGCCAAGATCAAACTTTTGGAATGTACGATTTTTGGGGAGGGGTCGTCTTTTATCAATTTCTGTTTATTGATAATAATTATAACATTTGGGAATAGGCATGTGAGTATGATTTTTGTTTTGTTTGTGTATAATATAACTGGGATCATGCATTTTTATTATAGATATATATGCATAACATTGGGGGATATATGCCCCCACCCAAAGATTTCCGCCTATATGGACATGATGTGTGACCAGTGGCGTACGCAGGATTTTTTTCAAGGGGGGGGGGGGGGGGGGTTTAAAATAGGGCCCAAAATTTCGCAACGACTCAGATTTATTATTTTGCTCCCGAAAATGTGAAAATCGCGCCGGCCGAAAAGTCGCTCAGTGGGGGGGGGGGGGGGGGGGGGGTGGGGTAAGCGGACACATTTTTTTTTTTTTTTTTTTTGAGTCCAACTCCAAACAAAATCGCAACGACTCAGCCAGCCAGCCAGCCAAAAAAAAAAGTCAAAAGGGGGGGGGGGGGGGGGGGGGGTTCGCAAAAAACATACACAAAACATACACATTAAAAAAACTCAAGGGGGGGGGGGGTTAACCCCAAACCCCCCCCCCCCCCCCCCCCCCTGCGTACGCGCCTGTGTGTGACAGTTTCATATTTTCATGTCGACTTTATATTTTATTGATACATGTACTCCTAAATGATAAAATCATATATATTGTGCCCTATATTTCCTAATCATGTATTTCGTGGAAGTGTCTTGATTTTGGAAATCAAGTCTAAAGTTGCACTTCATTGACATCATTGGTCCATGTATATTTGGGGCAATATATCCCCTATACCCTATATGGCTCCCCCTTCGGTTACCTGTATCGATTGGAAATCCCCAAATAATTTTCATTTTTGTAAACAAAGTACGAGTAGTATCAATGACGTCATAACGATGGTGCAAGCTGGCCGAGAAGGAAGAGATACAAGATTTACAATGTCGATGTTTTAACGTTTTGAGATACATTCTGATTACAATTACAATCGGAATTCATTCATTTCCAAATAAATATTATCTTAGGTAATGTATTTTATGATTTTACTACAGTTTAAAAAACGTTTTCATTGTGTTTTTGACGTGAAATGAGCGTATAGTTGGTCCGGTGTAAAAGACCATTAGAGAGCACCTAGTCCCATGTATGGAAAATCGTGTTCCCTATTTAGTACTGTCGTTTATGTTTTAGAAACAGTTTTACTTGTAAAAATATATGTCTTCGTGAAACTAGATCTAAAAGGTAAAACATAAGTTGGCTATATCATGGTTAAGGACACCACTCGTTCGTTTGCATGCATGCACTTGTGACTTAGTCAAGAGACCATTTGAATTTTCAGCATTTGTTTTGTTTGACTTTGACAAAGACTCTTTGACGAATAAATAAATCCCTGATGATATATTTTTTGCCTTCCAGCGATTGTGTAGGAAATCAACTCTGCCAATAAAATAGCTGCAAAAAACCTTGGTCCATGTCAAGCACACAACAAATCTGGACCCTTTTTTGTGTTCTTGACAGTACCAATTTTTGTTGCCTTGCCCTTGGAGATTTTAGCGCTCGGCAGCTAATGCTGTGACTAAGAAATGCACTTAATGATTTTGAAACGGCACATCAACAGGATTGATGATAGATTTCTGATCAAAATATTTTCAAAGTTCATTTTCCTCCAACTTTAGTGAGTTGAATTGATTGTAGTTTACTTCTATTTTATAATTCAGATGTCATTAATAATAGTCACTAGACCCTCTAGTGCCAACTTCAAGTGAATTTTGGTGAGATTTGTACAGTGGTGTTTTGAGAGTTTTGAGAAACGATAAAGGGTGTCATAATGTGATGCTTTCTAGGAACTGAGGGAGATGAACAGTCCGACTAGAGGTGTTTCTATTTTTTTTTAAATCTCATTTTCTTTTATGATATTTCAGCAAATGCCATCAATTGGCAAGTGCAGTAGATCTATAAACAAGATAGATCTATTAAGTTGGCTTTCAGATAAGAAACA
Organism: Strongylocentrotus droebachiensis; assembly: GCA_035222895.1. Lineage (NCBI taxonomy): Eukaryota > Metazoa > Echinodermata > Echinoidea > Camarodonta > Strongylocentrotidae > Strongylocentrotus > Strongylocentrotus droebachiensis. The sequence continues at coordinate 624,471 of JAVYIG010000294.1, read as the reverse complement.
TTCTTTTAAAATTAGTGTTAAAATGGATATTAAGATTTTATATTCATAGATCTAGGGGAAGTCCACCCTGAAATGAAAGCAATCAGTGAAATTTTGAGGAAAATCTAAAGTGAGACAACTTCTTGAAGTTGTAGTTAAATTCAGATCGCCAACTCTAAGTGGGCAACTTGCCTCCTCAGTTTCGTTCTTCTGCCTTCTTCATATTCAATGACTTTAGTCAAATTAACTTTCAAAGATGCAAATGATGATGTTGAGAATGGCTTGAATTTGCTTCTTGTAGAGCACCGTTGTCCTCCTCTCCTGGGCCCTCATGGGGATTGCTCAAGAACGTCACACAAATTCTACATCCTTTTAGTAATAATAGTGTGTCAAATTGAAATAGTTTATTTTAAACTTTCCATGTTGGATTATTATTCTTGAGATGATGTTGTACTTGTAGATAGGAACAGGTTCATGTAAGTCTTACAATCATTCACTTTCTTGCCCAGCAGTTCATGTTTGTTGCCTTTGGACCTTGAAAAACTGCTTATTGGAATCTCTTGGGTAACGATAGTATGATACTTTCTCATATCACTACCACTAGTGATAGTCATATCAAGAGAGTTCTCACTCATTATCATAGATGATATAAATGAACAGATGTCATAAATCTGATATGGATACATTGCACAGAATTTGTTTAAATATGTTTTTTAATTCCGTTAAAACATCTCATACATAATACAAATTAAAATGAAATACATGTATTTCAAATATATCGTCATAATACAAAATGATGATAAATATAGTATAAATAGAAACCAAGATTATGGATAAAAAAAAATTTAAAAAAAGACATTGCACGGAATTGCTATAATGTGAATCCTTGGCTAAGGGAATGCCTTTTTGAGACTTTCATTGTTTTTTTGTTTGCCACAGGGTTAGTCTAAACTAAAGCCATAGAGGATGGCCCGTTCTGCAGCTCAGAACCAGGAGCGCCAAGGCCAGCACTCTGCTCAACAAGGGGGTCAATCCAATAAGCCCAGCAAGGGACAGCGGCAGGATGCAGCGGAACGGAAGAGGGACGAGCGAGCCATCAGGAATGCTTACAGGAAGACGAAAAAGGACGAATCGTACCTTGCAGATGATCAGAACTTTGCAAGCTTTGCCACCCAACTGCAGAGTATGGGTCTTCAGTTGAGAGATATTCCCGGTGATGGGTGAGTTCCAATGTCCGTTGAAGTCTCTCTGTCTCTCTCTTTCGTCCTCCTTCTCTTTCTATCTTTCTCTCTCTTTCTCATCACTCTTACTCTCCCTCTCCTATACCTCTCACTTTCTCCTTTAAAAAAAAATTTGATCAATGAATTTTTTTGAAATGTTTGATTTTGATTTATGTCATTTTTTGTGTTATTTGAATTTGAATTGCAATTGTATTGTATCTTTGTGAAATGGAGCGCAATTCAGTCTTTGACCGAGATGATCTTTTTAATAAACCTTTCTATCTATATATCTATCTATCTACATGTATCTAAGTCTGGGTGAATTGTGTTCTTTCACATCTTCAAAATGTACCATAGTCCTTGAATCGTTTAGTTAATAGTGTACTTTCTTATCTTCAAGATGCTTGCAAGTACAAGAAATTTCCCCCATATGTTACCAACATCATAACTTCTTGTATACTTGATGATTCTATCAAGTTTACAGCCCATCAAGATCTTTAAGATCAACCAACAAGAAAAGTGACACCACAGGGATGTTTCACAAAGATCCTAAGTTGAACTTAACTCTAAGTTGGACTTAAAAATTATGGAGAGCCATTTGTAGCCTTGAAATTAAATATTTCCAAAAGCGAAAATGCAAGTATTTTAGACTTTTCATAAATTCTATGTCAAGAACATAAAATCTCCTTGATAATAGAAAATATGAATGATTTGAATCAACATTTTATGCCTTTTAAAATAACTTTGACAAAATATTTTCAAAGATGCTAACGGCTTTCCATAATTTTTAAGTCCAACTTAGAGATAAGTTCAACTTAGATTCTTTGTAACCCCCCCCCCCCCTGGATGTGGGGGCTTAAACGATCGAAATTCTCAGGACTTGCCCATAGAATCTCAATTAATGAGTCATACATACATAACTGCTTTTGATTGATTATTTGACTAAGATCTAGGGATGATGTTCTTGGAGTGAGTTGTATAAAAACACTTATTGACAATGACATTGTAAGAAGTGGTCTAATGATTGCTCATGGTTATCCTTTCACTTTCAGAAACTGTTTATTCCGTGCTCTTGGGGATCAGTTGGAAGGCCACGGTCGCAACCACATGGCTCACCGGTTAGACGTTGTACAGTACATGAGAGATCACAAAGACAACTTCGAGCCATTTATGGAAGACGACGTACCATTTGAGAGACATTGTGAGTACCTACAAACATGCACATGTATATAAGATTTGAGATTCAAGATTCAAGTTTTATTGTCCATATATATTACATTCTCTGTACCCAGTTACCCACATCCAATGTCAAACCTTGCCAGGCCTTGTACATACGCAAGGGACTGAGGTGCAATTACCTTGTATTGGCAGTATCTCCTGGAAATCTAGGTCCGCAGAATATTGCATTTTCGGCTACCGGTATTAGATTATTGAAATATATCATGCATTCTTAGTATCCAATCCAATCCAGGAACTTATAAAGCGCCAATATCTAGTTGCTTAATCAAAGGCGCTGAAAAGACTGAAAAACTACCAAAAATGTCTGTTCATGATTCTAACTGGGAAAGACAAAAAAAAGCAGTGACTAATTGTAAGCAATCTGAAATAGGTATGTCTTTAGTTGAGTTGTGAAAATTGATAACTGGTGACAAGAGCGAAGGATTTGGGGGAGACCATTCCACAATCTCGATGCACAGGCAGTAAATGATCGATCACCTAGAAGAGAGTGTGTTTAAGGAATGACTTGACTTGATACATGTAGCTTATAATGGTCAATCTTTCATACTCTGTTCCCTTGACCAGTGTCCAACTTGGCTAAGCCTGGTACCTATGGCACTCTTATATCCTGGAAAGCCAGGTCCACACAATATCGCATTATCAGCTACCGGTATTAGATTATTGAAATATATCATGCATTTTTAGTAATGACTTGACTTGATACATAAATGGTCAATCTTCCATACTTTTTACCCTTGTCCATTTGTACCCTTGTCCAGTGGTCAACCTGGCTAAGCCTGGTACCTATGCAGGAAATGACAGCATCGTGGCCTTCGCTCGCCTCCTGAAGGTCAATGTGGTCATTCATCAATTGAATCTTCCAGTATGGAGGGTAAGTAGCCTGTTATAATGATATTACTACAGTCAAACCTGCTTTAGTGACCACCTGTCTACAAAATCCACCTGTCTACAAAGGCCACATTTGTTGTTTCCCTTGAAAATGGTTTCTCATGAATCATGTACTAAAGGAACCTGTCTACAAAGGCCACTTTTTTGTGTTTCCCTTGGGTGGTCACTATAGATAGGCTTGACTGTATATTCCATTCTTATATTGTACATATATCACATCTCGATATACAGTTGGACCGTGGACACACAAACAAATATCGTTCAGGTTTTAGCTCTGGCAGTGGTGCTCAGTGTATTCGAGGAATTAATCCTACCAAAGTACCCACTTACTACACCTGGGTTGAGTGTGGCAAGTGTAGATTAATGTCTTGCCAAAGGATGGTAGTGCTGTTGCAGGTAAATATTTACAATGCTGCTTAGGTAGTGTTCTGTGAGACAAGTTTGTTTACCTGTAATACCATTCCTGTTTTGTTGTCCTTGTTTGTACACTATATATGTATGTAGCTTTATTCTTGAAAAAGTTTGCAAAAGCACAAGCTTCAAAATCATTAAAGACCCTATCGAATGAAAATACACCTTTATATCAATGGAAAGCTGAATGAACATAGAATGAAAGAATAAAGGATTACAAATATTTTGATAATGATATATATATTTATAAATGAGTCAGTACTTTAATATTTTGATATGAGTCAGTATGTGTGAAACCTTCAACATGAAGTAGTTTTACCATCCCATCCCACCCATAACCATCATAACCATGATATATATTTTTTTCTTCTCACTATTCTCCCCCCAGATTGTAGGTTCAGATAAACCCTCATGCAAGGAGCTTCATATATCCTACCATAATGGTGACCATTACTCTAGTGTAAGGAAGCTGGGTGATAATTCAGAGAAAGCTACCAACTTCAGGAACGGTGGCGAGGTAAAGTTACATTTCAAGGATTTTGTCCGTTAAAATCAGCTATCGGAGTGATTTGATGATGAACAACGAGGGAACTTCAGATTATTATCAAAAAATGTAGAGTGAAACTAATGGCTCGTTCACACATGGTGCAGGAAATTGCAGCATTTTTTTAAAAGATGTAAATTAATGGGAAAAAAATACTCCCCAGGGAGTGGAGGTGGTGCACAATATAATATATTATTATTGTGCGTGAATGAACCTGATGACGTGGGTATCTGTAAAGCGCTTAGAGGCGGTATTTCGCATTAATTAAGCGCTATATAAATCCACATTAGTATTATATCAATATAAAAAGGGACACATTTGTTTCACCACCTTGTCTGTGAATGAGCCTTATTACAAAATTTTACAGGTACATACCGGTATATAACATCAGTTATTATTTGACATTTGATTATACCTTGAATTGACCCAACATAAAGATAAAGTCAAGCTACATTTACTAATAATTCGATAATTGAATACTGATCCTGAAAGCTAGGGATTTTCTGTGTCTCTGGGTGACTTCTTGTCAGATGATCTGATATACCTGGCGATAATTTCTCAATCCTTTATTTCACCAAAAGCTTTGGGTTAGGGTTAAGGTTATGTTTAGGTAAGGGGTTAGGTAAAGTGTTAGGTACAGGGTTGAGGTAAGCAATTCAGTCAGTGTAGGAAACTATTGTGGAGCAATTGTTGCATGTGCGTTGTGTTCTTCAACTCATTGTGGGTGACGGTTGATTACCGGTATTGTTTTACCCGACTTCTAAGAAAGCATGTATATGTTGGTAAGTAAGCAACCAGAGGACCGGCAGCTTTAAGTCCTCTCCAAGGGACTTGGTAATGAGGATTAATGCCTTACCAAAGGGCACAAGCGCATTGACTTGGTTTTGAACCGCTCCGTTATAAGACCACTGCTCTACTACTGAGCCATCACGTGAGAGTGTCTCTCTCACTTGATGGGTGGCTCCTCCCCCATCTACCTGTCTGTCTCTTACAATCCTGTGTCTTTTTTCCTTCACAGTCATCTAGTTCAGACATAAAAACCAAGCCTAAGTCCAGGACCAAGTCCAAAGTAAGCGATGAGATCGATTCACCCTACACCAACGGAACAGTAGAAGAAAATGGTCTCATCGATGTAGAATTACATATAATGGTCGAGACAGGCTGTCAGGTAAGTCAGAGAGTGAACTACAAAGTATATTGGTACTCTTCAGAGTATGCTGTGTTTATAAAAAGGGGGATGTTTTACGAAGACTAAGATCAGGCCTGATAATTACTTGACTTAATTGGTTTCCTGATTTATTTATTTTTCCTGATTTTTTTTTCTCCCTGATTTTATCCTGATTTTCCCCTTATTTTCTCCTTATTTTCTCTATTTTTCCCTATTTTTCCCTATTTCCCCCCAATTTTCTTACTCTAAAGGGGGCGAAGGTTGTTAAGTGCCGTTCCCCCCCCCCCCCCCCCCCCGAATCCTCCTCTTTTTTTTTTACTCAAGGGGGCGTGGTTGAGGGGGAAACCCCCCCTTTTTTTTAGTGCTCACTATCACCCCTGTTAGATCGACTTTAAGTTGGACTCAACTATGACAGGCTTTTCATGGCACTGTTTACTCTCACCATTATGATCTTTAGATAATAGTTTTTCCTTCAATAACGAATTATCAAAAAATGTAAATCCTGTAGATTTGTGACCATGATTTGTACGTCCTTTGAGAGAACAATGCCAGTAAATGGTGAGAGCAAACAGTGGCATGAATGGCCTTCCATAGTTAGTCCAACTCAAAGTCGATCTTAGTCTTTGTGAAACACTCCCCAGGTGTCTATCGTGCAATTTGTATTTTGCTGGTGATAGTCCAGGGGGCAGTTTTCCAGCAGTCGTTTAATCTATTGCCTACTGGAACTGGGTGTCCCTGTATTAAGTCTATGGCAATAAGAGAATTCAGCAATCAACGGGTTAAAGACCATGTGCAATCATGTCAAGAGAGACAATACCATAGAAATTCAGTATGACCTTGTTCATCTTCTGGATGAAGTAAAACTATCAAATACTTAACAGGAAAAACGCCTGATAGAGAATTGACGGGAGTTGGAAAATATGGTGGAGAGAAACAAAAGTTGTTGATAAAATGGCCTTGTTAGATGTGATGGCACCACACTACATATTGCTACCGGTAGTTGCTACACTTCATACAAATTTGATAGGTATTGGTTTTGTCAGTTTTTCAGGACAAATTCAAGACATTTTAGTCCCGTTTATTACCTAGATTTGAGTATAGTCGACAACAGCCCTCAACCAGGTCATGGGTCATGCCAAATATCAAGGAAAAATCACATACTTTCATGACGGGTAATTATCTTCATTATTCCAGTATACTCTGTAATGTCAAAATGACCTTATACCATGGACATGCTATTTATTATTTGTTAAAAATTAAGCTCAAAAACTGTTTACGTTTATTTCTTTACAGGATGTGCAATTAATTCGAGAGACTTTCATGGATAACGAATGTAATGTGGATGCCACTATAGGAGTGTTACTTCAAGTTACTAATGCTGACTGCGATACGTTTTCTAATGGTATGAATACATATTTTGTGTTACGATTTTGTATCACCATGCATAAATGTTTTCATTCGGTTAAACCAGAAACATATGCGAATCATGGAAAACAGCATTTTGTGTGAGAAATTTTTGTAAAAATTGCAAAAAGGTGTAACATTACCGGTAGTCATGTCTATTAATTATGTTTGGCATGAAACTTTTGTGTGATGTTCACTAAATGTCTCTTGTTTCACAGTTTTTAATCTGCAGTGTATATTGGTATCACGATTGTTTAGTAAGATCCTTCGTCATAAATTCTCATGTCAATGGAGGAAAGACACGTTTTCAAAGAGTAAAGTGTAGAACAAGAAAGATACAAAGAATAAAGAACAACCGGTACCACATGTAGAAAGACCACATCATGAACATCGGCTCCCATTGAAACCTTAGTTAAGGACCTGCAAATAAGGGCTGACTGCTTTGTACTTCTGCTTTTCTGGTTTCCTTCGGGTAGTTGTTGTCTATAGGTTTGACTTGATGATAATCTGCCCACACATCTTAGGAAAACAAATTAATTTTTCAAACTTTTTCTTATCCCAAAATGTCCACCATTCAGATAATAACTCTATAAAATCAGGAGAGCGATCACCTCAGGGTGCTGCCGGCATCTGGTCTACAGACGGCTCCGGAACTAGATTATTTGGCGTCCCTGAAGACAGTGATAGTAGTAGTAGCAGCAAGACACAGCCAAACAGGACTCCAGGCGGGAAAGCCAAGAATCAGGTAAGATAAAGTTCATTCTAGAACTACCCCAGATCACCGGCATAGTGTTTTACAAAGATCCAAAGTGGAAGATTTGTACGTCCCTTGAGAGACCAATGCCAGTAAATGGTGAGAGCAAACAGTGGCATGAATGGCCTGCCATGGTTAAGTCCAACTTAAAGGGATTGTTAAACAATGTTAAATCTGAGATGCACGGCCCTAAAAAAATTGCACTTCAAAATGATCAAGAAGTGCCTCAAAAAAGTAAAAACCTTTGAGTGACCGGTTTTACCATAATCGTTTTCCCCAATAGACTGTCGTGTTATATAACCGTTTGGCAAACACAAAATTTGGTTTCAATTTCCAATCATCAATATCTTGATAATCAGATAGGCGATCGGCCTGTAAAAGTCATGGGGTTCCTGACTGACCTAAAGGTTTATAATTATAATTGCAGCATGAGCTAAATCAAGGATTTTTTAGAAGGATCTGAGACAAAGTTACCGGATCCCTTTAAAGTCAATCTTAACATTTGTGAAACACCCCACAGATCTATTCTGGGAATGGGTCAGGTCCAATGATTGTACCAAAGTTGTGTACCATTTAAAAAGAGCTCTCATTGTAAAGAGAAATAAATGAGCAGCTTTTCTAATGATTTCAAACAACACGATCCAGTACAACAAAATATTGTCCATCCATCTCCAATCTTGAATTTCTTTTTGGCAGGTGTATATATAGTTGTATACATTTAAAAACTGGATTTTACACTATATTGGGTTGTATAGGCCAGGGGGGTGTTTCACAAAGATCCAAAGTGGAAGTTATCTCTAATTTGGACTTAACAATTATGGACAGCTGTAAGCATCTTTGAAAATATTTTGTAATAGTTATTTCAAAAGGCATAAACAGTTGATTCAAATCATTCATATTTTCTATTATCAAGGCAATTTCATGTTCTTGATGTGAAATTCATGAAAAGTCTAAAATACTTTAATTTTTGCATTTGAATATATTTTATTTTAAGGCTACAAATGGCTCGCCATAAAGTTTATGATCTTTGTGAAAACTCCCCTGGTCTGTCATGTTTTTAGTTTCCATTCTACCATGGGTCATCATCTCACTACATTTATTTTTTCATATCAATATTGCACTTCAATGTACTTCAGTGTTCTTTCGTAAATACTGACCCAAGAGCTCCTTTTTCCTCCCTGTTATATCTACAGAGCACCAGGCAGCAGAAAGCCCAAAAGCGGCTCGAGAAGAAACAGAGACAGGCAGAGAGACATCGACAGAGGATACAGGGCGAGAACTGCCATAGCAACACGACAACCAGCAGTGACGAGGAAAGCAGCAGTGTTGTGCTCGTCGGCCAGATGGGAGCGCTCTCAATATGACGACACCAGATGCACTAGTTATGTTACGAAAAATAGACACTTCAGGGATTCAATATAGTATCTGAATTTTCATTTCATTCTGTCTGTGACGACCGCGCTTTGATGAACATTGCTAGCTTATGTTGATAGTTTTTACCATAATTTTATGAGCGAGTGCAAGCAGCTCTTTTGTTTAGAGATTCAATGCAAGAGATGAATCAACCGAGGAACCAATTTTGCATTTACCACACCAGAAGCTAGCTTATGATGATAGTTTGTTACATAATTTTATGAGCGAGTACAAGCAGCTCTTTTGTTTAGAGATTCAATGCAACAGATGAATCAACCGAGGAACTAATTTTGCATTTAACACCCTGGAAGCTTCAGGATATCCCGCAAAAAGAACCATCAGTTACAGCATAGAGGATGTGACTTCTTGGCAGGGGCTTCAAACATTATTTGAAATCTTGTGGGAAATAAAAGTCTGAAAACCCCCAAAATGAATGGTTACTTTTCCCTAGCAAGTGTTTTAGGTTCATATCTCTGTAAAAGAATGAAAATGCAATGTAATAAAATTCTGAATCTCTATCCAATGGGTGATTTAGTGCGATGTGTCCAGTTCAACAAATGTCCATTCTCCCCATATTTCATCAATAAACAAAGAAACTCTTGATATTACCATTGGATATTGGTGCTTTCTGATATCACTATAAGTACACTTATCAAGAGAATTTTCATTCATGGATAAAATATGTGGATACATGTAAATGTCATATGATGATTTTGAAAGTGATACATTTTAAGGGATAAAGAATATTCTTTAATTTAATTTTTCAACTGCACTCTTACTGAAAAACATGCAAGTAGGACGTCTTGTAAGTTTTGAAAAATTACATTTTTTATTCCAACTCTTTGTTTGATCCTGTATATCAGCCTCTTACTAGTAGAATCACACTTCAAAAATGTGTGGTATCTAATCTACAAAGAATTATTGAATGCCAGGAAAAATTATTCATGTAGTACATGAATTGAAGCAGAAACAGTTGAATTTGTTCTTTTCGTTCCCTTCACGGATAGTTGTATTAAAGCTTTTGTCCAAATAAACATTGTACTGTGAGCATTAGTAAGCATTGTGCCCCCAATTACTTTTGTAAAGCAAAGAGTGTTAGAATCCACTAATGATTTAAAGAGAATTCCATTTTAATTATTTGATTCATTTCAAAGTCTTATATTTATATTTTCTTCTTTAATCTTGCCCTTCTTTTCCTGTGGATACCGATTCTTATTTTTATAAAGTGCTAATTCAAAGAGAATACTACCGTACATGTTCAATTATATGCTGGGGCGGATATATGTAAGCAAACTTTCTATAGACCTAGGATACTTTATATTTTGTTTAAGTCTTTTGGATTAGAATTATTATAGGATGTACATGTACATGTATGGGATGCCTAGTGACTCTGGCACACAGGCATGGTTTTGAACCTTAGACCTCAGTATTCCTAGACCATAGCTTTAACCACAAAGCCGTGACATGTCATTATGTTGCCGTGAGTTCATAATGATGTATGTTCATTCTCACCAGATATTAAAGGTACTGTAACACAAAGGTTTGCAATCGATAGACTGGTTTATCAACATATTCAAGTTTATGGATGTTTCTTTCCTGCGGACCTAGTGAAGAGTCATTTCATCAACCCGTTATCAAGGAATTAACCACAATACTTGGAATCCAGTCTGCATACATTTCTTGTTGCCCTGTCAGGCAAGCCCACGGGCAAGCTTTCAGGTTGTCAAGAACAAAATTTGTTTAAAAAGTATGCATAAGATTTGAATACGTTGGTAAAGCAGTCTAGTGCAAAATGACAATTGCCATTCAAGATCATTGTTGCATGTACATGTACATGTATCATGAACAAGGCCGACTATTAACCAATCAGAATCGGTAGTTCATATTTGCAATTGATCGCAAACCTTTGTGTTATGGGGCCCCCGATTGCGTGGATACTTCTTTTGACTTCAGAGTATAACATGTGTACTTTCCTTTTTATATTGGTGATTCTTGTTGTTTTTATATCTATATGGCAATGTTTAAGTGAATTATCCTCTATAGTCTGTACTTAAAAACATAGACACATAATTTGTTGAAGCTGTTACTATCAAATAGTTTGCTAATCTTCTTTAGAAGTGATATCTTTAACGGCGTAACGGTTGAAATGGAGAAAAAATACTGCTGTGTCAAATATTTTGCACTTGAAATCATGTTGGAAGGTGATGGTATCTTTGCAGAAATGTTACTTTTGTAAATAGTAGAATATTATTGTACATGTCTACTAAACTAAATATAAATATATAAAATACTTCAGCGTTTGTGGCATGATTTGTTTTGTATCTTCTATCAATCCTTCCTTTCTATCTGTGTATTTTTTAAATACATACCAGTATACAGTATATATTATACAGTCAAACCTGCTTCAGTGACCACCTGTCTACAAAGACCACATTTTCTGTTTCCCTTGAAAATTGTTTCTCATTGAAACATGTACTAAAGGAACCTGTCTACAAAGACCACCTGCCTACAAATACCACTTTTTGTGTTTCCCTTGGGCAGTTGCTATAGACAGGTTTGACTGTATATACATGTACATTTACATGTAGTATAACTTGATGAAGACGTTGAAACCCCAAAGGGACACTGTTTACTCTCTCTCACCCAACAAATTCACTTTTTACGCATTCAAATAATCTGTGATCAATTCCAAACAAACCACAAACATTCACAACTAAATTTACAAACATGTAAAAAAATAAGACATACAAGAATTCTTATGCCTAGTACAATCTTTTTATTTTGCACTCCATGTGCAAACACATAATATAGAAAGAAACTGAAAACAAGAGGCCAAATTGATTTCTATTCAAATTGTGACAAAATTAAACTAGATGGAACTTCGACTGCGCGCAGTCGAAATGATGCCTCCGTCATAGAGCAATTTTACAAACCAGAACAGAAGAAATTTTTCAAATTCAAGTTCAATTATAATCCATTAACAGGTTCTCAGAATATCGTGATAACAACCAATTTCTCATATACAGTTTGTACATATATGACCCTTTGATCTTTGACCTCATGACCCTAACATCTACTCAGTTCATTGGCTCTGCAAGATGTCCCGAGTTATATAGTAATCCATCTGTCAGTTCTAATGAGAATGCGTTCACAAGCTATTTTTGCATACATAATGAGCTCATGACCTTTGACCTTTGACCTCATGACCCAAGAATCTACTCAGTTTATTGGCTCTGCAAGATACATACATGATCTAAGTTTGGCAGGAATCCATCAATCTGTTTTAATGATAATGCGATAACAAGCTATTTTTGCATACATAATGAGCCGCATGACCTTTGACCTTGACCTCATGACCCCAAAATCTAATCATTCATCAGCTCTGCAAGTAACATACATGACCTAAGTTTGGCAGGAATCCATCAATCGGTTCTTAAGATATCGCGATCACAAGCTGTTTTTGCATACATAATGAGCCCTGTGACCTTTGACCTCGTGACCCCAAAATCTAATCAGTTCATCGGCTTTGCAAGATACATACATGACCAAAGTTTGGCAGGAATCCATCAATCGGTTCTTCAGATAACGCGATCACAAGCTGTTTTTGCATACATAATGAGCCCTGTGACCTTTGACCTCTGACCTCGTGACCCCAAAATCTAATCAGTTCATTGGCTTTGCAAGATACATACATGACCAAAGTTTGGCAGGAATCCATCAATCGGTTCTTCAGATAACGCGATCACGAGAACGGGACGTACGGACGGACGGACGGACGTACGGACGTACGGACGTACGGACGTACGGACGGACGGACAACCCGAAAACATAATGCCTCCGGCTACTTCGTAACGGAGGCATAAAAACAAATACAAAAACATACTTAGACTTTTTCTGGTACTTGCTCAAGACACCTACACGTGTGACAATTATCAATAGAGGGAGTGTTTTTTTTCTTCTGAAAAGACACTGGACGTGTACACTTTACAAAAGCTTACTACAGTTAACGACTCGATGATTGATACCCCTTCATTGTAATTTCACGGTTTTTGTAAATCAAGAATTTAAGGCGGACTGGTTTGATTGGGGCCTTTGTTGAATACTTGTAGATGTAAGCCTTAATATGTCACGTTCTCAAGAAATGTAAATCGGGACAAATCAATTTTTCAAAATAATTGAAAATTACAAAACTTGGTAAGGGTATGAATATTTTAGTTGTTAACTGTATATGTATCACACTGCTGTGTAAAACTGAAAATGCTAATAAAGTTACAAGTATATATATATTCATGATATTTTTTCCCTATATTTGGGCAAGTTTAAGCCATTTTGTCCCATAGAATACCAACCACATCTAGGAGCATAAGATATCGGTATATTTGATGGCTGCGTTAAATTTGCAAGCCCTGCTAGAGCTTAAACGGAAATTTTTTATTAAGTAGCACAATACTTTTGATGTCAATTTATATACAGTCATGTATGTTCAAAATATAAAATATAACACCAAAGATTTACCGGTAAGTACATCAGATGATTGTATGAAGTTTATCGTTAACTCTACCGGTATACTACAGCTTGGATTAGAGTACTAAATAACAAGTAAAGTGATACTTCAATTGTATATTTTTGTTAACAATATCATTAATACTTGGTAATGTATACTTTGTAACAAATAGGACACCAAATACCCTCTATTTGTCCCTTGAAACAAAAAAGATTGCTAGTAATGGACAATAATTGATGCATCACTTCTTTATCAAATTAAAAATCAATTTAAGAAAGAAAAAAAAATTGCAGATGAATGCTTTATATACAAAGTATATATTTTCAAATATGTGTATCAAATTTCCAAGCCAAGCAACGTTACATGAATTTCCTTTAAAAAAAAATTGATGGCATATAATCATAGTTGAATTATGCTTTTGCTTGTCCCAAAATTTCTGGTGATAAGTATCTCTGCATAGTGTTTTCATTAGGATAATGTAATATCAATATGTTCACAGACAAATTAAGTTCCAACAACAACAGTAAAAATTGTAGAACTTTGAACTTTTGAAGTTAATGCAATGTTATTCCTTACAACATATCTCATTTCAGAATGTTTAATTCTAGATGAACATGATTACAAACATTAATATGATAGGGCTCCACACAAACTGGAACTGGGGTTCTTTACAAATCGTCTCACAAAATTATGCTTCTGAGTCCTAGTGGTCCTACCGATAAGTTGTACAAGTAAACATGGTTTCCAGATCCCTAAATATCATTCTCGATCCCAGCAATAACAGAAAAGTGTGCGGGGAGCCCTGGCTTCCGGCACAGATTTTAAACAATCCTTTGTATTAATAATAATAATAAGGGTGGCTTCTTATATAGAGCACATGATGGACGCTCCCGGCGCTGCCCCGGTTATTACCCTGGCTTTAGCAAGGCGGCCATTACGGCGCTCTAGCATTTCAAAGAATTAATTACTGCCAGGTACCCATTTACAACACCTGTGTTGAGTGTGGCAAATGTAGATCAATGCCTTGTTAAAGGACATTGGTGCCGCGACGGGACTCAAACCGCGGACCTTGTGATCCACAGTCCGGCGATGTATCCACTCTACCACGACACCTCATGAGAAGTAAAATGTATTTGCAGTGGAAAAGTAAAATTACAAGAGCATAATAACAAAAGTCCATATAAATATCTAGAAACTGAGGGATACGGGCATCATTGATCTTCAGTTTTTGATGTACTGCTACTCTCTGTCTCTGTCTCTATCTGACTAGCACTTGGAACCTGCTGGATGTCTTCTGTTTTTGATGTACTGCTACTCTCTGTCTCTGTCTTTGCCTCAATTTGACTAGCACTTGGAACCTCCACGATGACTTCTGTGTTTGATGTACTGCAAAGCTCTGCCACGATAGTACTCGGAACTTGGTGGATACTGTCGTTGTATTTTTTCTGCTTCTTAGCTCGTATTGCATCTAACGTTTCCTCCACTGAACGTTTATCTCTTTTATTTTCGCTCGGAACTGTGGAGACAGAATACAAGATATAGATGTTAGAATGATGAATGATTGTTTGATATGTGGTCTGTATGCACATATACTACTTTGACAATGGGTAACTTCATCTCCAACACCATTTGCATAATTATACAGTCAAAACTGCTTTAGTGACCACCTGTCTACAAAGACCATCTGTCTATAAAGGCCACATTTTGTGTTTCCCTTGAAAATGGTTTCTCATTGAAACATGTACTAAAGGAACCTGTGCATAAAGACCACCTTCATGTACATGTATAGACCACTTTTCTTGTCTCCCTTGGCCTTGGGTGGTCTTTATAGACAGGTTTCACTGTATATCTCACTTTGCATCTAATAATCAGCCCTATTAAGCATATTTACATGTCTATCTATCGAATCTAAGAACCTTACTGAAGAGGGAAAAATGCAAATGGCACGATAACAAATTTTCTATTTTCAAATCAAAACAATGAAAAAGTTGACTAAGTAATACTGCAATAAACATATTTATTAGTACCTTTAAATATCATGAAATTAAAGTAGATAACACTCGTTAATGTCATCTTCAATCATAAAGAAAAAAACAATTCATGGAAATTAAAATTCTATCCTCATAATCATCAAAGTTTCAAATGTAATTTTGGTTCCATAATACTTGCTCTACAGTAACAGTCATTTCCTTACAGTAAAAAAATAAATCCTAAATTCAAATTTGGACCAAACACTTCACCTCAACCCGGCCCTAAACAAAACACCCAAATTGCAACCAGAACCCTAACCCTGTCTTTTCCACAAAATAAAGACTGTCCAGAGTAAATGTCACCAGGGCCTGTTGCAAAATGTACCATTGATGGTAACTTTGCCATCAATGGTAACTACCATGGAATCCTTGATCTTGATTGGCTGTTGAGCCCTGTTACCATGGTAGTTACCATAGATGGCAAAGTTACCATCAATGGTAAGTATTATGCAATGGGCCCCAGATCATGTGACAGATCACCTGACTTTAATATACATGGATGGGAAGAATCAATGGAAGACTTACCAAAGCCAAACTGTTTGTTTGGTGTGAGATGACGGGCTGCATCTTTGGCACTCTCCTCCCCTATCAAGTCTTTGTACTTGGCCTTGTAATCTGAAGTGGGTACCACCTTGACCGGTTCTCTTGCCTCTTCCACCTGCCGAGCCTTTTCTGCCTCCTCCGCCTGCATGCATGGATTTCATACAAGAGGGAAAATTGAAATAATGCTGTAATATATTCATTCAAAGGCAACGTTTAACAATGCCAAATCTGAGATGCATGGCCCTACGTGTTATCAGCGTCTGTGATATGGTGTAATATTGAAGCCCTAAACAAATTGCGCTTCAAAATGATCATGAAGTGCCTCAAAAAAGTTTAAATCTTTAAGTGACCGGTTTAACCATAATCATTTTCCCCAATAGACTGGAGTGTTATAATAACCGTTGGGAAAACGATTTTTGAAATTTCGAATTCCGATCATAAATATCTTGATAATCAGAAGGGCGATCGGCTTGAAACGTCATGAGATTCCTGACTGACCTGAAGGTTTATAATTATGATCGCAGCATGAGCTAAAACCAGGATTTTGTTCAGAATCTGAGACAAACATACCCAATCCCTTTAAGGTAGTACATATATTTGATTGACCTTATTTTGCAGAGTATTGTTATGTTTCTTATAGGTTTTGAACACGATATTGCAAGGTTTCAGAGAGACTAAAATAAATATACACAGTCTGTTCTGAATACAGAATACAGATGTTGTGGTCTTGTGGATAAGTCGCTGGGCAGTGAGCCTCAGGATACGGGGTTCAAATCCCTGCCACAGCACTAACATCCTTTAGTAAAACATTGATCTACAATTGCCACACTCGACCCAGGTGAGGTAAATGGGTACCTGGCAGGAATTAATTCCATGAATGCCTAAAATGTAAAATGTCAATTCAAATGTCAATGCTATTATTCTATTTCTCTCTCCATTGTTTGTACAAACATGAGGGAAAAAAAGTAAACGAATAAGCCATACATTTTTATAATATACTTTGTGTTTATACTGATTATATCAATCAATTACAATAAACTTACCGGTACTGAATTCTCATTGTAAAAGGCCACATAAAACAAGAAAACAGAAGAAGAAAAAATGAAGGATTCTATCGAAACATACCACTTTCTTTGCAAGGAACCTGGCTTCCTCTGGGTCCCATTTCTCTCCTCTCTTGTAGGCATTTAGTTCATCCTCAGTAGGGGGGATTTCCTGTATGAAGAAAACATTCAATAAAAGGAATTATGCACATCGAGGGTTCAGTGACACAAAGACGTAACTAACTTTTTGAACATAGCTCCACAGATATACACTTGTTGTTGTCTGTGGTACCCATTGTACCTGGGCCCCATTGCACAAAACTTACCATTGATGGTAACTTTGCCATCAATGGTAACTACAGTGGAAATCTTGATTTTTATTGGCTGTTGAGCCCTGTTACCATGGTAGTTGCCATTGATGGCAAAGTTACTATCAATGGAAAGTTTTATGTAACGGGGCCCTGTAATGCATATTTGGATAATTTCATACATGTATTTTCAATGGACGACGCATGAAGCATGATTAGTTTGTTTTAAAGTTTTGTCCCTGTTCTAAAGTCAGCAGTCTCTGGTTGGTGAAATATACCCCAAAATAAAGGAGAAATGGGAATTCCATATGGATAACACTGTATTTAATGAAGAAACAAATGTGACCAGCCAAACAAGTTTACAATATTTTTGTTTTTAAGCTTTCAAAACTTGAAGACCTGGGTTTTTATTCTTGTTTTGGTCTTAGACACTAGACGACCTGACTATGATCTGATTTGGGAAAAATTTGCAGTAACAACTAACATTTGTTATGTACAATCAAACTTCTGAAACCTTAATATAATTGAAGATCTGAATAGTCATACGAAGGGAATGCATGCTTCTTTGTGACGTCAGATCATCATCACTAGTGACACTATGAACATGACGGACAAAGAAAGCGGACAAAATATACAGTTCCTCAGGTAGACAAAGGAACATCCCTTCACTGCTATTATGTAAAAATGTGTAGAACAGGTGAATATGCATGTGCATGTGTCATAGTGTGAGTTTGTCTATGATTAGAAATGGATTTGGCTTGTAATCTGACTAGAATAATTAAATGTACACAAATTCTGGTTGTGAGGATCCTTATCAATTGTTTTGAACCAAACTCGGTAGATATTTGTTTAGATTTCCATATTCAATACAATTGCTATTTCTTCCAAAAATCGGATTGCAAGAGGATCCTGTAGAGCGCGATAGGCTTAAAACCACCAAATTGCACCAGGAAAAATACATTTTCACTGATGAATCCATGACAATAACCAACACTGTGCAATATCTCTCACATAACCATGCCAGCTGATACTTACTTATAAGCAGCATCTATCTCTCATATCTCTCATTATTTCTTGAAACAGTAAAAACTATTGCCCCATACCTTTTTGAACAACATGATATAGCGGTCTACCTCTGCCTCTCCGAATGAGAATGAAGTCATTCCAGCTACCTCTGCAACGTCATGTCTGTAATACATAATGTTTAAAAGTGAATGAATCATCAAAATTGGTGGCAGGATTCTGAAGTACGCTTTAATTTTAAAGAGTACCGGTATGTACATGTACGGTATGTAACTTTCCAAAATGATTTTTTTTTCATAGACAGTGCAAATAAAAAGTTTGCCCAAAATATTCAATTCTATTGAATTCTAAAGTTATACTCATTAAATAATTAGGCCATACACGGATTCCCACCTTACATATGTATTACTTACAACCAAATTCATTCTGAAAATCAATAAATATTAAAATCATTAAAGATTATACTTTTGATAGGGCAACAAAATTAAATAAAATTCCAAAGATAAAACACATGTATAAAATACGTATTTTTGCAGGGTAGAAAAGACAACTTTAATTGGGGATTTGGATGTCTACATTAATGCTTAATCTGGATTTGATGAAACGACTCATGAGTATGACTGTACAACTCATTATCAAATAAGACAAAAATTGTATCTTTGGGGATTCTTTTCTCATTTAGCTTTCTAAAAACATTTTAGAGGTACATTGCCCTCAACCCTATTTTTGTGTGTTCAGTTCACTGACTTGCTGTATGATGGATGGAAAACCATAGGATTAAAGATAAAGACAAGTTATGTGAAAGAAACGTTGTGGACTCCATCAGAAAAGGTTGATCATTTTAGCATATAAGTATTGGTGTTCTCTGCAAGGTTCTCGAATCATTAAAATGATAAGAAATATGGCCCAGTCTTGGTAAAGTTACAAGCACTGTACACAGAAAGATGTAGAGGTCTATATGGGACTACGCACATGTGCGCGACACGTGCGTTATATCTATCAGGTCCAAATAGATATAATAATTTACCAAATATCAATTAGTAGGCGGTTTCTCGGCACAATTTGTATGATCACGTATTAGTATTAGTCAGAACATATTCTTTCACATGATTGGTAATAAGAGCTTCCATTTCATTTTTTGAGAGGGGGGCTTTTCCAAAACTAGAGTCGGGCTAACTCGGACCCGGGTACAACTCGGCCCAGATGCAAAAACGGTCATTTTTTGCATGTTTAGGTTTAGGGTTAGGTTTAGGGTTAGGGTTAGGATTACGGTTAGGGTTAGGGTTAGGGTTAGGGTTAGAGTTAGGGTAAAATTACAAAAAATGACCATTTTTGCAGCTGGGCCGAGTTGTCTCCTGGTCCGAGTTAGCCCGGATCCCCAAAACTGGTCTTTACCTTTAAGACTTACATTATGCTACGATAAACCTTGTCAATCGGTGGATACTTGAGCCTGGTTCTTGCGCTGTCATTCAGAAATGCATCAACTTCTTTTTCGACTTTTGCTCTGAATTCGTTCTTCCGCTTTCTGTCCTCCAGCTTCATCTTCTCAATCTGCTTCTTCCTCTCTACGTTTAAAGAAGGTCAAGAAAAGAATAAGGGTAAAAACCACAGAATCAATCCCAACAAAGCTCAAATAAAACACACAAAATTGCATGGGCATTCACCATCGACATCAACAGCAAAATGTGCAAGGTAAGCAAAGCCCCTTCATATGCGTCTTCTGTTTTTGTTGTCTTTAAACAAAAACAAAATCTTCCCCATTTTATTTAACATGCTTTCAGTTTCATGCTACAAAATCTTAATCAAAACTGTCGAGCTGTCACTAACAACACATCAGTAACACACATTCCTAATCAAAGTAGAGTAAAACCGCCAAACTTCGGACACTTAAGACAAAACGGGGGAAAACATTAAATTCTTTTTTAATTATTGAAAGATCAAATATACTATTATTGTGCAAATACTGTTTATGTATATCATGTAAAAGAAAATTAGTAAAGGAAATGGAAAACTAGAATTATTTACTTACCCGCCGAACCTGTTTTCATGCCAAGCTTCGGACGCACTTGCCAAGCTTCGGACGTTCATGCGTAGCGCACGTATAGCACACGCATAGCGCATAGCGCACGTAAAGCGCGCACGCTAAAGTGCGCATTCATCGGAGGTTTGGAAACCGGATCAAAATCGTACGACGGGGGTAAGTTTGACTGCGTTGATTTCATGAAAAAAAAGTATTATTTTCTCGTTTTGGGTAGATTTAAGTTAGGTAGAACTATCAGAAAGGTGTTTTTCACAACACTCGTACAATATTTTGGTGCTAAAATCTTACGAAAGCACTATTTTTTCGTAGTCAAAATGACACTCAATGTTGCCTGTCCGAAGATTGGAAGAGCGCCATCTTCTGGTAGGGGAATCTATCTAGTACCCCTAGGTCCGTGGTAACGGCCGCCATTAGAAAATTTTCGCGATAGAGTGAAAAAGTATCTCATAAGCTCCCATAATTTGGGCAGAAACCAACTGAAATATGCCAAGGATTTGTTTTTAATCGATATATTGGAGGCTCTACACCTTAAGAGCAACAAAAATGGTACCAGAGATAAAACACCAAAGCTACCATGAGAGACTTGAGAGTTTGAAGCTTCCCTCACTTAGCCACCGCCGCCGCCGAGGAGACATGATTCAGGTGTTCAAGTTGATGCAGAACATTGACAGGTTGGACTCTACCCAATTCTTCACACCTGCAATCAATTCAACAACGAGAGGGCATGCTTTCAAACTGACCAAACCCAGGTGCAACTCCAAACTCAGGCAAGACTCATTTAGCCACAGGGTCCTCAATGACTGGAACTCCCTCCCTGAGTTGGTAGTATCTGCAACCTCGGTAAACAGCTTTAAAGCCAGACTCGACAAACACTGGAAGAAGGAGCAATATCATTCACCCTTCTCCCAGTTGACACTCCAATTATGACAATCCTGATATGACCCAGCAAGCAAGATGCAGATGTAAAATGACTATGGTGCAAGACCCGGAAGCTGGGACATCCCCCCCCCCCTTGAAGTTAGACCTGGAAGCTTGGCAGCTGGAGACGGCTTTCTTCCAGAAGCTTTGGTATTCAAGGTATTCAAGGTATTAACTCCCCTGTTAAGGAACTGTAAAAATCTAGGTAACCTGAAATCTGTCTCTGAATTCGATGTTTTTTGTGAGTTTTGCAGACGGCCACCTGCCCTAACTTTTTGTACTAACGATATAGGTTAGTAGTAGTATCAAATGCATGCAAGTTACCCGCCTGAGCTAGACTCTTATTTTGCGTTCGAGCCGTTGAAATAATTTTTGTCCGAAGTTTGGCAACGTCCGAAGTTTGGCGGTTTTACTCTAGGCCCCTAGACATTTGTTGACCTGTTCTGTACAACAACTAGAACGAGGTTATTTACTGAAATATGACATGACACTGTCTGACCGATTTTTAGCAATAAAAAAAAAAGGTTCATAAAGTCATTATTCATAAATTCTTGCAGTGAGTCAGCCTAGCCTGTGTTGGCTGTAATGTAAGTTCAGCTGAAACTAAAGTTTACCGCGCGGCCGCGGAGCACGGGACTCGTTGCCTCTCCACAGGCCACAGCAAGCCACAGCCACGGGGTCAGAGTTGATGCAATTACCGGTAGCTTGGCCGCAGCTCTGCACTTCTAGTTCTACGACGTCGCGGACGATTTTATCAAATGCAAATTGCAAAATAACTAATCATCAGGTAAAATTGTATCTCCTTGACTCTCACCTTGTGCTAACTTCTTTTCTTTCTCTCCTACTGAAGGAGGTTTCTCCATGGAACTCAAAATACTGCCCAGTAAATCCATTATTTGGCGGTGTGTTTATCGACAACAAACTCAGTTGGGCCTGGGAATTAACTGAGAGTAGCAAACATTTTTCATTGCTAGTTAGCATCGGGTTACGTTTTGCCGATTTATAGCGATCACAAATAAAACAACAAAAACGGAACAAGCCGGGGGGGGGGGGGGGGGGGGGGGGGGGGAGGGGGTATCACTTTTTGTTAATACTTTGAATCCGTCTAAGTATGATCTAAAGGGGGTAGTTTTGCAGGATGTTCGTGTTAACTCAGCTGGAAAATTAGATCTAGGCAGTGGCGGATCCAGGGGGGGGGGCACAGGGGGCACGTGCCCCCCCGGCCAAAAAAAATATGTTAAAATCAGCCCTAAATTCGCCCAAAATATACTGAAAAAAATATATAAAAAAAAAAAAAAAAAAAAAAAAAAATTGCCAATGGCTGACCTAAAAAGGTGACCTTACCCCCCCCCCCCCCAACGAAGCAAAATGTCAAATCAAAAAAATTCGTGACCAAAAAAAAAAAAAAAAGTGTCCTCTTACCCCCCCCCCCCCCCCCCCCCTCCCCCCCCCCCCCCCCCCCCCCGCTTATTCAGCGGCCGGCTGAGTCGTTGCGATTTTTTGGGGACTAAAAAAAAATTAAAAAAGTGTCCGCTTACCCCCCCCCCCCCCCCCCCCCCCCCCCCCCCCCCGCTTATTCAGCGGCTGGCTGAGTCGTTGCGATTTTTTCGGGACTAAACAAAATATATATATGTTCTCTTTCCCACACGGTGCCCCCCCGTGTGCCCCCCCGGCAAGAAATTCCTGGATCCGCGCCTGCTAGGGTATATATTATGTTGTGTTTTTGTTTTCTTAAGGGCCGGGGCATAATACTTGTCATAATGTTCGCCATCATGTACGGTGAAAATCATGTACTTTTGTAAATGTGTAATCGATAAGCCCGAATAAAAAAAAGCATTTTTCTTCCTGCATAAAGTTTTGGCAAAAAACGGGTTTTTGGTTAGTCATATTTTTTTTTGAAAAATGATATTAAAAATTAAGTAAAAAGCCCGAAAATATGGGGCCATTTTCACCTCCACCAACGACTACAATAAAGTAAAGCTTAAAGTAGATGTACTGAGATTGAAAAAAAAAACTTTCAATAGATTATCTAAAAAGATATCCATGTAGGCCTACATGAAGGATTATAGAGCTCATACCCAGGCGCGGATACAGGATTTCTTAGGGAGGGGGGGGGGGGGGGGGCAAATTTGAAATCATGCGAGCCAAATATTGGTACTTAATGTTGAATCAGTAGCGTAATGCGCAAAAGCGTTTGGAGGGGGGGGGGGGGGGCAGGGAGAGAAAAAAAACGTATCACCACCACTCTGACATGCACGCCCCGCTGAACGTTTTTCAAAGTGGGCGGGGGATGAGGCTAAAATATTTACAATCTGCTAGAGCGTAGCGTAAATTGGCCTGGGGTCTAGGGGCGGAGCCCCTGAAGCTAAGGGTTTTAGGCATTAAATTAGGTCAGATGAGCTTTCAGGGCCCGCCTTATAGGCCCTTGGTGGAATCCAGGAGATAGAGCCCCGGAAGCTCAGGGATTTTAGGCATTTAATTACGGTCAGATGAGAATATTTTGATACCTCATTATTTTGTGACACTGGCAGGTCACTATTCTTTTTTTTTCTCTCTCTTTCTTTCTATTTCTCTTTTATAAACTTTTTCTCGGGGGGAGCTCGATCCCCCCTAGAATCACATAATATACAAGAATTGATTTATACATGCATAATTTCAAAATAATATTCTTGGCCATTCAAAATATGATTAGAAAATACATTTATAGATATCATTTACAAATTGAAGTTCACTATTTAAAAAATATTACAGATTTAGTTGGCAAAATGATTTTAGAAGAAATAAAAAAATCAGAAACACTTTGCAAAAAGTAACCACTTTTTCATAAATTTATTTTCTTTCAGATTTGTTTTACATAATACTTTTCCATGCTATAAAAGCACTTTATCGCTGATATTATGTGTTCAAAAACTGGCAAACACTGTTTGCATAATTTCTTTCCATACTATAATCATAATACAGTTGAGGGCACTGTTATTATTACCGTAAAACCCAAACAATTTATTTTGATTTCTAAACTTAATAAGTACATTATTACGGGACAGCCAATACTCAAGTTTTGACTATAAATTTGAATGAATACAGTAACAAAATATGTGTATAATCGTTTCTACACTGGTATTACAGAATGTACATAAGTTATCTGTAACTAATTAAATCTTAATAAAGCATCTTAATATTAATAATAATAATAAAAACGTTACTTATAAAGCGCTTACCACCGAAGTCTCTAAGCGCTAAAATGTAAAGAATCTAATATCTTTCATATGAAGAATTATATTTAGTATCTTGAACTGAAACCACCTCATGTTAACATCGACAATAGAATTAAAGGGTAAACAGATAATAAGAACTCCATACAATATTTTCAAGGTCAAACTCCTGTTTCCACTTTGTAAGACTTTTACATTCCTTTATCTTATGCTTCAATAAAGAACGGTATTATGTGCACAACCTTTTTTTCATTTTTATTATTAATAACAATGCTTCCGGGATGATACATGTAGGTTCAATGACCTTTGGTATGACATTTTTTATTACGACAACCAAATCGAATAGCATGACAAAAGGCATAATACTGAAGAAAGTTTACATATATATTGTATTTACGTTGAAAATCAAAATATGAGAGAAATGATCCATCTGTTTCTAAAACATCGTTAAAACAAAACGTACCCCCTTAGCACACCAAGACTTAAAATAAATTACGTTATTATTAATTTGTATTTTAGGGTTATTCCAAAGGGGTTGACATGCAATATCATCTACAGTGAATTGAGTAAGGTCTGAAAAGGCCGATAATACCTCTTCCCAAAATGGGTTGCGCATTGTAGTGGCTAATTAAATATTCAGCCCCCAATCCCCCATGAATAACTGAAGAGATATATACGATGGAGGTAAGAATGATTGGAACATATGAAGAGTGAAACTTTCAGAACAAATAAATCTTCTTATCCATAATATCTTAAGTAATTTAGAAGCACAGCTTGTTAAAGTATTTGTTCATCAGAGGCTGGTTTACAATATGTCTTGAAAACAATGTATATGCCTACATAGAAGAGAAAATAAGAGTATGTAGCAAAGAAATTGTGAATTTTTTGGGGAAAAAAATATTTAAAAAAAGAGGGGGAAAATGGACGAAAATAATAAAATGCAAAAAATAATAAAAGATAGAAAAGGAAAATGAATGATTGCAAAAGCTTTAGAAAAATGAGGTCATTTCAGCAGAATGAGGGAGAAAGGGATTGTTAATTGACCGCATTATTTTCAATTGCCCGAATATTAGATTTTATATCTCACATATCAATCGCGTAACACAATTAAAATGAGGTCGACAAATAATATAGGTTGCATAATTACCTTGTCACAGCGACAGTAAAAATATCTCAAATGCCTTTTTTTCGCTGAAGCTACATAGACATACACGCTAGGATCGAGCTAAAGAGCTACGATTTTGCGAAATACTACTACAGTACCTATTGGTTATTGCGACATGCATAAATACTAGGTCGAATCATTATATTCGATCCAACTTCGATCTTGTTACTGACGTACATGATTATAATACGAGCAATAGCCGATTAAACTTTAACTTACTAGAAAGAGTAGGTAGTATTGGAAATTTGTTTTATTACAATGCCATAAACTATTCCCTTCCCAATGGTGTAAAGGAAATAGAAAACTATGCTCATTTTAAGAGGAAATTAAAGGAATACCTAATACTTGACAGTCAGAGAAGAGAAGTGAATGATATGTTATATGATTGAAATTTGTATTCTTCTGCCGGTTCATACTTTTTCATTTTGTATATACTTATGTTGTCGTACGTTATAGAAAATCTACAAATTCATCATTATTTTCCTCTTCTTCCTCCTCCTGTCTGTTGTTGATTGGTCACGAATAACTGACTGTACAGATGTAAATGAGGCATGGTCAATATTTCAACATGTTTTTATCTCAAATTTGAATATGATAGCGCCACTGAAACGGATAAGAATAAAACAAAGATCAGAAACTTGGGTGACTAAAGATATTCTTTCCCTAATTCAAGAGAGAAATATAGTATACCAAAAATGGAGGAAAAGAGCAAAAGATGAGAAGCTCTATAAAAGATACAGAGTATTAAGAAATATGGTCCAAAGAGAGGTGAAAAAGGCTAAACTCGATTACTTACAAAACAAGATAGAAGAAAATAAACAAGATTCGAAAAAACTTTGGCAGAATCTAAAAAGCTTAGGATTGAAAAATAAGAAGCGAAAAGAACAAGAATCTGTCATTAAAATTGATGGGGAATTATGTCATGATAAGATGGCCATCGCTGATGAATTCAATTCTCATTTCACAAATGTGGCTGCCAAATTAGTAGACAAACTCCCCCCTTCCAAAGACTTTTTCAGCGCAGACAATGATTGTATTCGTGACTTTCACGAAAGAAAAGATGTACGTGAAAACAGCTTCGAGTTATTACCAATCAGTGAACAATTTGTTTTCAAAGAGTTACGTAAGTTGAATGTATCAAAAAGTACTGGGTTAGACTTGATTCCAGCTAAATTTCTAAAAGATGGTGCGAAGGTTTTATTTAAGCCTCTAAGTTACTTAATGAACCTATCTATCTTGACGAGTACTTTTCCAGAAGATATGAAAATAGCAAAAGTGACTCCACTTTATAAAAAGAAAGATAAAACTGATGTTAGCAACTATAGACCTATTAGTGTTTTAAGCGTAGCATCAAAGATTCTAGAAAAATCGGTCTGTGTTCAAATTGAAAGATACTTCAAAGAAAATGATATAATTTATGAATTTCAATCTGGTTTTCGACATGATTATTCGACTGAAACATGTCTAATTCATTTGACTGATTATTTGAGGAGAGAAACTTCCCAAGGGCGCTTTGTTGGTATGGTGCTCCTTGATCTGCAAAAAGCTTTTGATACAGTTAATCATTGCGTCTTATTGAAGAAGTTACAACTAATGGGTTTTGATAAGGCAAGTTTAGATTGGTTCAGATCCTACTTATCTAATCGGCACCAAGTAGTGGCCATTCATGATATTCGTTCCAAACTAATGCCTATAACATGCGGTGTTCCTCAGGGAAGTATTTTAGGCCCAATTCTATTTTCAAGTTATATAAATGATATGTGTACTTGTATAAAAGACTTCAAACTATTATTGTACGCAGATGACAGCGTACTACTCTATTCAAATCCTGATCCTAAATATATTGAGGAAAAGCTCAGTGAACAGCTGTCTACGTGTGTCGATTGGATGACTGATAATAAGCTTTCTTTACACTTGGGAAAAACAGAAAGCATTTTATTTTGTTCTAAAAGTAGTTCTAAAAAGTCATTTGAATTCAAAGTGAGACACAATAATCAAGCAATCAAGAGAAAAGAGTCTGTGAAGTATTTAGGCATTGAGTTGGCTAGCGCAATTTCATTTTCATCTTTAGTAGAATCAGTTGTAAAAAAAGCAAATTCTCGTCTGAAATTTTTGTACAGATATCAAAGTTGTATGGATTTAAAAGCAAGACGTACACTCTGTTTTGCTCTTATTCAATGTTTATTTGACTATGCTAACCCTGCATGGTACAGTAACATAAACAAGTCAGATCAAAAGAAGTTCGTTCGTCGTTCGTTCGTGCAAAGAATATCAGGGAGTACATCATCTAGATAGGAAGATCCTTATTGAGCCAACAGATCGTCTCATCATCGAGCTCACGAAGTCCGGAAGCGCCGTGGGGGGATTTGTAGATCGGGCAATCATCAATGACATGATCCATAGTTTGGATCTCTCCACAGGCGCAGTTTGGTGATGATTCAGCTCCAATTTTATGTAGGAAATATTGTGTGCGGCCAACTCCAGTTCTGATACGGTTTAGGTTGACCCAGGCTTTTCTTGGGAGGTCGCTGCCACTTGGTTTTGCACAGGGCTTTGGGATGAACTCCTTCAGGTTGGTAGTGGACGAATTCCACTGGTCTGACCAGCGTTTTGTTATCCAAGTGGCTAAGGTGGAGGGGGGGTTCTCAGGCCGCAGCTCAGCAGCCTGTGTTGCAAAGTGTCTTCTAGGGAGACGCTGTCCTTCAAAGGCAGAGGGGGCAGGAACAAGGCATTTATCTCTGTCATGCTTTTGGGCAAGCTTAGCATACTGCGCATCTCGTCTGAGCTGAGCTGGTGGTATGCCAGATAATATTGGCAGGTTGCTGACTGGTGTTGCAGTGAGTGTTCCGCTGATTAGTCTCATAGCATCATTGAGGACAACATCAACCTTGTGTACATGGGTGCTGTGGCTCCATGCAGGTGCAGCATACTCGGCAGTGGAGAAGGCAAGAGCTAGAGTGGAGGTGCGAAGGGTGGTGAAATTAGCTCCCCATCCGGTCCCTGCAAGCTTCTTTAGGAGAGACACTCTGGCTTGGGTCTTTTGAGCTGTGGCTTTGGCATGCTCGTGGAAGGTGAGGCTTCGGTCAAGAGTGACACCTAGGTACTTTGGTGTTGAGACGAAGTTCAGCCTAGACCCATCTAGTGAGATATTCAGCTCTCGGTTGGCGCATCGGTTAGCCAGGTGGAAGACGGAGGATACAGTCTTTGGTATGCTTATCTTGAGATGCCATCTGTTGAAGAACTCGGCTAGCATTTTCAGGTCCTTCTCCAGTGATGTTTCGATTGCTTCGAAGGAGTGGTTGTTGAACCCCAGTGCGGTGTCGTCTGCGTAGGAATACTGCATGCATTCCCCCTTGGGCATATCAGAGACATAGATGTTGAAAAGTATCGGAGCGAGGACAGAGCCTTGCGGCACACCATTGCGGAGAAGTTGAAGATTATACAGAACAAAATGGTGAGATTTATCAACTGTTCTGGTCCAAGAACTCATGTTGGCTATAGCGAACTTTCTAAAGCTGGTTTTCTTGAAGTCGACCAAAGATCAAAACAACTCGCATTGCATCACGTGCATAAAATATATCATACTAGGTCGAATCATTATATTCGATCCAACTTCGATCTTGTTACTGACGTACATGATTATAATACAAGAAATAGACGATTCAACTTTAACTTACCAGAAAGAGTAGGTAGTATTGGAAATTCGTTTTATTACAATGCCATAAAACATTGGAATTCCCTTCCCAATGGTGTAAAAGAAATAGGAAACTATGATCATTTTAAGAGGAAATTAAAGGAATACCTAATACTTGACAGTCAGAGAAGAGAAGTGAATGACATGTTATATGATTGAAATGGTTATTCTTCTGTCGGTTCATACTTTTTCATGTTGTATATACTTATGTTTTCGTACGTTATAGAAATTCTACAAATTCATCATTATTTTCCTCTTCTTCCTTCTCCTCTTTTTCTTCTTCTCCTTCTTCTTTTTCTTCTTGTACTTAATATCATTTCTATCATCAGTTTAATGTTGTTATTATTATCTTTAATAAGTAGTTCTTTTAATTTTCTTATCTGTCTGTAAATATTACTATTTTAATTTATTAATTGTATACATGTCTGTAAGGGACCCCACTGGAAATAAGCTCTCGAGCTTTCGTGGGTTATCCTGTTCAAGCTGACTTATTTTTGATCTGTTATTATTGTATATTGTTGTATGTTGGAAGCTTGTCGAATAAAAATCAATCAATCCTCTATTTCTTCTTCTCCTTCTTCTTTTTCTTCTTCTCTTTCTTCTTTTTCTTTTTGCACTTATTATCATTTCTATCATCAGTTTAATGTTGTTATTATTATTATTATCTTTCATAAGTAATTCTCTTATATTCTTATCTGTCTGTAAATATTACTATTTTAAATTATTAATCGTGGGTTATCCTGTTCAAGCTGACTTATTTTTGATTTGTTATTATTGTATACTGTTGTATGTTGGAAGCTTGTCGAATAAAAATCAATCGATCAATCAGTAGGTAATGCCAATGCGCATCGCGTATGTGGAATAACGCACGAGCAGAAGCGACTCGCTAGTATATTGAACTGTTATGGTCATCATTAGTTCATCTTCTCATTGGAAAATTAATTGTAGATGTTTGATAGGCCTACAAAGCAAATAATCACCTCCTTTACTTAGGCAGGTGGACACATTCACTATCATTGCCTCGGTGATCTCTGGGGTGACTTTATCTGCCCTCGCCTTCAGCTCTAGATACATGTAGTTGCCTAGAGATCACCTCAGCATTCAAAGTTTGTCCAATCGCCGGAGTATACTAGTACAGTGTAGTCGGCTATTTTGCTTACTATTATGTTCCTGTTTCTAATAACTGCGAGCGAGAGAGCGATATATATATTTTTTAAGTCTTTATAATGAATATAGTTAACAATTTATATTCTCGTCATCAAGATAATTGTAGATACGATTTCAAATTACAGTTAGCCGAAATATTTGTGAGTTCAAATTTTGAGAAGGGTTACAGCCCCTAGCCCCTGGCTTATACGCCCATGTTTCCGAGTCTAGGGGCCAGTTTTTCGAAATCGTCATAATTCTAAGTTTGTGGACATCCCGTGGAAATATTTTGTAACGCGCGTTTCAATGGGATATCAAATAAGTTAGACTTATGACGGTTTTCGAAAAACGGCCCCGGCTTGATTCCTTTTCTTTTTAAGCTTTCCCGGGGAATCTTGTTCTTTAATAATGATAATAAAAATAGAGAATATTTATTAAGCGCATCAAAAATTGAAAGGCGCTTTACAATCATGACAACTTTGAATATAATATATACACCATAATAAATAACAAAGTAGTTAAGCAAATAACAACAATATTTATGGGAAAGTAAACCAATTCACCTATTATTACACCTGATAAGCAAAACTATTTGGCATGACAAATTTACAAATTCAACAAACAGACACCCATAATGTCGAACCAACCTCCTAACGAGCAATATAGGAAACCTTCGAAAACAAATATGATTTCAGGGCTCTCCCAAAGCTGTCCGTGCTCCCATCAACTCGAAGCTGGTCAGGAAGTTGCATGATTCCACACTAGACAGGCGCTGCCGTTGAAAAGGCACGAAAAACAAACGTTTGGGACAGTCAGGAAATTATTTGTTGAGGAGCGGAGATTTTCACTGGGTATGTAAAAAGAAATAAGATCAAGAAGATAAGTCGGGGATTTGTGAATCATTAGGGACTTTTAGATTCGTGGATTGCTACGATCGACGTCCTTTTAATGCACTGCCTTGAATGGACGTCACACGTATCAGCTCCACGCAAATATAAAAGTCCTATTACCTTGTGACACAACATAATATAAGAACTTTGTAAACAGAGTAGACCAAGATTGGCTGTCATCAATAGGCGTTATGAGACATTAATAGATGCCTTGATGCTGCTTACATGATACTTTTTCCCGATAATATTATTTGCTGATGACGAGCGAACTTAAAGTCGAATGTCATATTCTTGATATTAAAATGGAATGTTGCATGTGTATGTCCGTCATGATTCAAGGGCGACGCTTTGAAAGGGATATGTTTTTAGAGCTGTTTTGAGATTGCTCGTGAAATTATGCAGGCTGGTAATGTATAGCTCTTTATAAGTTGTATTGGAGGTTATTCCAAAGAAATGGACCTGCACGAGAGAAGGCTCTATTGATGTATATTGATGCTGATGATGCTTCCCTCAGTAAATCTCACATTTTCCAACATGAAAGTCCCTCGTCCCTCGACTTGCCTTTTGATTAGCTTCTAATCCTCTCTCACATCCCTCACTCTCTTTGTGTTTGTGTTCGTGTGTGTATTTCAATACCTTTATCCGTATCATACACGATCCATAACAAGGTTGTAGAATAATCGCTCCTTCTTTATTTTCATGAATTGATTGCGGGAATATGATTTATTCTTGACTTAAATGCAGTTTACTTTCAAAAACCTCCCTCAAACTGTAAAAACACAAACAAAGGTAACTGCTTTTATAAAACAGCATCCAACATATCTTGTCAATGAGCGTTTAAAAAGATACCGAGATTCGATCAAGATACTTTTGTAGGTTAATCCTGCGTTTGTTCTGCCTCTATTGTTATCTCTCTCTTGTCGAAAATTGCATATAACTTCCATTTTTTGTGTAATTTGTATTTTTTCATTTTAAAAAATTTGCGAATGTGAGTGAGTGATGTTATTTTGGAATGGCGTCTCTACTTTTGTAGACTGACTTGCGGAAAAACAGCCTAGCGGTCGAAGGCATGCAGGTTTATTTTAATACCGTATTGAAATAAATAAATAATTAAAAAAACGGACATCTCCCGGGAATTGTGTTAAGTCATACGGATAGATCAATCAAGTTTTGATAAGATGTAAAGTTTAATTATCAAGAATAAAACATATTGTCACAGTGTTTTCATGAAAAGAGGTAAGGAAAAACATATTACTATGTTAGGGGTCACGGTGTATTCTACTTCTGGATGATCAGGTCACTCAATGATTTCAGTTTCTTTCTAATGACCTTTGATATATGTTTTAACACATCAAGTCATATTCACGGATCTCGCATCACGCATAATTATGATGTATTTGGATTATCACATATTATAATGGCAATTGGGAGCAGGAGCTAGGCGGTCACCCCTCGTTAACATTTTGGTTAACTAACACATGCAGGCTTGGGGCTTACAGGATCCATCCCTCGATTGAAATCGTGGATCTTGATCCGGCAAATAGACTTTGACGCTTTACAATTATTATTATTATTATTTTTTTTTTTTTTTTTTTTTTACTGGTAACCAATGAAGGCGAGTCAACATGGGAGTTTAATCACGACTGGATCTCTCCCCCTTGCTCGTTCAGTATCGCAGCACTATTTTGCACAATTTGCCATTTGCCATTTTCTTATATCTTTCTCGGTTAAACTAAATCAATAGAGCATTACAGCAATCAATCCAAGAGGAAACGAATGCATGAATTAATTTCTCAATGGTTTTCTTATCTACATAGGAAATTTCTTATTTGTCCAATTTTTCTAATTGCACACATCGCATGAACGGCCTGTCATCTGAGATGATCAAGTGGCAGTTGATGATCCATAATACACCAAGGTTTCTCGCTCCTGCTTTTTCAAGCAAGCGTTAATTATCAAAAACCAAGTCCCGCCGTGTCAAACGGTGACAGAAAATTTCATGACCAGCGCGGTGATCAGCGTCTACTGTTGATACTTTAATCAATATTTTAATCTCTTTCCGTCAAATTTCAGAATACGCCTGTCAGTTTACGCCATGCAGTTCACGTTGATTTTTACATGATTGGATAGCCGATGAGAAAAAAGCTTTCATTTGTCTAATTCGCTCTAAAGCAAACATAATTCAATCAATCATTCATGCCTGTGAGTCGACGGTACACCATTTTCCTTAAATTTGTTCAAATAAAATTTAACTCTTGTCCAATCTTGTCAAGTGCTGTAAGTCAAGTGTCTATAACTCTCTGAAGTACATCATACTTTTGAATATCTATGTATTAAAACGTGTCAGAACTTTCAGTGTGTGATAAGTTTGTTTTAATACAAGGGGGAAATGTGAAGAACAGATCAGTGAAGGTTTAAGAACAGTCGGACAATAACTTTTAATGAAATACTTTAAATATATGAGTCAAATTGGCAACGCGGTGTCTAGATAATGATGTCACCCCCTCACATAATACACCAGTTTACAGTTGTATCAGTGCGCATGCGCAGACAGTTGACCTCGGGTCATTGGCCCCAAAATTGCGGCCAATAACCTCTGACCTCTGGTATTTATGCGTAAATTAAGATTGCGCCCATGCAAATGATGATGTGCGCGCACAACGCAGCGCGTAGGCAGTGATATCATCAAAATTTGCATGGGCGCAATCTTAATTTACGCATAAATACATGACCTCTAGGTCATTGGCTTTGTTTAAAATGGCGCACACAACTGTAAACTGGTGTATACACCAGTTTACAGTTGTATCAGTGCGCATGCGCAGACATGGGCGCCATTTTAAATGGCGAGTAAACAAAGCCAATGACCTAGAGGTCATTTGGTTTGTGCGTAAATACACCAGTTTACAGTTGTATCAGTGCGCATGCGCAGACAGTTGACCTCGGGTCATTGGCCCCAAAACGGGGCCAATAACCTCTGACCTCTGGTATTTATGCGTAAATTAAGATTGCGCCCATGCAAATTTATGATGTGAGCGCACAGCGCAGCGCGCAGTCAGTGATGTTATCATAATTTGGATGGGCGCAATCTTAATTTACGCATAAATACCACTGACCTCAAGGTCATTGGCTTTGTTTACTCGCAAATTAAAATGGCGCACACAACTGTAAACTGGTGTATTATGATCCCTTTTTTTTAAAGATATATTTTCTTCATGCCTATATCGATCACATCACGGATAACACATTGCCAATTCGTTTCAAAGATTCCATGATTTTCTAGATTTTGAAAGATTCAATACTTTCTTATTTGTTGTCCGATTTTTCTCAAACTTTCACTGAATTGTTTCCCTAGTGTTTCTGCTTCTATTAACACCAATTTAATATCAGGGTGGACTTCCCCTTTAAGTTAAATCAATAACGGAAGAATGACGTCTATAACTTTATTGAACGATACGAATACTGCGGAAAATGCGCTTGAAGATATTTATAATATGAGGGCCATAAAGGGGTATACAGTTGTGGGAAGGAGTAAAAAACAAAGTAATATAGCGAATAATTGGATTGTTGGAATTAGGACATGTCAACATTTTAAAAGAAGCAAGCATAAAATCATACCGTGATACAAAAGTGTGATCCCGCCGGACTCGGGGGCACTTAGTTGGCAATTGATTAAAATCTCGTCGCATAATGCTCAAACTGACATCATACAGGAAATTACTGACGCGATCGTTTAGTTTAAAAAGGTTCTGCTTAGAAAAAAACTACAACACATCGCGAATGATCACATCGATGACGGTCATAAGTTGAGAGGTCTGAAATATTTCTTGACATGTTTATGTAGTCTCTTACATAAATTACCGGCAATAAATCCTTCTTGTCTAATTAAGATATGAATTTGTCAACGGAATCAAGTGACGATGAATCGTCTCAATCGTCTTCTATCATATCGACCACGGTATTCATAGCATTTGGATTATGCGGTATAATCGACAATGGACTCGTTCTGGTTGTCGTCGGTTACAGTAAAGATCTTCGGAATGCCACTAACTTGCTGATCGCCAACCAATCCTTGATCGACCTGATGACATCGGTGTTTCTGCTTGCGCTCAGCCTCGCACCCGGTGTCCTTACCGTATCTCAACCTGTGCTAATCAACAGGTTCATCTGTGCTTTTTGGATGTCTTGGTATCCATTTTGGATGACCGTAAACGCCAGCTCAGTCAACTTGGTGGTGATAACATTCGAACGATTCCATGCCATCGCTTATCCTGTACGTTACCGTCAAGGAATGAACATAAAACGAGTGGCATCATTGTCTGTGATTCCTTGGGTATATGGGATTTTGTTCAACGTTTTCTATTTCTTCTTGACAAGAATCGACGGACAGGTATGCTTGACTTTTGTGTGGCCTAATATGAAGTTCAAAAAAGTTATTGGGGTGTTGATATTCAGTGTTCATTTCTTAGGTATCATCTGCATTATCAGCATCCTGTACGTCTTAATAGCTGTTCATCTTCGTCGTGGTCTACGTGGACAGACCGATGCTGTTAACCTGAGGGAACGCGCTCGAAGGAACGTCCTGGAAACTCTTCTCATTGTATTCGTCTGCTACATAGTCTGCTGGGCACCCAATGACATCTATAGCTTTAACTACTTTCTCAAGGAAAATGTCCAATTGAAAGGCATCCTTTATGACATCACCGTTCTGCTGGCCTTCGCCAATGCCTGGATAAATCCCATCATCTATTCCTTTCGATATGTCAAGTTTCAGAAAGCATGGAAGAAGATGTTTTGCTGCAAAAGTGCAGAGAAACAGGACCTATCAACCGTGTCTTCATGTAACCTTGCTAACAAGAACCCGAACAGAGCCAGGGAAGCACCCGCAGGGAGAGGATCTGAGTCAGAGATAAAGTAAACTGATTGCATTTTATACGCATAATACCACAGAAGAGTTGGTCAAAACCGGGCGTTGATCGAGGTGTACAGTTAACAACTAAATTGACACAACATATTCGTTATATTTCAAGTGTAGAATGCTTTAAACATGCCCTCAAAACTCATTTGTTCAAAGCGGCTTTCCAGTAGATTTAGATTTACTTTCACATTGTCGTTAATTGTTCATTTTTGTGTGTATTTTTGTGTGTATTTTTGTGTACTTATAGTTTTTCTTCTCCATGCGCCTCCAACACATTAGTCATGTGGAGTTGGCGCATTACAAATACTCTATATTATTATTATTATTAAATATTATTCATACCCTTGATTTTTCCCGAATAATGTTTTGTGAGAATGTGAAATAATTAGAGCTTTCATCTAAATCTATTCAACCAGTCCATGCACCTTTCATTCTTGAGTTAAGAAACACAAAGAACGTCAATATTACAAGGGGATGAATAATTTAGTTGTTAACCGTGTTAATTTTGTGTCCACAGTGTTCACGAGAGCAAGAAAGTGGAATCTGCTTGGACACTTGATGGCAGAATAGTTGCCCTTGTAAAGGCAAAAGTGGAGGTTGAAAAATGACAAAGTAATCCGATCTGTCCAAGAGAAAGACATGCTCTGATAGATAGGATATCATTTTGCACTTAGTGTACTATAATATAATAACACAGATACTTACCTTTTCCTTGATAAACATTATATACCTAGTCACGAGTCTTATACTCTCATTTTCCATATTACTGTATAATCAATTTTTTAAATCATTACTTTGTGCTATAATTATGTACTCGTAACAACGATGTGTTTATAATTGATGTTTGTGTATAGTGTGTGCTTGTTCTTATCATGATTGTGTACCATTGGCAAGATTCCAAGTAAAAAAGATATGTATTTTCCAGCTTCGAACTTGTGTATATATGTCCTTTCTTACTAATTTGAAGAAATAATACATGCATTTTTCTGAAATTGACAACCCAGGTACAAAATACCTGGCTCCTCGTGAACTTGACAATATTATGATCCACTTAAATTCTTGAAGCTCGAGAGCAAATTTTGAAAACGTAAATATGTTTCTATGATCTTTTAAATACAAGTTTTCGTTCATCGGTCTGACTGAAACATAGCTTAAAGGTAGGCGTTACTACTGCAGCTAGAAGGGATTAGACCACACAGCGAGCCATCGAGGTCACTGTGACAGGTGGCTATCTCATTAACTCAGCTCTCATTTAACATAAGAAAAAGAGGATCATGGGGGACCAACAGGCACCGATTTGGGAAGTTTTCTATATAGAGGGAGCAAGTAGCTACAAGTAGGACAGTGTGCCTTTAAACATGATGAACCAACTTTTGTTCCAACTACCTGATTATAATTGTGTAACAAAGACAGTGTCGAAGTGATAAACGTGGAGGAGGTTGGGGTATATAATATATATATATGTATCGAAACACGTTGCAAGAAAAATAACGACATATTTGTTTTGTTATATCGGTATCGACCTCCTGGTGAACAAGTCACTTCATTTTTAAACTGTGTTGAACCATTGTTAAGACAGGTTGCAAGGGGGAAAAGGAGATGCTTTATTCTTGGTGACTTCATCATTGATCTTTTAAAACCAAATTCATCTGTCACTAGTTTCCTTGACACTTTTTTCTTCATAGATTTGACACCTTTCTTGATATTTATGGCTCACTGATTAATTCTTATTTTCCTGTAACAAAAGTTGATTCACGAAAGGAAAAAGTTTTAATAAACCATGGTTTACTGCTTCCTGGAAGAAATTATGTAAAAAGATATATGTTTTATATCGCAAATATGTAGAAACTCCCAATTTAATACGGAGTCAACGAAACGGAGTTAAGTCTTTTGTCGACTCTGCTTGTTGCTACAGCAGGCAGCCAGTGAAAACGCATTCGTTTGATAAAATTATGGAAATGCAAGCACTCCTTTAAACAAACAGAACTTTCTAATTCCTAGCTCATTTTTCCTGACTGAGGTGTCATATGAAAGGGCAGAAACTCAGCTTTCTAGAAATGTGATTTTCTCTTTGAAATTCAAATACCGTCCGCCAAATTACATTTTGGTTTTCTCTCTTCAAATTCATTTTAATCACCCATGCGTGAAATATGCATCATATGAGTTGCATCAAATGAAAGAGGAGGATGTAAGCTTTCCAAATATGTGTCATTTATTGATCATAAATGTGACTAATTTATGATAAAACATCGATAATTCTCGGTTTCGTTTTTTCTGGGACGCACTGAATAAGGCAGACTAATGGGACATGGTTGCTACTCCGAGTTGAGTAGCAACCATGTCCCATTAGTCTGCCTTATTCAATATATTTCTGCTCTGCCTAGCATTGAGCACTTAACGGCAGGATAGAGCAAAGCTAAGTAAATATATATATAATTTCACATTTTAGTTACTTGGGAATTTGCCACCGAAAGGCTTTTTAGCCTTTGCTGATTCCCCCCACAACCTCATACTTTACAATATGTTGTTTTGATATGTGTTTTTTGTGTGTGCGTGCATTCATTAACAAGATTTTTATGTAAGTTATCGTCCCAATGTTTGTAACCATGTACTTTAATGTAAATCTACTAGATGTTTTTTTCCTTTTACTGTGTAATATGCAATGTTGTTATAATTTATGTACTTGCTGTTTTTAAAGCCCGTCTGCACTAGTTTGGTCAGGGGATTAGACCTCACTGCCAGGTCACTGATAGGTGGTTATCTCATCAAATCAGCTTTCAATGAACATAAGAAAAAGGGGGATCATTATTCATTATGTGGGACCAACAGGCACCGATTAGGCATTGTTTGCTATAAAGAGGGCACTGTAGCTATAAGTAGTGCAGTGGTGTTTTAAATGAGATGTGGAAAAATAAACTTAAAACTTGAAACTTAAATTGATTGAGATTTGTAATGTGATGATTGAGTACCAGATGTACGTAGGCCTATACATGTAAATACACAATGTACAATAAAATTTAAATATGTTCATCAGCACTTTTTGTATTACGATTGTAATAATTCAACACAAAGGCTTTTAAAACATTCAACTTAAAGACAATTTGAATTCCCTATTGTATTGGATATACACATCGTGCTCTGATTACGTAATGATAAGCTTTGTCATGTTCATACATTGTCAACAGATGACGCAGAAGGCTAATGAAATGGCTTTGGGTAGATTTAAAAAAAAAGAGTCTTTTCGGGATCGTTTTAAATAGACCAATCTGAAGTTTGGGGGAAGGTCCGTGGGCCGACAACCACTTGAATTATCACAGTCTTTACTAGCAACACTATAGATCATGTTGATTAAACAGAGGAGGGAAAAAAAGGTGGAAAATAAAATAAAACAAAGGTTGAGAAAAGTAAGAAATCAAGAAAAGAAAAAATAATTTTTTTTTTAAATGAAAGAAAGGTAAAGAAAGAGAGAAGAAAATTGTTAATAGTTCTTCACATTTTATTATTTTTTTATTTTTTAACATATTATAGTACACGGGAAGGTGTACCTTTTGAGTCTCTTTCCTGTCTCTTTCTCTCTCTCTCTGTCTCTCTCTCCCTCTCTGTGTCTCTGTCTCTGTCTCTGTCTCTCTCTGTCTCTCTCTCTATCGCTCTCTCTCACGCTCACACACACACCCTCACATGAAGAAGAAGAAAAAACACACACGCGTATATATATACGCACACGCTCATACCATTATCTTCATTTTTTTACCTCAGTTAACTTTAACCTTTAACTTGATTTAACCTGTTTAAGCATTTATATTCTTTGATCACAGAATACACAATGTTAATCCGTCACTGGCAAAGAGGGGTCGGACGGACATGCTCCACCCACCATCTTACTGGGGGGGGGGGGTCGAAAAAGAAAAGATTTTTGTTTTAATGTGTAAAATAGCCCACCCCCCTGTTACACCCACAAATGTAATAACGCCCACAAATGTAATAACACAGGGTTTTAGTTTTGAACAAATTCGACAAAATATCACTTCAAATTTATTACATTTGTGGGTAAAGTCATTATTACATTTGTGGGGGATTCAAAATTATTGCATTTGTGGGTAAAGTGGTTATTACATTTGTGGGTGAAATTATTACATTTGTGGGTAAAGTGTTATTACATTTGTGGGTGTTATTACATGTGGGTAAAGTGTTATTACATTTGTGGGCGTTATTACATTTGTGGGTGTAACACCCCCCCCCCCCCCTTTTTTTTAAAATAAAAATAAATAGATTTTGGAGGGCCGTCGGGCTTCCAGCAGGAATATACGAAAAAGAAGGAGTTGAAGAAGAAGAAGAAGAAGAAGAAGAAGAAGAAGGAAAACGAGAACGAGAAGGAGATGGAGGCGGAGGAGAAGAAGGAGAAGGAGAAGGAGAAGGAGGAGAATGAGAAGGAGAAGAAGAAGAAAAAGAAGAAGAAGAAGAAGAAAAGGAAGTATGCCTACACTGTAAAAGAAAAGTGTGTGGTGGGGTAGAGATTTTTCCATTATTTTGGTCAGATCAGGTGAATGCTAAAATCTTATGTAAATGTCTGATGTTGATGCGAAAATTTGAAATAAATATGAGTAATGATAAGGGAGTTAGATTTATTGTTTGAAATAGATCACTCAATCTTTTGAAATCTCAAGTTTGTCGTGTACAAGATTACATATATTAGTAATTCTTTTTTTCTCCTTAGTACCTTCTCCTTTAGGGCACTCATAGGCGCCGGAAGTGGGGGGCAGGGGGGGGGGGGGGGCAAAACGCATTTTCCCCCAAAAAATCGCCCCCCCCCCCTCAAAAAAAAAAAAAAAAGCAGTAAAGGAGTAAAGATGGTTTGTATTTTTAACCCAAAAGAACATAACAATAGAAAAAACCTGAATCAAATGACGTATAAAATTCTATTCAAAGAAAAGGAAAGTTAACAGGAATTAAATTTCCTAAACATTGCGCATGCTACCTATATTTATCAATGGAGGTTTTTATAATAGCGCGCGCATATCGTGGACATATAAGAGAGTTTACAGATAGCACATGGTACAAAAGACCCCAAATATCCACAGATCTTTTACACATGGAGAAGTTCCACTTTGAGCATATTAGAATAATAACTGCCAAACTCCTAGATGTGCTTCATGAATACCTTTTGTTTGCCCTCTTGGAAAGAATACTCCCACCTGCGTATCATAGAATGTACCGTTGGTGCATACATGAATAATGTTACATAACTTTCATGAGCGCATATATCCAGTATTCATCTCAGTCTGTGGGTTTACCTTTTTGGTACAAATGACCTTTATCTGCCCATGCGCAGATTGTATCTGTAAACTCCCTTATTGTGAGAGAATGGGAAAGCGTGTTTGTTTTTTGTTTTAGGGGTGAGAAGCTCATGAGCCCCTGTACGCTGGCGTACTGATGGGGGGGGGGGGAGGGGTAATTTTTATTCGATACCAATGATTTACAAATGTTGCTGAAATGACATGATTTTCCGGTATTTTGTCTCAATTTTGTTGTAAGTCATACCTTTTTATGCGTTTGTTGGAAATTAGAAATTCCCAAATTTACAGTCGGGCAAAAAATATGCTTATTTATAAGCCTGTATGTCAGGGTCTGCAGAACGGCCGGGCTCGGGGGCTCGAGCCCCCCTCACTTTTTGAAAAAGTTTGTTAAAAAGAAAAAGAAAGAAAGAGGGAGAGAAAAAATAAGTGACCTGCCAATGTCACAAAATAATGAGGTACCAAAATATGCTCATCTGATCGTAATTAAATGCCTAAAACCCCAAAGCTTACGGGGGCTCCGCCCCGCACCCCACCAAGGGCCATAAGGCGGTCCCCTGTATGCCCCTCTGACCGTAATTAAATATCTAAAAAGGAGCCCCCGGACCCCACCAAGGGCCCTTTTGGCGGTCCCCTGTATGCTCATCTGACCGTTATTAAATACCTAAAACCCCCGAGCTTCCGGGAGCTCTGCCCCCTGGACCCCACCAAGGGCCATAAGGCGGGGCCCTGGATGCTCATCTGACCGTAATTAAATGCCTAAAACCCCAGAGCTTACGGGAGCTCCGCCCCCGGACCCCACCAAGGGCCCGCTTAGGCGGTCCCCTGTATGCTCATCTGACCGTTATTAAATACCTAAAACCCCAGAGCTTCCGGGGGCTCCGCCCCCGGACCCCACCAAGGGCCCTAAGGCGGTCCCCTATATGCTCATCTGACCGTTATTAAATACCTAAAAAAACCCGAGCTTCCGGGGGTTCTGCTCCCTGGAATCTCCGCCAATTGTTGGTGGTGGTGATGCAGATTTTTCTTCTGCCCCCCCCCTTCCAAACGTTTTTGCTCGTGGAAGGTGAGCCCCCTGGAATGTTTGCCCCCCAATCCCAAACTGCTCCCGGCGCGCCTGAGGGCACTACTTGAAATGTATTATGGATAGCATATTATTATAGGTCCACTGAAAAGAAAAAAACCCTCCTGAGCCATAAATTATAAATTTTAGTCATTTTGTGTGTCGAAACGAATGGGAAAGTTATCCGTCACTGCGTTGAAGTGCCATTACCGATTCAGCCAATTTGAAGTGTGCATAATCATGCATAGTGATTACAACTTTGAAAATTCATAACTTTCTTATTTTTTGTCCGGTCCCATTCAAACTCAGTCGTTTGCTCAACGTGAACCTCATCTCACAAATAAATAAGTAAATGTGTTTTTTAACGTATGAACTGAATAAAAAGAATGTTTTTCTTGGTATAATGATCTCATTCGCCATTTGAACTAGTCGACTGTGGTACTGAACTTAAACTCATCTATAGTATACATGTGGCTCTGTGTACTTTGATCACACTGACCCATTTTTGTTTTCAGATTGAAAACTTTGAAAGTTACTGATATTCGTTTTGTGCAAATTGCAGTGTTCATGAACCGACTTAATAAAAAAGAACTGCCTTTATCATTTCGTAACGATTTTACTCTAAATAGACACATTCACAACTACCCAACCAGACATTCTTCTGATTTCCACTTGTTTACGCCAAGAAGTGCCATAGCCCACAGATCCATTAGATATGTAGGTCCTTTCTATCCTTCTCTCTTTCTTATATATCTCCATCTCTCCCCTTTCACACACCAGGCATGTCACACACACGTCTTTTCTTCTCACTTTATATCTCTTTTTTGCCCCTTTTGCTTCTCCTCGCTCTCTTTCATCATTGTTGGATATTTCTTTTTCCCTCTATCGATTTTAATGCCCATTTTGTTATCATTCTATGCGGTTAGTTCTTACCATATTCCTGATGCCCTAATGCCGTTTATTGAAATTGTAATTCCGGCCTTCCAGCCGCGAGGAAGTATTTGAAAATACAATTTTGAATGAATGGTAACCTTTTTTGTACAAACTCGGTCGTTTGTAAAGATCATTGCAATTCCGCTTTGCCGCCATGATATTTATTTTGGTTTTATTTTCCAGTCGTTTAACCATTTAACTAATATTTTTCTCTCATTTATGTGAATTTTGTTTATCAGGGTGGACTTTACCTTGAAGTGACTCGGTAACATTGTTGAAGGTTGATGAAAAAATAATAACAAATTGTATGAAATGTTACTTATTATACTGTTATAACCGTCTAACATGCCAAAAATCAAACCACAAGGATATTTATGGTTTTCTTTGAAGGCGTCACTGTGCGTCAGGCTAGGGCCTTAGGTGGAATCCAGGGGACAGAGCCCCGGAAGCTTAGGGATTTTAGGCATTTAATTACGGTCATATGAGCATATTTTTTATACCTCATTATCTTTTTTACACTGGCAGGTCACTATTCTTTACTTTTTTGCTCTCTTTTTTCTATTTCTCTTTAATATAATTTTCCTGGGGGTAGCTCGAGCCCCGGAGCCCCTTCGTTTCGCGGGCCCTGACATGACTTTTAGGCCTATAAATAAACATATTTCTTGCCTGCCTTGCCTGGATCCGCCACCCCCCCTCTCTGGGAAGTTACGAGACTCATGGTCCGGTCCAGACCCGCTATATAATTTGTAGGTCCATAAGTCCCACTAAAAGCTACTTTCTACAAAAACATACTATATAGTTTTTGAAATAGTAAACTCAGTCCTCAAAAAACCTTAATATTGGGCTTGCTTGGTCTCCTAATGTATCAGTGGCGTAGCCTGGATAAGATCAGTCGTGGTGGTGGGGGCCAAGGGTGTCGATTTGTATCCGTGGTTGGGGGATGATAGGTGCCAAAATATTTCCGGCAATGGATCAAAGCAACCAAGAGGTAGAAGCGTGTAGCAGGTTGCACCCCTCCCTTCCAAGTTATTAACTTTTTTCAAGTCACCCTCAATAATTTAAAGATAACATTTCAGAGCATATAAGAGTGGTAATGAAGTTAATAACATGCTAAATGTTAGTCCTGACTCTTGCCTGCAGTGTAGGCCTACCAGACTGATATCATCTATTT
Organism: Strongylocentrotus droebachiensis; assembly: GCA_035222895.1. NCBI lineage: Eukaryota > Metazoa > Echinodermata > Echinoidea > Camarodonta > Strongylocentrotidae > Strongylocentrotus > Strongylocentrotus droebachiensis. Next base: position 579,561 of record JAVYIG010000294.1, on the reverse strand, counting down.
TTATACAAAATTTAGACATTACCAACACAAAATCCAATGGTGAGGGATATCAACTTGTGAAATTATTATGTTACCAGTGGGCAAATTCATTAATAAGCAACTAGGAAAGGTTCATGTAGAGAGAAAATTCTTTATTTCCTGGTAATAGAAACATACATTTTATGAATATTGATGTGTCCAAACAACATTCATCGTGAAAAACCGATTCCAATATTCTGTGTAAGGAGATCTCAAAAAACATAGTTCTCCTTAATAAATGAAAAACATATTGCTTTTGGTTCTTCATTTGACTCTCTTCCTTCTTTAATTAAACTAACTGAATCCTCTCTGCGGGAAACTCAATTCAAAGAAACAGAATATCACTGATGCAAAATTTGGTTCTCAAACTGACAGAAAATGTCCACTCCTGATCTCATACAAAAACTGTTTCAGGGGCGGCCGAGCGACTTCCCAAGTGGGAGGGGGGGGGGCACCAAGAAAAAAAGGGCACTTACAAAGGGAAATCTCACAGCGAAAATATGGATTTTTTTTGACATTGGTATATACCCTTACATTGTGATTACAATATTTGCTTCACTTTATACAACATACAAGATATTGCTTAAGCAACTTGCTTTGCAGTTGGGTGTGATGGTCTGAACATTTATTTGTGAGCGAGCAAAGCGAGCGAGGAAAAATTTAAAGATTTGTGAGGTCGCAGTGCGAAAAATACAAAGAGTAATTATCAGAGGTGAAAAAAGGGCACTTCTTACACCCTCAAAAAGAGGCACTCACCAGGGGAAAAAGTCAGTCATTTGTCGACGGAAACTGGGCTCCCATCAGATGTTGATAGGGGCATTTATAAAAGGTGAAAAAGGGCATTTATGTAAAGGGGATAGGTCCCTTATTAGAAACGAAAAGGGGCACGTATCATTGTTAAAAGGAAAATTATCAGAGGTGAAAAGAGGCACTTATCGCACCTGAAAAGGGGCAATGACCAAATATGAGGGGCACTTATGTGAATGAAAAAGGGGTACTTATAAGAAAGGAAAATGTTCACTAGTTGAAAGAAAATGATTTTAAAGGGGCATTTATAGGAGGTGAAGGGGGCACTTATCTGAAGTGAAAAAGGAGTAACTTCTCGTACCTGAAAAGGGTCATTTACCAGAGAAAGGGCACTTATGAGAATGGAAAATGGACACTTATTGCAAAGAAAAATGGTAACTTGTCGAAGGAAAAGGGGCACACTACCAAATAAAAGGGCACTTATCAGAGTTGAAAGGTTGTAGGGGCACTTTTACTAATTAATAGGGGCACTTGTCAAAGTAAAAGGGGCACTATTCCTATGTAAAAAGGGGCACTTTCCTGTGTAAAAAGGGGCACTTTTCGGGTGCATCAACAAGTGGGGGGGGGGGGGCACTGTGCCCCCTCTGCCCTCCTGGAGGGCCGCCTCTGGTCTGTTTCTTAAAAACATAATATAAAACTTACGTTCCAACTACCAAACAACAAACTTCCACTATCTCCTTCTTCGCCCAGATATACTTATCATACCAGATACGCTTTAAAATATAAGCATAATATTTCCCTAAGGCCCTGACTAGAGCACTATTTTTTTCTTCGAAAAGTATAACCAGTCTTAGAAGGTGCATTATTATTGGAAGGGTGTTATAAACAAAACTTCAAACTTAATAACATTCTAACCTTCAAAAACATCTTAATTATCTTATGACTATTACGTTCGAATACAATACATAGGCCTACAACAGCTTTTTAATAAAACAAAAATAAGTTGTGACATAATAATCTTTCTCCAAAATATCAAACTGGAGTATTCTGTTGTATTGCTTGTTTATGTACAAAGAAAGAGCTTATTTTCAAGAGGCACTTGATCCATGTGTGTAACTTAAGAAAGAACTCTTTGTTTATCCGATTTTGTTCAGGTGTCTATGGAAAATTGTTATTAAAAGATGCATGTGTTCATAATTTCTCTCATAATTTAGGTTAATAATTTTGTTCAAGGTAAATAGAGGAAAAATGTATATCATTATCTCCATTTGCTATCAAAAGAATTTGCTCCTTTCGGAAAATAGCTCTTCAAACGTTTTACATGTAGAGATATAAATAAACAAAGAAATGGATGAAATCAATTAAAACAAAATGATACTGAGTATAATTCAGGGAACAAACTGAAAGTTTCGTCTCCAACATGCTGCCATTTTGACAAAACCGTCTTTTTCTTCAATGATACAATATTTTTTTTTATTACTTTACTTGCAATATGGAAAAAATGCATCATCCACCCTACATAGCTTTAAAAATCACTTCAGATTGAACTGGCCAAAAGTCATGTGATATTATTGCTCAGATGCTTTCCTTTACCTTTAATAGTTCTTTATATTGAGGAAAAGGTTGATAATTTTTTCTTGGCAATAATGACCAAATTAAAAGAGTTAAACAAATACACGACTGTAACTTTTAGCGCGTTTTGAAAAATGTTTGAGAAAATATCAGGAAATAAAATTAGTGAAAAAACAAACAAATAAAGATACAATGACGTGAATTTTAAAAAGGGTGAACGGAAACAACTTAACAACTAGTGAACTATCTTATAAGTCATAGCAAAATGTGTATATTGATGGTCATCTTGCGAGTAATAACCATTAACTACTCTCATCGGGCTCTCATCATTAATTTTTCTCTTCATTTTTTTTTATGGTGAATTATTGGGGGGGGGGGGGGAGTGATTGTACAGGCCATCCCCTCACCTAAAATATATATATATATATTTTTTTTTGGGGGGGGAATATATTCCCCCCTCCCCCCCCCCCCCGGGGTCGACACCCATGCTCCTAAACATACAAAAAAAATTGTACTACGTGATCACCTCGAACATTTTTAAATGCAATAGGAATTACCATTTAACTATTTGACAAAATGTGAAATAAATCAAATTGCGCTTCTGATGTAAAGTTCACAATCTAAAAATGTATTTCAAAAGAGAAGCAAAGGAATTTTTTCATGTTTTGTATTTTATCCAAATTAATGCTTTTAAGGACGATTTTGACCACACGGGAAAATACAAGTTATAGCATTACATAATATACACCCCTAAAGGCTCTAATCCTTCTCGCTTCTCTTAATAGGCAGCCTTAATCATTTTAACATTTTTTTCAATTAAAACGGAAAAATCCCTTTATAATTGTGTTATATAGTTTACAGGTCTCTGGTTAAGATATGTAGAATGATATTCTGTATCAACAGAGATGGACAATTTTCCAGATAGCATGCTATTTTCCAACTCATTATAGCTTCCCCCCTCTTAATTTTTCCCTCAATTTTGAAACAAGTTCTCTCGTCCTGTTGTGAGGAAATCTTGTGAAAAGAAATATTGTTGAATGTCTTGCATTAATTGGAAAATTAATAATTAATAGTTTTTATGATGCAGATATAGGAAATTCAGTAATTTAGATGTCAGACGACCTCGATCCTATTATGTAATATATAAATAAAGGAAAATGTATATCATTATCTCCATTTGCTGTCAAAAGAATTTGCTCCTTTCGAAAAATAGCTCTTCAAATGTTTTACATGTAGAGAAAATAAACAAAGAAATGGATGAAATCAATTTTAAAAAAAATGATACTGAGTATAATTCAGGGAACGAACTGAAAGTTTCGTCTCCTACATGCTGCCATTTGGACAAAACCGTATTTCTCTTCAATGATACAATATTTCATTACTTTACTTGCATTATGGAGAAAAAAATGCATCATCAACCCCACATAGCTTTAAAAATCACTTCAGATTGAACTGGCCAAAAGTCATGTGATATTCTTGCTCAGATGCTTTCCTTTACCTTTAATAGTAAGGATATATTGACTGCTTTGAGAGGCATAGTGGTTTCTATAGGGTCAAGGTAAACTCACAACCTGCTATGACCCCAAGGCGCTTGCGCCGCGGGGTCATAGCAGGTTGTGAGTTTCCCGAGACCCTATAGAAACCACTATGCCTCGAATATTAAAAGCAGTCAATATATATTTTATATACCGAAAAAAAGAAAAATTGGAAACAAAAAACCCCAGTATTTTGCGATCGAGACTAGTACACAAAATGGCGATCGGTCGTCTGCGCTGCGTGGATTGGTAGATTCGTCGCCTGAATGCAGCGACCAAAATCGAATTGCACTCAAACACCGTTAACGGTATTGCGCATTGGTCATCGCACAAAAGAAACTTATACGGTAACACGTAAACCAAAATGGGGATCGCAGCAAAATGACGTCACGTTTCACAGCCATGGAAAAAGTGCTATGAAAAATGGATATAAACCGGTAGAGCCGGGAAAAATGACTATGAATTTCAATTAGCGGGCATGGTTAAGAACATGACTGCATTTTCAACCAATCAGAAGACAGGATTAGTAAAGAATCTTAAAATGAGGTATATAATTCTTTTTATTGAGGAATTGGTTGATAATTTTTTCTTGGCAATAATGACCAAATTAAAAAAGTTAAACAAATACACGACTGTAACTTTTAGCGCGTTTTGAAAAATGTTTGAGGAAATATCAGGAAATAAAATTAGTGAAAAAACAAACAAATAAAGATACAATGACGTGAATTTTAAAAAGGGTGAACGGAAACAACTTAACAACTAGTGAACTATCTTATAAGTCATAGCAAAATGTGTATATTGATGGTCATCTTGCGAGTAATAACCATTAACTACTCTCATCATTAATTTTTCTCTTCATTTTTTTTTGATGGTGAATTATTGGAGGGGCATATGGCACTGGTTTTTTTAACTTATACCAAATGTGTCCACAAATGGGTCCAAAATGAAATTATGTTTACTCACTTCAAACTTGTATTTTTAGGATCAGGACTAATCATATTTTTGAGAAATGCAAATTCTGGACCTTAATCTATCTCCTTATTTATTCACCAGATATGAATACTTTGATTTTTTACAATTTTATTGTTAACTATAGCATATCTAATAACTGTGATATAAAACTCATTTGCTATTAACTACACATTTAAATATGTTGGGTCTTTAAGAATATGTTTCAGAGATTATTCATGCAAATTGTTGAGTTTCTATCTTGAAAAATACAGATTCTGTATCCCTTGAAAGTGAAAAATAGCCCTAAATTAGGGTTTTGACAATAACAAGTTTTTATTTCAATAGGTAAAATGCTTTTTTCTTAGGTCAAACTTATTTTATTATAACAACTGATGATATAAGGTAAATAGATGCAAAAAAATTGGGAACCAGTGCATTGCCTAATAATTTTCATATGGCACACCATTGATGTTTCGGACGTTACACACTGTTAACATTATAACTTTATTCAAGTTAATTGCTCATTTTCTTTAGGTATTATTGACCTCAGTTACATTAATTGTTTGCAGAAAAATACTTCTGTAACATTTATGGAAAAAAATTGTGCAGTTTTAATTAGTTTAGCACATACATGTATACCAAGTTTGTCTTCATCGACCACTCAATTTATGTAAGGTATATTATTCATTTCAAGAACGTGTACCGGTAGTTAAAAATGCTTATGTGATCTAACAGAGTGAAATATGAAGCTAATAGCAATTGTAGTCATCAAAACTCCTTAGAAAATTCACTTAGAAACATACTCTTTATTGCATGTTAAGAACAACAGTGTGAAATGTATACTATGGTTTGTTTCGGATGTTACACAATGTTAACATTTCAATGAGATCATCAATTTCTACAAACTCTACAATATAGATGTTTAATCAGCTTGCTAATGTTCTTTGCCTTCAACTATATAGTGTGTCATTCAATAATATCACTAACACATACATGTATGTAAGCACTGAAACATTGACAAATCTTTTTAAAAATAAAACTATAAAAAAGTACCCCCAGTCATGTAAGTACCGTAATAAGAAATAAGTGAATCCTAATGTATGTACATCTCGAGAATGAGACATATTTGATGTATTTTAAAATTGTGTATGTTTTAGGTTATAATACTACTGTAGTAACAATCATCCTTTACCACTATTTGTATTAGGAGGCTGTTTCAAACGACAATATGTTTTAATGCTCTTAAATAAGTATTTATTTATTTATTTATTTATTTAATTGATGACCGATTGATGAATGGATGGATTGATTGGTTGGTCGGTTGGTTGGTTGATAGATCTTAACTCTTGCTGTGCCTATATTACAGGTGACAAACAATATACAGTGTAGGTTAAACATGTACCGTATTTGCCGGCGATAAGGCCGCAGCGCCGCACCCCCAACTTTGACATTTTGTAGAGGAAAAAAAAAACGGACAGCCCATTTATATTTCACACTAGTGTAGAGTTGCGGTTCTAACAGATAATTCCTAGCACTCTTAACACAGAGGCAGCCCAGCAGACATGTTGTAGGATTGATAACTACTAGCTAACTGACCAGGTTTTAATGTGTAAAAGCATTACAGCATTTTATGTAGCATTCCATATACATTCCATGCAAAGTAGAATAAATCAATAAATATTCATATAGTCCCATACAAGTATAAATCAACATCACAAAGTATTCTTGAATATTCAAACATAAACAAAGGGTATATATTGAATATTCATAGTATATGTAAATTATACTATATAAGCTTGACTGCATCAGGTGAACATTGAAACCAATGAGAGAGAGAGAGAGATAGACAGATGAAAGGATGGTGGATGAAAAGGGTGAATGTGAATGAGGGATGACCTATTAATATGAAAGGGATGAATCATGGATATGAAGGGGAGTTTCAGAAGTTCAAAATAAATCCCTACACTAGCTTACATGATACATTTTGTATGTATACATAGATTTGAGGAAGATACTGCATATGTATATGTTTAGGATCATTAAATAAGGTATTACTGGTAATGCCCTTTTCTTTTATATGACACAGATTAGTTACGTGTACTGAGTGCCCTTTTTAAATGGTATTTTCAAATGAAAATCCATATTTCCCATACATTTTTAGAAAAACATTTTAATTTGCTTGATATTATCAACTTTATATACCTGTATCATACCCGTGTCATGTACATGTACACTGGGTATTGCTTAAGTGGTGATTTTGAGCTTTTGTAACCTACCAAATAGTTTAGATTGACCATACAATCTTTGGTTATATGACATAATTTGGAACAACCTCTGTAAAAATGAAAACGTGATGATTTGCAAACACACAGCAATGTAAATAGTAAGAGGAGAGGTTGAAAAATTGAAATGTGCTATTCTCACATCTATCTTTGCCCCTCATTTGAACCAGTTAAATTATGAAAATGTCTGTTAACAGTTTAATGTAACATCCGAAACGTGCTAACAGCATAACAGAAAGTGCTGTTAAAATGGCTGAATAATTTTTATGAGTCACTTTTATTGAGATTTTTTCTGATAAATTACAATTAAGGATATACTTAAGCAGCCAGGAATGCCTCGCACCACAAAGTGTGGCTTCAATATTTATGTTTTATAAGTCAATTTTGCAGAAAATTTAGATATTTTACGGAAAATTTGATTTTTTGCATCATATTTCTTCATATTTGTATATTTAGATCTAAATGAAATTATCAAAATAGTGTTTTTAACAGGAGTGTGCATTGTGAAATCGTTACTTGCACATATGATCGAAAATTAGTTGAAATTTGCAAACTATGTGTTAACAATCAAATAGTGTAACGTCCGAAACACCCTTCTTGAGTTTACACAAAATTATTGGATTTGAAAGACCTGATTTGTGTTTTGACTTGTGTTAAGACTTATAATAACTTATTTCATAATGATTTATTCACTCCAGATACCCTCAAATATGGATTATCATCACATTTTTGATATTTTTTGTTTCGGACGTTACATTTGTTTCGGACGTTACAACTGTTAACGGAAAATTGGTTTTAACTATAAAATAGTATTGTAATGATGTATTGCAAATTTCTTTTTTTTGGTGGGTAGCCGCCATGAAATGTTTAAAAAATGTTACGAAAGATAAGTCCTGCAGTTCATTTATTTTCTGCTACTTCAAATTGAAAGTTGTTTCGGACGTTACAAAATTGTTTACGGAAAATGAGACAACTTTTTCAAATTTTGAATATATTTATAATATAAGCGCTACTACAATTAAATTATATTTTCTTTTAATTTAATGACTTGGAGTAACTAATAAGCTTATTCAAACCATAAACAATCTCATTAAATGATTGTTCTAGTGGGTTAAATGAGGGCCTACATTGTTTACGGAAAATGTAACGTCCGAAACACCATTTTCAATTGCACTGTTCTATCAAAATACAGGAGTTAATTCAGATTACTGTTAACTTTCTTTAAGATCCACCCATGCTCATTAATCATCAATAGAAAAAAAACATATTGCTTGTGGGTATATATCTTTTTCGGCTCCAATAAAAAAGGTATGTCAATTTTGTTACAAAATTCCGTAAACAATTGGCTGTTCAGGGATACCTCATGCACATAAAGCAACGCTGAATTTTTTTCGTTAAGCTATGGGAGGTTAACCTAGGTCCATGCTACAAGAAAAAGTTGTAACTGATTTCTAATTCTTTATCTTTGTAAAGTTTCAGGCTGTCAAAGGGTCATTAAGCTATTTGGTCATAGTTAAAAAACCAGTGCCATATGGAAACGTTTGCTTGTATTTGTCTCATAAAAGAAGTTGATCACAAACTGACTCCCACACGGTGTTGAGTGCTCAGGGGTCACAGGCCACTGGCTTCATCGGGCAGGTAGTTCCATTATGCGAATGGGTAAATTAACTATTACAAAATGAGGGGACACATTACATTGTACAATAGGAATACACATTGTTTTTATTGTGCAGAACATACTCTTTCATCGACTTATACTTATTGCATGAAACTATAAAACCAAAATGCATTTTGTATTCCAACAATTGGAGTACAAAGAATAATAACAGGTGAATGAAATGCATAAACACCACAAACACCTGGGGAGGGAGCATTCATACATTTGAATACATAATAGTTGATAAACGACTCCGATGAAACTATAAAACCAAGATGAAATTTGCGTTCTGGCAATTGGAGTACAAAGAATGATAGCAGGTGAATGAATGCTTCAACAGCAACACAAACACCTGAGAAGCTAGGTAGCATCCATAAATTTGAATAATTTAGTTGATAAACGACTCCGCATGTGGACGTTTGTTGGAGCAGAAAGCAGTGGATTCTTAACAACACGAACCCATTTAACAGAATGTCGGAACGTAAATTCAATTTGGCGCGGTTGGGAAATGCATCTTTCTACCCTGCGACTTTAATGGTACGATCCAGTAAATTAAAACAGTAAAATGGCTCTTATTTTAAAATTACTCATAAAATAAAACCCAAAACTTCAGTGATATCAGAAAAAATATGTTAAATCTTACTAATAGTTTAAAAAAGATGTATAAACATTGTGAAAGTGTCGCATTTTACGATAAAAGACGCCGATTTAGCGAAGATGACGTCATTAGTGCGCTTGCATCAGGGAATTCAAGGTCAAAAGGTCAATTCAGACACTGATAAGTTATTGGTCGAGCCTTTTTGTTTCCTTTATTCCGACAAAATTATACAATCAATCAAAACAAGTTTAATACCAAAACAAAGCCAACGATTAGTATTTTCATTAACCGCTTGCCCCAAAGTCGCTTGACCACAGTGAAACGAGTGAGAGCTTGCGAGAGCGGCCAAAGTGCGATTGAAACTCGCTATTTGCTCTTCTCCAACGCAAAAAGACACGACATTGTGCTGGATAAATGTATTTTTTCGGACAAAAGTACAGAAAATTTGCATATGGTCTTTTTATATTATACTTTATGAAATGTTACCCGAGTGACTCCCGGGCGCCCCAATGCTGGAAAGAAACGCACATTTTAGAAAACTTCACTTTTTCATGGAAAAATGCCTATTTGTTCTATGCACGCAAGTCAGATTGAGCGGATGATACAACGTTTCCATATGGGGGGGGGGGGTGATTGTACAGGCCATCCCCCACCTAATATATATATATATATATATATATATATTTTTTTTTTGGGGGGGGGATATATCCCCCCACCCTCCCCCCCCCCCCGGGATCGCCCCCCATGCTCCTAAACATTAAAAAAAAATTGTACTACGTGATCACCTCGAATATTTTTAAATGCGATAGGAATTACCATTTAACTATTTGACAAAATGTGAAATAAATCAAATTGCGCTTCTGATGTAAAGTTCACAATCTAAAAATGTATTTCAAAAGAGAAGCAAAGGAATTTTTTCATGTTCTAGCAGTATTGCCGGATATTCCCATAAAAATGGGTTTCCAATCATCAATGTCAATTTCGATTAAATGTAACTTTTGAATTACCTCCTGCCATAATCTTTTAACTTTAAGACAATCAAAAAATAAATGTTGGTATGTTTCTACTTCTTGTCTACAAAAGGAACAAAAATGGTCTGACTCAAAACCAAATTTAAAGAGCTCTCTTTTCGTATATACAGCCCCTTGTAATTGTTTGTATTGAAACTCTCTATGTTTATAACAAAGCATTGCACATTTCATCCTTGTGAATGTTTCTTTCAACTCCGTCATTCCAAGATCAAATTGACAGTTGCCATCTGTAACATGTAATGTATACTCTTTTTGAAGGTCTTCAATGAAGTATTCATATAACCGCCTAGATTTTGTATCACATAGTTTCTGTAAACGTCCAAATATCATCAATTCTATTTCAAAATTTTCAGTGTCCACTTCCATAAAATCACTTTGTATCCATTCGTTTCTGATTGCTGAAAAGATCTTTTGAATTCTAAGCTAGCTTTTAGTTGCAAAACCCAAATTTAAAAACTGAAAGATCGGTTTTAAATTACCTCTGACAATTATATCTGATGCTTGAAGTATACCTTTCTGAAATAGTTCGACATCAAAAAATGTTTTATTGCTGAGACATATACACTTATTGCTAAATATAATCGGATTATTCTTATTTTCTCCAAAGTGTCTGCATTTATCTAATTCTTGCCATGCCTTCAACATATCTTTATAAAAAGATGGTATACCCTTCAAGTCCATTTTATTTATATCATAATTACAAAGAAATATAATTCGAACCCCAGTGATCTGAAAAAGTGGTCAAAGGTTACTTTCCAACCTGAATACTTTTCTCCATAGAGCAACCGTTTGATCCACATTATTCTCTGAGTCTTGATAAATATCTTAAAATTCGTTACTCTTAGTCCCCCTGTCTCTCCCTCCCCAAATAAAATTAAAAGAAATCTTTTCGATTTCTTCAAAAATGTTTTGTGGGACTGTCATAAGAGACGAAACATAATTTAGTTTTGAAAATACATATATCTTCAACAATTTAATTTTGCCAAACACCGTTAAATCTCGTTGCTTCCACCAACCGATTAGTCTTTTAATTTTGCTCAAAATTTCCTTATAGTTCAAATCATCTTTTATTTTGGAATGACGTGCGAAATATACCCCTAGGATCTTTATATGTTGTACCCTATGTACAAAAAAGGTAAACCTGGCCTATCACTTTCCTCTCCTAACCACATAAAATTTGTCTTATCCATATTTATCTTCAATCCACTTAATTTGTCAAAGTTTTTGAAAACTTTCTTCACTTTATTAATTGAATCCATATCTTATAAAAACAATGTAATATCATCTGCATACAAAACTTGCTTCATTTCTTTATTCCCGAATCCTACCCCTTTAATGCTCTCATCTTTCCTAATATAACGAGCTAGTAATTCGATAACTATTACAAATAAATATGGAGATAGGGGGTCACCTTGTCTTACCCCTCTATTAATTCAAAATTATCCTGTTGAGTGTACCCCGTTCATCACGCAACTGCTAACATTAGTGTAGAGGGTTTTAACCCAAGAACACAAAACTTTACCAAACCCAAACTGTTCCAAAGCTTTAAATAAAAGTTTATGGGAAATGCAGTCGAAAGCCTTTTCAAAATCTACGGCAATTAAAAAGCCTACAGGCTGATACAAGGATTGAAAGAATGTATCATCAATTAACCGAACCGCTTCCCCAATATTCCGATCTTTAACATAGCCCACCTGATCGTAATGAATAATATCCTCCAATATCTCCTTTACCCTTGTAGCTAATACTTTCGACAATATTTTATAATCTACATTTAAGAGAGTAATTGGCCTATAGTTTTTCATGTACAAAGGGTCTTTGCCTTCTTTCTCAATTAGTGTAATTACCCCCTGTCTCTGTGAGTTTGATAACATTTTTGTTTCAAAACCTTCATTAAAAGCCTCCACTATTGTTTTCCCTAAAATTGGCCAGAAAGTGAAATAAAACTCAGTCGAGAAGCCGTCTTTGCCTGGTGATTTGTGCCATTTCATTTCCTTTACTGTCTGATAGCATTCTGCCAGTGCCGTTATCTTGCCTTCACAATACTCTTTATTTTCTTTACTTAATTTGGGTAATTCATTTAAGAACATATTTTCAATATCCTCTGTAATTTCACCAATTTTACGTGCATATAAATTCTCGTAAAACTCCCTGATAATCTTCAAAATCCATTTGCCATCCCTCACAGCTTCCTTAATCACACTTTTCCTTTTATTTGACTTTAGTAATTGTTCAAAAAACTTTGAATTTTTTTCTCCTTCTTCAAACCATTCTGTCCTTGAACGGACTTTTAACCCTTGACGTGAATAGTCGAAAAGCTTCTCTAATTCCATTTTTTTCATGTCAATTTCATCCTGAATACTTTTATGACAATTAGTATTGATCGTCAATCGATATTCTAGGTCTTTAATTTCTTTTTCCAATTTTTCAATGTGGACTCTTCTGAGTTTTGCTCTTTCACGAGAGAATTTCATTATATATTCTCTTAATTTAATTTTCATAAAATCCTGAAATTTAATTTTGCTCGTTATTTGATTCCGCCAAGTTTCCTCTATTTCAGAAATCTTCTTTTTTTTACCCCATCTACAAAATCTTTTTCATTACGTAGACTACTATTAAACTTCAAATACGATTTCCCATAAACAAAACTATCGACTAAATTGTTAAATTCTATTCTAACTCCAGCATGGTCAGGTGTAATAGAAGGCAAAATTTCAGACTTTCTTATCAAGTTGTCTACTTTCGAAGAAATGAAGATATAATCCAATCTACTCTGAACTAATGGCTGCTTCTGTCTAAAAGTGAATTCTTTCTTATTAGGATGACGCTTACGCCACACATCAATTAAATCAAGCTTATCAAGAAAGTCTACTAATGAGTCCCTGTATTTGCTTTTTGAAATATTACTTGCACCCATGTAATCCAAATTATGATCTATAATTACATTGAAGTCTCCTCCAATTATCAAGGAATATTCTTGACTAAATACAGAACATATTATTTTATTTAGATCAGACAGAAAATCACATTGGGCGTTTTCTTTATTCCTTGTGGGAAAGTACACACTTCCTAATATTAGCTTTTTGCCTTGACATTGGCCTTTTAGGATGACGTATCTTCCTCCTTCGTCAATTAAGGTCTTTTCCGCCAAAAAAGTAATACCTGGTTAAAACATTACAACAACACCCCTACTGTGGTTACTCTCGTGGCTAAAAACATTGGGCCTCCCCAATCCCCCTTCCAACTGTTTTCAATGTCTTCTGTGCTAAAGGTTTCCTGCAAGAATATAACATTTCCCGACATTTTGCACCACTGAAAAATCTTCTTTCTTTTGACTCTATCTCTCAGTCCTCTGACATTGACTGAGAGTATTTTTTAATTATCCGCCATCAAAAAATACGAATCTATACAAAAAGAAAACGAAAACTTTCAAGTTAGCTTGCAAATTTGAAAAGTGCAGGCAGACACCGGAACCGGAAAACCTACCACACACCCCACTACGCAAATCGAACGACACACCTACAGCAGTAATCATGCACATAAAAAAAGAAAACACACACCCCAAACCACACCCTTTCACCCATAACACACAAGAAAACAAAATTCCATTTCCCAAGGAGAATGTAACATTTGCATAAGAACTATTTGCATATCAATCGTTGATGACAAATACATAAACAGCTAAAATGTGAACCGTATCGACACACCATAACAATAATTGGTATTGGAACGGGAATAAAATAGTTTTGAGAAATGCATATCTGTTTCGATACCTAGTGAATATAGCTCCGTTTAGTCTCATTTGAGAACGCCCCCTATCATCAGAGTCCAGCAGCCTATAAACATGTTAGCCTATGGACTTTTACAAAAAAAAATCGTTAAAAATTCATTTTTTGTTTAAACGAAAAGCACATACCCGACGTACGTTGACACTAGCTCTTTCATTGGAACCCTCATGTCCCATTGACTTTTGAAAGTTCACCCACCGTAATTTGATCAAAATAGGTCACAAGCTCGCCATTGCATATATAACGCATGTGTAACAAGTCGAACTTGTAAGATTATAGGTCAAGCACACGAAGGATAAGAAGCATGATTTATCATAGATCAGTTCTGCTTGGTTCATTATGTCCACTTCAGCCAACCCCCCATCGTGATTTTTCCATTTAGTATAGGCAAACATTTTGCCGAGGTAAGCAAAAACATGAATATTCATGACACACCATGGACTATTCGATTATTAACAGAGGGGTGCAATTGTGCACCACATCAAACTCCCCTACTTTCAGTCAAATATTTCATTGTATTATGTAGTTTGGTAGGTTTATTTTACTAACTGTTTAATCATCAGATATCTATGATAGTTTAAAGATATGGAAAAGGTTCTTGTATTTTATATTTAGCAAAGCAATCTCACATACAAAATCACTATCAAGTGTCGTCTGATCCGCCGATTGCCGTCTGCTATATACGTTATATAAATGGCGAACTAGCTACGTTTGTGCTGGCGAAAATGAGACAATCGGAGCAATATGCCAATACGACTCGGCTAAGTGGGAGCCCTGCTTTAAGCAAACATAAGCATCAATCAATTATACATGCCTGTGAGTCGACAGTACACCATTTTGCTTATATTTGTTCAAATATAATTTAACACCTGTCCAAACTTGTCAAAGGTTGAAGTGTTATATTTCAATCAAGTGCTGTAAGTCAAGTGTCTATAACTCTCCAAAGTACATCATCATTTTCAAATCAAATCAAATCAAATCATTTATTTCCAAATTCCAACATCAATTAAAAACAATGTGTAAAAAAACAGTCAATGGGCAATAAAAACATTATTAAACTATGACATTTCAATCAAACGATTAAGAAGAAAACAAAACAAAACAAGTATAGCAATCAAAGATAAACACGGTACAGACTACATTAAAAACTAAGTGGATAATTGGAAAATGGTGAACCCAATGAAAGCCAGGTTTGTGGCTTTTTAGGGTGTGTTCACCTAGTTTGTATATTTGTTTGTGTTTATATTATTATAAACATTAGACATTGGTCAAACAATACATAAAACATAGAACAATCATGACATAAAAATGAAAAAAACATTATTAAAAAAACATATAAGAGCATCAAACAGTATGGTATGGTTCTACAGGATAATTTAAGAAAAGATTTTTAACAAATTAAAAGTAATTAATATGAACAGATTAAATGTTTCTTATATTGCCTCCTGAATGTTTTATTAAATGAAATATTGAATTGGTTACATTTTACATCATTATAAAGAAGTGGACCCGAATGTCTTAGAGAGTATCTTGAATAATCATTATTATATGTCCACCGATGGAATTTGTTTGCATTTCTTGTAGGATAACTATGAATCTGAGAATTTAAAGAAAACATATTCATTAAATATGAAGACAGAGTATGGGTATTAAATCTTTGCATAAGGGAACATATTTGTAGTTTGTTTTTATCTAATAACTTAAGTGTACATAATTTCTTAAATAGTGGGGATGAGGGTGTCATATAACTTGAATTAATACATATACGTATTGCTTTCTTCTGTAATATAATTAGTTTGGGTAAGTGTGTAAAATAAGTATTTCCCCAAACAGTTTTGCAGTAAGAAATAGTGGATAAAATAAACGTATTGTAAATATTAAATACGACATACACAGGTAAAATATTTTTCAATCGATATATAATTCCGACATAACGTGCAACCTTTAAGCATACAGAAGTAATATGATCCTTCCGTGATTTTGAATATCTACGTGTCAAAAAGTGTCAGAACTTTCAGTGTGTGATGCCAAATATAGTTAAAGCGAAGTCCACCCTGATGATAAGTTTGTTTTAATACAAGGAAAAAATGAGAAGAACAGATCAGTGAAGGTTTGAGAACGGTCGTACAATAACTTTTCATGAAATACTTTAAATACATCAGTCAAATTGGCAATGTGGTGTCTAGATATAATGTCACTCCCTCACATATGATCCTTTTTTTAATGCAAGAAATGTAAATAAATTCCATTTTGATCAAATTTTTAGAGATATATTTTCTTCATGCCTATATCGATCACATCACGGGTAACACATTGCCAATTCGTTTCAAAGATTCCATGATTTTTAAGATTTTGAAAGATTTAATACTTTCTTATTTGTTTTCTGAACTGTCACTGAATTGTTTCCCTAGTGTTTCTGCTTCTATTAACACCAATTTAATATCAGGGTGAACTTCCCCTTTAAGAAAAATCAATAACGAAAGAATGACGTCTATAAGTTTATTGAACGATACGAATACTGCGGAAAATGCGCTTGAAGATATTTATTATATGAGGGCCATAAAAGGGTATACAATTGGGGGAAGGAGTAAAAAACAAAGTAATATAGCGAATAATTGGATTATTGGAATTCAGACATGTCAACATTTTGAAAGAAGCAAGCATAAAATCATACCGTGATACAAAAGTGTTGATCCCGCCGGACTCGGGGGCACTTAATTGGTAATTGATTAAAATCTCGTCGCATGCTCAAATTGACTTCATACAGGAAATTACAGACGCGATCGTTTAGTTTAAAAAGATTCTGCTTAGAAAAAATCTACAGCACATCGCGAACGATCACATCGATGACGGTCATAAGTTGAGAGGTCTGTAATGTTTCTTGACATGTTTGTGTAGTCTCTTACATAAATTACCGGCAATAAATCCTTCTTGTCTAATTAAGATATGAATTTGTCTTCGGAATCAAGTGACGATGAATCGTCTCAATCGTCTCCTATCATATCGACCACCGTTTTCATAGCATTTGGATTATGCGGTATAATCGACAACGGACTCGTTCTGGTTGTCGTTGGTTACAGTAAAGATCTTCGGAATGCAACAAACTTGCTGATCGCCAATCAATCCTTGATCGACCTGATGACATCGGTTTTTCTGCTTGCGCTCAACCTCGCACCCGGCGTCCTTACCGTATCTCAACCTGTGCTAATCAACAAGTTCATCTGTGCCTTTTGGATGACTTGGTATCCATTCTGGATGACCGTAAACGCCAGCTCAGTCAACTTGGTGGTGATAACATTCGAACGATTCTATGCCATCGCCTATCCTGTACGTTACCGTCAAGGAATGAACATAAAACGAGTGGCGTCGTTGTCTGTGATTCCTTGGGTATATGGGATTTTGTTCAACGTTTTATTTTCCTTCTTGACAAGAATCGACGGACAGGTATGCTTTACTTTTGTGTGGCCTAATATGAAGTTCAAAAAAGTTATTGGGGTGTTGATATTCAGTATTCAGTTCTTGGGTGTCATCTGCATTATAAGCATACTGTACGTCTTAATAGCTGTTCATCTTCGTCGTGGTCTACGCGGACAGACCGATGCTGTTAACCTGCGGGAACGCGCTCGAAGGAATGTCATGGAAACTCTTCTCATTGTATTCGTCTGCTACATAGTCTGCTGGGCACCCAATGACATCTATAGCTTGAACTACTCTCTCAAGAAACATGTCCAATTGGAAGGCATCCTTTACGACGTCACCGTTCTGCTGGCTTTCTCCAATGCCTGGATAAATCCAATCATCTATTCCTTTCGATATGTCAAGTTTCAGAAAGCATGGAAGAAGATGTTTTGCTGCCGAGGTGCAGAGAAACAGGACCAATCAACCGTGTCTTCATTTAACCTTGCTAACAAGAACCCGAACAACCCGAACAATATAAGAAACATTTAATCTGTTCATATTAATTACTTTTAATTTGTTAAATATCTTTTCTTAAATTATACTGTAGAACCATACCATACTGTTTGATGCTCTTATATGTTGTTTTTTCATAATGTTTTTCATCATAATATGTTCTATGTTTTATGTATTGTTTGACCAATGTCTAATTTTTATAATAATAATGTAAAAACAAACAAATACACAAACTAGGTGAACACACCCTACCAAGCCAAAAACCTGGCTTTTATTGTGTTCACCATTTTACAATTATCCACTTAATATCTTTTTAATGTAGCCTGTATCTTTTTTCTCTTTGATTGCTATACTTGTTTTGTTTTGTTTTCTTCTTAATCGTTTGAAAATGTCATAGTTTTATAATGTTTTTATTGCCTATTGACTGTTTTTACACATTGTTGTTTAATTGATGTTGGAATTTGGAAATATTTGATTTGATTTGATTTAAGAACCCGAACAGAGCCATGGAAGCACCCTCAGGGAGAGGGTCTGAGTCAGACATAAAGTAAAGTGATTGCATTTGTCCTCTTGACCCTTATCCCATCTACCCACTTCACTTCCCCTGCACCATGTACCATCATTCCGTCCTGACTCCCATGAACACACCACCGAGTCTACCATGGAAAGTTACATTGCTATACGGTAATAAAAAAATGCAATTCCTGTTCACTCATGCATAAAATGTTAATCCCATAACCCACAAATTTCACTCAGCAAACCCAAACTCATCACAATTGATCATAAATTGGTCATATCATCCTCAATTCCGTAAGCTCCAAAGGATTTACCTCTCACAAATTAGAAGGCTAATTCCAGCGCAACCTAATTTTCATACCCTTTACAAAAGTGAGCAGTGCTAACCCACGCATGAGTTATTTTCGGACTTTTTGGTGTCATATGAAAGTTGGGTTTATGAGCTTTCCATACATATAACAAATTTTCCCCAGAATTATATATTTTTTTTTATTCGGCAGCCATTTCAAAAGTGTATAGTTTTTTGGGGGACGCACATAAGTGTGTGCATGTTCTTATCATGATTGTGTACCATCGGCAAGATTCCAAGTCAAAAAGATATGTATTTTCCAGCTTTGAACTTGTGTAATATATTATGTCCTTTCTTACTAATATGATGAAATAATACATGCATTTTTCTGAAATTGACAACCCAGATACAAAATACTTGGCTCCTCGTGAACTTGACAATATTATTATTTAGGTATTGAGGCTGAAACCAGTTCTATTTTTTGTATTATCCACTTAAATTGTTGAAGCTCGAGAGCAAATTTTGATGATGTAAATATGTTTCTAGGATCTTTTAAATATCAAGTTTTCGTTCATCGGTCTGACTGAAACATAGCTTAAACATGATGAACCAACTTTTTTCTAACTACCCGATTATAAATTTGTAACAAAGTGTCGAAGTGATAAACGTGGAGGAGGTTGGGGTATATAATATATATATATATATATATATATATATATAAAGTCGGACATTCAATTTTAAAGAAGAATGGATCTGGAAGAATCAAATTGTAGTACCGAGGTTTATGTATCGAAACACGTTGCAAGAAAATTAACGACATATCTTTTGTTATACCGTGTGAGTCAAAAAAAAGTTTACACCTAGAAAATTGCTAATTATTAAAAAAATCATCTATGAACAGTAAATTATTGTACATCTTATGGAAGAGTATTTTATCCCAAATCATTTGGTATCATTTTTGTGTGGTATGTGTTCACGTTTGGATGAACATGAGGCATTGTTTGCGAGAGTGCAAAAATCGACTTGCGCCAAAGTGATGCCCACAGCATGTATTATGTTGGGATTAGCGGGGTGAGAGAAGGAATTGAATGTATCAAATGAAATGCATTGCATATGCTTTTTGCAGAAGCAAAGTCACACACACACACACACACGCGCACAAATGTTCGTTGATATTTGATATTCGATATTTGATATGTGTGGCACGATTAATTTTGTTAGGGATGTTATTTGGATCTGCAAAGACCGAATTAATACCATAATCCAAATTGTTTTATTCAAACATCAGCCAAGCAACTTTGGCGCAAATCGATTTTTGCACTCTCGCAAACAATGCCTCCTGTTCCTCCAAGCACATACCACGCAAAAATGATACCAAATGAATAGGTATAAAACACTCTTTCATAAGATGTATAATAATTTACTGTACATAGATGATTTTTAAAATGAAAAAAAAAATTCTGTGTGCCCATGCCTTGAGCCATAATGCATGGTCGTACAGAGGATTTTTTTATGTAGGGGATCGGGGTAAAATGCAATGAATTATTGATTTTTTTTCGCCTTTTCTTAGTTTTTTATTTATTTGTAGGAACTGCCCCCTACCCTAGCCCCCGCTGCGTACAGTCATGGTTCAGTGGCCAATCAATGGCCTCATAACTGTGAGGCCCCAGGATCAAAACCGCGTCGATGCGCCATATTAGTGCCCTTTTGTGGGGCATTAATCTTCATTACTGTCATTTATGACTTAAGGGCGTAGGTCCCCTAGTTGATAAGCATAGTAGCATACACATGCTTTAGCAGTCACGCAAAACAACACTGGCAAATTATTATTCAATCAAATCTTAGAATGTATACTATTATCTAGATCTATTAGGAATAAATCATTGTCAAAATAATGCCATAAATTGGGGTAAAAAAAAAAAATTCCAACTATATGAGCGACAGTGTAGAATTTGTAAATAAGATATCTGAAGTTTTTGAAAAGGGGGAAGTCCTTTTGGAAGTGTTTTTAGGTTAGTCAAAAGCATTTGACTGGAAAGGTTATTATATTTTACCGTATGACTGCAAAAGCTTGAATACTACGGTATACGTGGAGTTGTTTTACAATATGGTTCAAAAGTTATCTTAGAAATCGAAACCAATTCACTTGTATGGACAATTATACGTCGGATGAGTTGTCCATGCATGTCGGCATGGATCCACAGGGATCAGTCCTCGGTCCACTCCTTTTTCTTATATTTGTTAATGACCTCCATTGTGTTAGTACAAGATTATTTTCAATCATTTTTGCTGATGATACAAACCTTTTTATCTCTGGTAATGATATGAATGAAATTAATTGGGCTATTAACACTGAGATGAACAAGGTTCATAATTGGTTCGTTGCCAATAAATTAGTCCTGAATTATGAAAAGATATGTTATAATTATGCTGTTCAAACCTAAAACCAGAAAAATGTGAGAATGTCTGAATTGTTTTGGTTTATAACTGTAAAATACAACAAGTAAACTCTACAAAATTTCTTGGAGTTCATATTGATGCCAACTTATTCTGGAAAAAAAATGCGTATTGAATCGACTAAAAGAAATAATTCCCCAAAGAATTGTATTAACATTATACAACACATTGATTTCATCTCATATTACATACTGCAATATCATCTGGGGCAATTACTGTGCATTATATTTATGAAATAGAATCGTATTCTTACAGAAACATGCTATACGTATTGTTAGTAATGTACCACCATCATCCCATACTGATCTTGTATTTTTTAATTCAACATTTTGAAAGTAATGGAAATAAATAGATTACAGATTGCAATTTTTATGTTTTCATATTTCAACAACCTTTTACCCCAGACATTTAGTGGTCTGTTTACTTTTTATTGTGTAATCCACAGTCACAGTACTCGTACATTAACATACACTTGCCGTGTACAAGTATAATTTTTCACGCAAAACAATAACTTTCACTGGAGCAAAAAGCTGGAATAAAATGCCTTAAGAGTTGAAAAAGTCAAAGTTACCTTCTCAATTAAAACACAAATATCTTTAGGAAACTGAAAACTAAACATATGCACAAGGAATCTAGACTTGCCTTATGTTTTTACTTTTGTATGTATTTTTAATGCTATTGTAACATTATATATATTGAATAAGGCAGACTAATGGGACATGGTTGCTACTCAACTCGGAGTAGCAACGATGTCCCATTAGTCTGCCTTATTCAATATATTTCTGCTGTGCCTAGCATTGTGCACTTCACGGCAGGATAGAGCAAAACTAAGTAAATATATATATAATTTCACAGTTTAATTACTTGGGAATTGGCCACTGAAAGGCTTTTCAGCCTTTGCTGATTCCCCCACATCCCCATATTTTATAATATGTTGTTTTGATATGTTTTTTTTGTGTGTGTGTGCGTTCCGTAAAACGTTTTTTTATGTAAGCTATCGTCCCATTTTATGTAGACCTAACCATGTACTTTATGTAAATCTACTAAATGCTTTTTTCCTTTTACAAGTAATATGCAATGTTGTTATAATTTACGTACTTGCTGTTTTTAAAGCCCGTCTGCACTAGTTTGGCCAGGGTATCAGACCTTCCTGCAAGATCACTGACAGGTGGTTATCTCATCAAATTACCTCTCAATTAACATAATAAAAAGGGGATCATGGGGGACCAACATGCACCGATTAGGCATTGTTTGCTATACAGGGTGAGTCAAAAAAAAGTTTACACCTAGAAAATTGCTAATTATTTTAAAAATAATCTATAAACAGTAAATTAGTATACATATTATGAAAGAGTGTTTTATCCCGAATCATTTAGTAGCATTTTGTGTGGTATGTGTTCACGCTTGGATGAACAGGAGGCATTGTTTGCGAGAGTGCCAAAATCGACTTGCGCCAAAGTTGCTTATGTGATGTTTGAATAAAACACTTGGTATTTGGGTAATAATTCGGTCTTTGCAGATCCAAATAACATCCCTAACAAATTTAATTATGTCACACATATCAAATATCGAATATCAAACATCAAACAACATTTGTGCGCTTGTGCTTGTGTGACTTTGCTTTTGCAAAAAGCATAGCAATGCGTTTCATTCGATACATTCAATCCATTCTCTCACTCCGCTAATCCCAACATAATACATACTGTAGGCATCACTCTGGCGCAAGTCTATTTTTGCACTCTCGCAAACAATGCCTCCTGTTTATCCAAGCGTGAACACATTCCACACAAAAATGATACCAAATTATTTGGGATACAACACTCTTTCATAAGATGTATAATGATTTACTGTTCATAGATGATTTTTAAAATAATAAGCAATTCTCTAGGTGTAAACTTTTTTTTGACTCACACGGGTATAGAGGACGCAAGTAGCTACAAGTAGTGCAGTGGTGTTTTAAACGAGATGTGGAAAAATAAACGTAAAACTAGAAACTTGAATTGATTGAGATTTTTAATGTGATGATTGAGTACCAGATGTACGTAGGCCTATACATGTAAATACACAATGTACAATAAAATTTCAATATGTTCATCAGCACTTTTTGTATTACGATTGTAATAATTCGACACTGTCAAAAAGGCTTTTAAAACATTCAACTTAAAGACAAATTGAATTCCCATTGTATTGGATAAACACATCGTGCTCTGATTACGTAATGATGATCATTTTCATGTTCATACATTGCAATAGATGGCGCAATAGGCTAATGAGATAAAGGGACACTAATGAGATGGCCTTGGGTAGATTTAAAAAATGTCTTTTCGGGATCGTTTCAAATAGACCAATCTGAAGTTTGGGTAGAGGTCCGTGGGCCGACAACCACTTGAATGATTATCACAGTTTTTACTGGCAACACTATAGATCATGTTGATTGAACAGAGAAGGAAAAAAAAAAGGTGGAAAATAAAATAAAACAAAGGTTAAGAAAAGATAATAAATCAAGAAAAGGAAAAAGGAAATTAAAAAAAAAATGAAAGAAAGGTAAAAGAAAGAGAGAAGAAAATTGATAATAGTTTTTCACATTTTTTTCTTCATTTTTTGTATTTGTTAACATAGTACACGTACATGTGTACGGGAAGGTGTAACTTTCTCTCTCTCTCACTCTCTGTTTCTCTCTCTCTCTCACGCTCACACACACACCCTCACCACAAGAAGAAAATAAAATACACAAGCGTATATATATATATACACACACGCTCATACCATTATCTTCATTTTTCATTACCTTTAACTTGATTTAACCTGTTTAAGCATTTATATTCTTTGCTCACAGAATACACAATGTTTATCCGTCACTGGCAAAGAGGGGTCGGACGGCCATGCTTCACCCACCATCCCACTTGGGGGGGGGGGTGATTAAAGCACCAACAAAAAAAAAATGAGTAAAATAGCCCCCCCCCCCTTTTTTTTTAAATAAAAATAAATAGAGTTTGGAGGGCCGTCGGACTTCCAGCAGGAATATACGTATATTACGTTACTTTAGGAAAAAAGGAGAAGAAAAAGAAGGAGTTGGAGAAGATTAAGAAGAAGAAGAAGAAGAAGAAGAAGAAGAAGAAGAAGAAGAAGAAGAACGAGAATGAGAAGGAGATGGAAGCGGAGGAGAAGGAGGAGAAGGAGAAGGAGTAGGAGGAGGAGTAGGAGAAAGAGAAGAGGAAGAAGAAAAAGAAGGCCTACACTGTAAAAGAAAAGTGTGTGGTGAGGTAGAGATTTTTCCATTATTTTGGTCAGATCAGGTGAGTGCTAAAATCTTATGTAATGATGTAAATGTCTGATGTTGATGCGAAAATTTGAAATAATTCGGAGTAATGATAAGGGAGTTAGAATTGTTTGAAATAGATCACTCAATCTTTTGAAATCTCAAGTTTGTCGTGTACAAGATTACATGTATCAGTAATTCTTTTTTTCTCCTTAGTACCTTCTCCTTTGGGGCACTACTTGAAATGTATTATGGATAGCATATTATTATAGATCCTCTGAAAAGAAAAAACCCTCCTGAGCCATAAATTATACATTTTAGTCATTTTGTGTGTCGAAACGAATGGGAAAGGTATTCGTCACTGCGTCGAAGTGCCATTACCGATTCAGCCAATTTGAAGTGTGCATAATTATGCATAGTGATTACAACTTTGAAAATTCATAACTTTCTTATTTTTTGTCCGGTCCCATTCAAACTTTCATCAGTCGTCTGCTCAACGTGAACCCCATCTCAAAAATGAATAAAAAGAATGTTTCTCTTGGTATAATGATCTCATTCGCCATTTGAACTAGTCGACTGTGGTACTGAACTTAAACTCATCTATAGTATACATGTGGCTCTGTGTACTTTGATCACACTGACTCATTTTTGTTTTCAGATTGAAAACTTTGAAAGTTACTGATATTCATTTTGTGCAAATTGCATTGTTCATGTACCGACTTAATAAAAAAGAACTGCCTATATCATTTCGTGACGATTTTACTCTAAATAGACACATTCACAACTACCCAACCAGACATTCTTCTGATTTCAATTTGTTTACGCCAAGAAGTGCCATAGCCCGCAGATCGATTAGATATGTAGGTCCTTTTTATCCTTCTCTCTTTCTTATATATCTCCATCTCTCCCCTTTCACACACCCGTCTTTTCTTCTCACTTTATATCTCTTTTCTGCCCATTTTGCTTCTCCTCGCTCTCTTTCATCATTGTTGGATATTTCTTTTTCCCTCTAGCGTCATATTTTACCTTATTTAATTCAACATGTCTAATGGGTTTTAATGCCCATTTCGTCACTATTCTATGCGGTTGGTTTTTACTTTATTCAAGATACTCTAATGGCTTTTATTGAAATTGTAATTGTAAACTTTCGAATTCCGGCCTTGCAGCAGCGAAGAAGTATTTGAAAATACAATTTTGAATGAATGGTAACCTTTTTTGTACAAACTCGGTCGTTTGTAAAGATCATTGCAATTCCGCTTTGCCGCCATGATATTTATTTTGGTTTTATTTTCCAGTCGTTTAACCATTTACCTAATATTTTTCTCTCATTTATGTGAATTTTGTTTATCAGAGTGGACTTAACCTTGAAGTGACTCGGTAACATTGTTGAAGGTTGATGAAAAAAAAGGAATAATTTTTGTACGAAATGTTACTTATTTATATTACTTCTGCTGTAATAACCCTCTAACATGCACAAAATCTTGAAAAAAATTCTCAAACCACAAAGATATTTATGGTTTTCTTTGAAGGCGTCACTGTGCGTCAGGCTAGGGCATTAGATGGAATCAAGGGGACAGAGCCCCGGAAACTCAGGGATTTAGCCATTTAGTCACGGTCATATGAGCATATTTTTATACCTCAATATTTTTTGACACTGGCAGGTTACTATTCTTTATTTTTTCTCTCTTTTTTTTCTATTTCTCTTTAATATACTTTTCCTAGGGGTAGCTCGAGCCCCGGAGCCCCGCCGTGCCGTTTCGCAGGCCCTGATGTGACTTGTAGGCCACTAAATAAGCATATTTCTTGCCTGACTGTAAATTTGGGAATCTTTCATTTTCTAACAAACGCATAAAAAAGTATGATTTACTAAAAAGTGAGGAAAATTTCCGAAAAGTTATGTTATTTCAGCAACATTTGTAAATTACTGGTATCGAATTAGAAATAAGCCAAATTTGAATTTTATTTGGTGTACAACTGCCCCTCAGCCCCCCACCATCAATCAGTATACTTCACCCTCTCCATCCTCTTTTCCCCCCTTTCCTTCCTTCTTTATTTTTTTTTTGATGGGGAGGGGGGGGGGGCGTAACAGCTTGGGAGGCAAGTCCCTTGCGGCCCCCCGATATCCTCTTCTTTCTTTCCCTTTCTCTCCTCTTTCTCTTGTTTCTCCTTCTATTTTTGTTTTGGGAGGGGGGGTGGGCAAGGCCCCTCGGCTTTCCTGGATCCGCATTTGATTCCATGTATACATGGACTTGAATAACTATTACATGTATTTTCTGTGTCTGAGGGCTCAATATCCCACCTCAAAATAAAAACAAAAACAAATTTCTCACGGCAATTTTCACATTTATTTTTTTGCACTATAATAGACCTTAGACCTCCTAACCCATCATGATCACCATCACCGTCAACAACAACAAAAAAAAAGACAATATTTTGGTTCATATTGGGATTGCACTACCTCTTTGTACGCTATACATGACGCGAAAACCTTCAAGGTCCAAAAGAGTTCAAGCCCCCTATCCCCCGAACAAAACAAATTCTAAAGTGCCCCTCACCCCTCAGGGACAGATCTAGGGGGGTTCGGCGGTTTACCCCCCCCCCCTCTTGGGCGGCCAAGTGAAAAAAGGGAAAAAAAAAGGGGGGGAATAAGAAGAAGAAGAAAAGTAAAACAGTAAAACGGAGCGATATTTGGAAAATATTGGAATCGCCACTGGGTCAACCCCCCCCCCCCCCCACCTTGGCAAAAAGCTAGATCCGCCCCTGCCCCTCTCTCGGCAGTTACGGCAGACTCATGGTCCGGTCCAACCCCGCTATATAATTTGTAGGTCAATAAGTCCTACTAAAACTTAAGTTACTTTCTACAAAAACATTATTGTCGTATAAACAATTACTATATAGTTTTTGAAATAGCAAACTCAGTCCTTAAAAAACTATGATATTTGGCCTGCTTGGTCTGCTTAATGTCTCAGTGGCGTAGCCTGGATAAGATCAGTCGTGGGCAGGGTGGTGGGGCAAGATTTCCAACAAGGAGGACAAATATCGATGGGATTATATGCGTGTTATGTTTTACTTTTTGTTTTGGTCACCACAGGAGTGGGGGATGTCTTTATATAATTGTCAAAGATAAAAGGTAACATATACCTACTTAAAAAAAATACAAATATTCTTGGCCATGTGTCAACCACCCCCCCCCCACCCCCACATCTACGCCATAGCCGTGGGGGTGTCCTCCATCCAATATTTCCCTTTGTTAATAGCATTTTTGTTGTTGCTTGGGCCTATTTAATCTTTATGAATAACGCCTCTCATTCCGTAATATGAATAACGACCCTAACTCTCTATTATGAATAGCGACCCTCATTTCGTATTATGAATAACGACCCTCTTCTCCTATTATGAATAGCAACTCTCATTTCGTATTATGAATAGCGACCCTATTCCCGTCTTATGAATAGCGACCCTCATTTCGTATTATGAATAGCGACCCTCTTCTCCTATTATGAATAGCGACCCTCATTTTGTATTATGAATAGCGACCCTCTTCTATTATGAATAGCAACCTTCATCTCCTATTATGAATAGCTACTTTCATTTCGTATTATGAATAGTTCAATAGTTCAACCCCAACCCCCAATTACCCCCCTGCGAACGCGCCTGATTTAGATGTCAGACTACCTCGTTCCTGTTATTATTAGGTCGAAACAAAACGAAAAGGCCCCTATAAAACTTTTTTTTTAAAGCAGATGTTTCTGCATTTATTGATCAATCAAATACAAAACATTAAAATAACAATAATTTATAGAATTGATTTACATAAAGAGTGAGTACGTACACACATGAAAATACATATATCGAGAGAGAGCCAGATAGAGGTAAGTCGAAGAATCAAGAGGCCGATTACAGCCAAACCTGTCTATAGTCAGGCGCGCCGGAAGCAGTTTGGGATTCGGGGGGCAAACGTTCCAGGGGGCTCAACTTCTAAGTGCAGTGACGTAATGAGAAAAAACGTTCGGAAGGGGGGGGGGGGGCAGACGAAAAATCTGCATCACCACCAGTCTTACACGTTACATGCAGGTCCCGCGGAACGTTTTTCAAAGTGGAGTATTAACGATCAGGTAGAGCGTAAATTGGCGTGGGGTCCAGGGCATATGAGCCTCGGCAGGGGGTCAAGGGGCTGAGCCCCCTGAAGCTCAGGGATTTTAGGTATTTAATTACGGTTAGATGAGCATCCAGGGGCCTCTTTAAGGCCATTGACGTGTTCCAGAGGGGGGGGGGGGGGGGGGAGCCTCCAGAAACTCAGAGGTTTTGATATTTAACTACGGTCGGAGAAGCATCCAGGGTCCGCCCTAGGGCCCTTGGTGGGGTCCAGGGGGCAGGGCCCCCGGAAGCTCAGGATTTTAAGGTATTTAATTACGGTCATATGAGCATCCAGGGTCCGCCTTAGGGCCCTTGATGGGGTCCAGGGGGCAGAGCCCCTGGAAGCTCAGGGGTTTTAGGTATTTAATTACGGTCAGATGAGCATCCAGGGCCCCGCCTTAGAGCACTTGGTGGGGTCCAGGGGGCAGAGCCCCCGGAAGCTCAGGGGTTTTAGGTATTTAATTACGGTCAGATGTGCATCGAGGGGCCCGCCTTAGGGCCCTTGGTGGGGTCCAGGGGGCATAACTCCTGGAAGCTCGGGGTTTTTAGGTATTTAATTACGGTCAGATGAGCATCCAGGGGTTTTAGGTATTTAATTACGGTCAGATGAGCATCTAGTGGACCGCCTTAGGGCCCTTGGTGGGGTCCGGGGGCGGAGCACCAGTAAGCTTTGGGGTTTTAGGCATTTAATTACGGTCAGATGAGCATTTTTTATACCTTATTTGTGACATTGACAGGTCACTTATTTTTTCTCTCCGTCTTTCTTTCTTTTTCTCTTTATCATACTTTTTCAAAAAGTGAAGGGGGGGGGGGGGGGGGCTCGAGCCCAGCCACTTTGCAGACCATGACATAAAGGCTTCTTAATATGCGTATTTTTCGCCCGACTGTAATTTGGGAATTTCTTATTTTCCAACAAACGCATAAAAAGGTATGACTTACAAAAAAATGGAGAAAAAATACCGGAAAATCATGTCATAACAGCAACATTTGTAAATCACTAGTATCGTATAGATATACCCCCCACCCCCCCCCCCCCCATCAGTACGCCAGCGGTCAGGGGCTCATGTCTTCTCATCCCTATAACAAAACAAAAAAACAGAAACGCTTTCCCATTCTCGCACAATATGTCCACGATATGCGCGTATCGCTATTATAAACGGTATAGGTAGCATGCGCAATGTTTATGAAATTTAATTCCTGTGAACTTTCCTTTTCTTTAAACGGAATGGTATATGTGATTTAATTCAGGTGTTCATTATTGTTATGTTCTTTTGGGTTAAAAAACCAAACCATGTTTTTTCCTGTACTGCTTTTTTTTTTTTTTTTGGAGGGGGGGGGGGGCGTTTTGGGGGGCAAAAATGCGTTTTGCCCCCCCCCCCCCACTTTTTTGACTGGGGGGGGGGGGGGCAACTGCCCCCCCCCCCACTTCCGGCGCCTATGTCTATAGTGACCGCCCAATTAAGGGAACCACAAAAAGTGGTCTTCGTAGACAGGTGGTCCTTGAAGACAGGTTCCTTTAGTACATGTTACAATGAGAAACCATTTTCAAGGGAAACAAAAAATGTGGTCTTACCGTCTTCATAGATTTTTTTGACTGTATATCATAAGCATGAATGCTTGATAAATGCTCTTTCTTTGATTTCTATTTTTTCTTTCCATTTCATTTCCCCTCTTTCATTTGTTCAGTCTTTCATATAATTTGTTTGTCCGTGGCAAAGAGGACTTCAGCAGCCTACATGCTCTCTAGTGATTTTAAGCATTTTATTTCTGCAAATTGGCAGCGTAATAAATTAGTTAGCTAGTTATTTCTATCAAAATAAGCTCACCCATACAAAAGTGTTTTTTCTGAGTTTTGAAAGGTGGCCTGCTGATTTTAATTGTAAGTTCTATGCCGTTATGATGATTGAATAGTTTTTTGAAAGAAATTATAACACTTTATTCTGTAAAAACTGATTTAAAGCTGGATTTTTAAAGAGAAAAGTGTATTGCTCCTTATTAGCTGTCCCATGTACTCATAGTTGTGTAGTGTAGAAGAATTGGGCGTTAACCAACCAAGGCAGGGCGAGACAACGCCAACGCACCCGCGCAACCACTCTATTTTGCGCGTGAACAAAGTTAATGCCTATCAGTTCAAGTTCTTTCAATACTAGATCTATAGTATAGTCTAGGCCTATTATGGAAAGCGTGACCTAACAAATTACCTGACTTTTGTCACTAGAATCTAGGCCTAAATTAAAAAAAAAAAAAAAATAGATAGGGTCTAGATCTAGGGGTCTAGATTCTATCTAGAGAATCTAGAGTCTAGTCATAGGGTCCAGACTCTACTCCTACTAGTGTCAAGACAAGTCCGTCGTCAAGGGGCGCTGGTCCGAGACAGGATCATCCGCATATTCTAAACGAGGATTGTCTTTGTAAATGCAGACAGATGCGTCTGCATAAACGAGGATCGTCTTTGTAAACGAGACAGATGCGTCCGCAAAAATAAGGATCGTCCACATTTTTGCAGGCGTATCATATTTCCTATCCGCGCATTGCACTACGGTATGCATAGCCATGGTTCCGATCGTGCGACGTCATGGCTCGTTAAGCGGCGCATGCACACATTGGTCCGATGGTACCGTATCGGTATGATATCGTTATGTTAGGCAAATTCATGCAAAAAAATATATTCAAAAAACTGACTTGAAAACACATCATACAATTAGTCTGAACCGAGTCAGGAGCAAATTTGAAGAAATTATATTTTTAAATGTTGTAAAACCAAAGATATAAGAAGAAAACTGACCAAGTATCTGTACTAAAAATCGTACATGTAAAATTGGTCGTATACAAATGTACATTCGACAGCTGAAAATGACGCGCACGGTTGGATTACGTGCGTTCTCGAATCCAAAATCATACCTCATACACACACTCTCGCCATACCGCGAATGGTCCGTCGTGGGGAGCTAGCCGGCTGAGAGTTTGCAGCGATACCAACGCAGCCGCGGAGCTCTGCAGAGCGCCATTTTAGCGGGACTCGGAAAGGTTCGCGGTGGGTAGGCAGCGGCCTAGCTTTTTGCCCAAACAACGCTAGATCGGCTGCTGGCAAAATGAAAATAACTACGATCGAGAACATCGTCGGTTTCTTAACTTTTCAGTGAGATAATTCTGAATTCTAATTGAGACTATATAATAAATTAAATCGACAAAGAAACCTCAGTAGAACTCTTATAACTATACAAAAGCTTGTTTATTTCTTCATTTGACATTTTGTTTTCGACCATTTTTTCATGCGCGAGTCAATGGAAACTATGTATTACCAAACTTTCAACACGCAAGGAACGGGGAACACTCGCGGACCTCGTAAAAAATTTGTTGCAAAAAAAAATTTCAAGGGTGATTTTGAAGCAGTGTAGAATATTGGCGCTGCAATGCGCAGAAATAAACTTGAAAGAAACTTAATAAATCATACCTTAATTTTCAGAAAATCGTATTTGTATTAGTGTACCTAGATGAGACTTGTTTATAACTCAGATTTTATGAAGATTTGTCGGGAAAAAATGTCATTTTTTTCCGTTTGGTGGTCATTTCTAGGCTAATATTTCAAAAGTTGCATCAGTAATGGGCCCGATGTTTCTCTTATCGTACTCGCATGTTATTTCTACATAGATTAGACATAGGATGGTTAAGGGTAAGACCAGATAACATTATAAAAAAGATATATCCTTCCACTCTCCCATATCCAAGTTTTGGGCTGATTATTGCCGACCCACCGCAGCAAGGCCATTCAGATTTTCGTACGAGCGCGAAGCGCCCTCTAGTGCCCCATGAATGTGCCTAGTTATGTTACCGGATCATTATCGGGTAATTTTTACCCAATTCACTGAAAGCTCGTTCCACAATGCAGTTCAGAAATGACATCATGGCGTTTTTTACCTCATTCCCCATACGTTGATACCAAGATCGTTCGAGCATCATTTACGAAAGCCTATCATATTTCTTGACGATTCTAACCTGTTAATTCGAGTTTTAGCAGCCATAGCGTCTAAAAAAAAGTCTCTTGAACAGTTTGATTAGGCACATTCATGGGGCACTAGAGGGCGCTTCGCGCTCGTACGAAAATCTGAATGGCCTTGCTGCGGTGGGTCGGCAATAATCAGCCCAAAACTTGGATATGGGAGGGTGGAAGGATATTATCTTTTTTATAATGTTATCTGGTCTTACCCTTAACCATGTTTAATCTATGTAGAAATAACATGCGAGTACGATAAGAGAAACATCGGGCCCATTACTGATGCAACTTTTGAAATATTAGCCTAGAAATGACCACCAAACGGAAAAAAATGACATTTTTTCCCGACAAATCTTCATAAAATCTGAGTTATAAAGAAGTCACATCTAGGTACACTAATACAAATGCGATTTTCTGAAAATTCAGGTATGATTTATTAAGTTTCTTTCAAGTATATTTCTGCGCATTGCAGCGCCAATATTCTACACTGCTTCAAAATCACCCTTGAATTTTTTTTTTGCAACAAATTTGTTACGAGGTCCGCGAGTGTTCCCCATTCCTTGCGTGTTGAAAGTTTTGTAATACATAGTTTCCATTGACTCGCGCACGAAAAAATGGTCGAAAACAAAATGTCAAATGAAGAAATAAACAAGCTTTTGTATAGTTATAAGAGTTCTACCGAGGTTTCTTTGTCGATTTAATTTATTATATAGTCTCAATCTGAATTCAGAATTATCTCACTAAAAAGTTAAGAAACCGACGATGTTCTCGATCGTAGATATTTTCATTTTGCCAGCAGCCGATCTAGCGTTGTTTGGGCAAAAAGCTAGGCCACTGCCTTCCCACCGCAAATCTTTCCGAGTCCCGCTAAAATTGGGGGCTGCGGAGCTCCGAAGCTGCGTTGGTATCGGTGGCAAACTCTCAGCCGGCTAGCTCCCCACGATGGACCATTCGCGGTATGGCGAGAGTGTGTGTGTAAAGTACGATTTTGGATTTGAGAACGCACGTAATGCAACCGTGCGCGTCATTTTCAGCTGTCGAATGTCTACGACCAATTTTACATGTACGATTTTTAGTACAGATACTTGGTCAGTTTTCTTCTTATATCTTTGGTTTTACAACATTTAAAAATATAATTTCTTCAAATTTGCTCCTAACTCGGTTCAGACTAATTGTCTGATGTGTTTTCAAGTCAATTTTTTGAATATATTTTTTTGCATGAATTTGCCTAGTTTGATTGATTTTGTATAATTTGTGAAATATTGTGATATATTTTCATGGATTCTTGACATGTTTATCTATTGATTGATGTTAGGTTTTCCAAGTGCGAGTGTGTGCAAGGCATGTGCGATAAGAGATTTTTGCACATGCGATGAACTGTTATGAATGTAAGCTGCCTCATGAATTATGCATACCGTATTTGCCGGCATAAAGGCCGCAGTATTTTTGGAAGAGAAAATATCAAAAAGTCGGGGTGCGGCCTATGCGACGAAAGAGTAAAAAAAAATTAAAAAAGCAAGTCAAAACCAGCACGAATTTGCACATATGGGACTAGATCTACGAACGGTACAATAACTATACATTTCCACACATCTTACCAACAATTTTATTTTGCATTGTTGACATGAAGACGAAAATAAACATCTGCCGATAGATCTTGATCTAAGTTCATGCCAATGCATTGCAAAAGTAAAAGAAGGGCCCGTTTAACGGAGCTGCCGCGAAGCATCCAGCACGCGAAGTCGCTATTTTGAATCCATTTCAATAAACAAGAGAGAGGCGCAATGTATACATCACAAAAAACTATATAAGCTAGCATCAGTGCAGGATGGCCGAGCTGTCTAAGGCGGTGATTTTAGTCGAATCAACATTTATGCGCAAGAGATCAAATCCCGACTTCAATAACAAGTTTTTTTGTTTTTTTTTTAATACGGTATATGGATTTTGCCCATGCGGTATAGCTCAATGCGGAAGTGTTAAACTCTGTACACAGGGCATAAGAAGCAAACCGTTGTACATTGGCGATGCGAAAAAATGGATCCCGCGATGATTTTCTTGATGCATTTTACATTTGTACAGAGACTTTCACATTATGAGCGATAAATCCTCTGGAAGATGGACAAATAATAAAAGTAGACGGTACATTGGGGTTATTTGTCTTTCATTTCGCCAGCGCGCGGTTCAGGAACCCCAAAACATTTTAAAAAGTGTGTTTGTTTTTTAGTTTTTCTTATCAAATCATTTTCTATATTTGTGCTTAGCTATAAGTACCGAGCCAGTGGCAACCACAGACTCTTCCATCGCTTAGTCGAGTATGCACACCTAGTCATCATGGGGAATCAGCTGACTGGTGTGGCCCCTTCTCAGATCCTACCCGTAGAGCATTACCTGACAGATGTGTCTGATTATGAGTTCGACCACAGTCTCGGTAGTACCCGATTCTTCAAAGTAGCAAGAGCAAAATACAAGTAAGTGTGGATCTTATTCAAGCATGTGTTTCCTTGATTATGAAGCATTTGTTCTGAGCTTTATTTCATCAAAGATATAGGCAGGGCTCGACATGAGCAATAGGCCATTTTCGTAATGTAAGCAAATTTAATGCACAAGTCTTTGTGAAGTGCCCCAATACAAATGATTTAATTCACCTGATAAGAATAATAGTATTTCAATAGACAGAATCCGAACTGTATACATTAGTTGTTGCCAGGTCGGACAAACATTATGGCTTGACATACCTTTTTAATAACTTTTTAATATATGCAGTTTGCATTCTGACTATTGAAATACTATTATTCTTATCAGGTAAATGAAATAATTTGTGTTGAGGCACTTCGCAAAGACTTATGTATTAAATTCGGTTACATTACGAAAATAGCCTATTGGCCGGGACACATTGGCACCCAAACTCTAAGTCTGGCCCCCAAACTTGAAGTTCTACGTAGGGCCCATATACATGTATACAGATTGTGAAAAGTGTAGTCTGGACCCTCTTCCTATAAAGTTAGTGTGGAGTGCCGATATAGGATTAGGGTTTGGGTCATGATTGGGTTGTCGGTTAGGTTTGGGATTAGGGTGAGGTGTAGTGTTTGTCTTGGGGTTGAAGTTACACATTTGATAGAGATTAGGGTTGGAACTTTACCATAGAGCAGGTTTCCTCTGAGAACATGTCCTGTAAGAATTTCCTTATGAAGAAATAATGAGAGAACACAAACCTTTTCCACGATGGAAACTAATAAAATGGGATGAAAACTGAGTTTCATTAATTCAAAACATTTTGATATCATTCAGATAAGATCTTCTTATATGAAAAGCTCACTTTTACCAAATTTTACTCAAAAATTGTTTTACCATAAATGTGTTTCTTTGGTCTTGTTGCTCTTTCAGGGAAGGATTAGCAGTGGTGAAGGTGTTTGTGATCCATGACCCTTCTCTGCCCCTCAGGTCATTCAAAGAGAAGATAGAGGACATCAAGACAAGACTTTCCAACGGTTCCAACTGTCTACCCTTCCTTAGGAGCACAGTAAGTTGAAAAGAAAAGAAACAGACACAAACAGCAAACAAACAAACAACAAACCACAATGAAACAAAATGTTCATGGGGGGGGGGGGGGGGTGTGAAGAGTATAAACAAGTTTTGAGAATGCTATTTATTTAAGGTAGCAACCAAAGCCTGATAATCATGTAAAACTAAATTAAAACCTGTAGTTGATCAATTACTTGATTGATCTTTTGTAATAAACTCGGTTTTAAGAAAGCAATTATGCTTGGATTTATGCAAGCTACAGGAGCCCTCTGATGTTAATTCTTATTTGAGTCACTAGTTAATCGAAGAGGAGTGCTGGACCAAATCACATTAGCATTCTCACTTGTTCTGGAATGAAAGTGGTAAAATTGAAAACGATTGTTCTTGTCTCTGTAATACAAAATTAATATACTGGGTGAGTTGTCAAATATGGACATATATATGCTTACCCGGTTAATGCTTAAATGGTACTTATGTCAGAGGGAAGGACAGAAAAAGTGAGGGAGGGAGGGAAGGAAGGAAGGAGGGAAGGAGGGAGGAAGGGGGACGATTTTTAAGGTATGTTTATCAGAATTAAATCTATAGAGCTTTGACCACATATTTTAACCAACTGCCCCATCCCCTTTGTACTTGGTACTAATCCATCATCTCTTTCCACAGCTATCCGATAAAGCAGCCCTTCTGTTTCGTCAGTATGTGCGCAACAATCTCTACGACCGCATCAGTACCCGACCCTTCCTAATCTCCATTGAGAAGAAGTGGATTGCATTTCAGTTGCTTTGTGCACTGAATCAAGCTCATCTAGTTGGGGTAAGTGATTACCTTTCGATCTTATGAATGAGTTTTTAGTATTAATTTGTTTGTATGAGATGTATCAAGCTCTAGTATATAATATTATTCAGAAACCTGTTAAATTTCCCCTTATTCGGTCCAGTCTTCTCTTAGTCTGTTTTTGCTTTTTTCCAGTATTCAAACCCATACAGCAGAACTAATACTATGTTACATCCGAGAACTCTTGCCTCAATTTAAAAGGTCTCTCAGTGTGTTTCCAAGCAATTAAAGTGGATTTCTTTGTCACAGACTACCATTGTCTTTCAATATATTTCCTAAATACATTGTTGTGGCATAATATTAAATTGACCATTTTCAAGAGAATTAGCCTACTGTAGGGAATCCTGCCTTGTCATGGCTTGATAAACAATGTCCGTCTCAATTCCGATGACCGGGATAATAATATATCCGTACCGCACTTTTGAGAGACATCGTCGATGTAGTGAGCGCTATATAAACCAGAATATTAATAATTTTGTATTATTTTTCCTGTGCACTGTTTTCAAGAAGTGATGGCATAATATTGTTATATACTAGAATAGTCATGTTTTGGTGTGGATAGGTTATCGGACTGGCGATCACAGGGTTTGTGGTTCAAGTCCTGCCGCGGCACTTATGTCCTTGGCAAGCCATTAATCTACATTTGCCACTCTCCACCCAAGTGTTAAATGGATACCAGCTGGCAGCAGGAAGGAATTCCTTGAATGCTGTGAGCAGTGATACAGTAGCCTAGCGTCTTGAGCACCTTACATGATGGATATGTATGGTATAGAGTGGTGCAGTGTGACGTCATCAAAAATCTATTTTTGGAATTTCTCAATTTTTTTCTTTATTTTCCGAAAGAGCATCAAAAATGATGTCCAAATGTCGAAAACCAATTAAATATGTTAAGTATTGGCTGAGATATAACCATCTGAATAAAT
This sequence comes from Strongylocentrotus droebachiensis, assembly GCA_035222895.1. Taxonomy (NCBI): domain Eukaryota; kingdom Metazoa; phylum Echinodermata; class Echinoidea; order Camarodonta; family Strongylocentrotidae; genus Strongylocentrotus; species Strongylocentrotus droebachiensis. The sequence goes on along the minus strand of JAVYIG010000294.1, from coordinate 541,542 downwards.
ATATGTCCTATGGGAACTCAGTGTTATATGTTATATTTATTCAGATGGTCATATTTCAGCCAATACTTAACATATTCAATTGGTTTTCGACATTTGGACCTTATTTTTGATGCTCTTTCAGAAAATGAAGAAAAATTTGAAAAATTTGAAAAATAGATTTTTATGATGTCACAGCTTCGGTACTCTATAGATATCCAATATTATTGTTATTATTATTTAATTTATTCAGGTTTGTCATGGGGACATCAAGAGTGAGAATGTGATGGTAACTGGTTGGATCTGGGTTCTACTCACAGACTTTGCCAGTTACAAGCCAACCTATCTTCCAGCTGTAAGTACCCAAACAGACACTGTTAAAGGGGGGGGGGGGGCACTTGGATAGACTTTGGCCCAAATTCACAAAGGAGGTTTAAATTTAACCCATGGTTTAAACCTTCATTTACATAAGCCATGGATTAAAATTAGCGCAAAATATGCGCAACACAGTCCAGAGGTCAAATATTAGACGCGTGCAAGGCAAGGTATGCTTATTTTGCGCTAATTTTAAACCATGGGTTATGGAAATGAAGGTTTAAACCATGAGTTAAATGTAAACCTCCTTTGTGAATTCGGGCCAATAAGTTTACTAACATATTCAGATTTATGGATGTTTCTCTCCTGGGGATCTTGTGATGATGGGTTATTCCATTTACCTGTTATTAATGGATGAACTACAATACTTAGCATCTAGTCTGCACACATTACTTGTTGCTATATCGGGCAAGCCTCCGGCAAGCTTTTGGGTTGTCAAGAACAACCTTTTTTTAAACAGTATGAATAAAATTTGAATATATGTTAGTAAACGGGTCTATTGACCAAGAGCCTGCAAGACCATCAATGTTGCGTTTGAGACTGAAGTTGTCAGTCTCGTGGTCTGTAGCCAGATATTGTGCAGTCAAAGTCTTGACTGTTATGATTAGATATGATGTTTATTATTGCAGAATGTATGGATTCATATCAATGTAGAGTTGTCAATAGTAGCATTGACTTCATGGTGGTGATCAGGGGCGGATCCAGGGGGGGGGGGGCATGTGGGCGTATGCCCCCCTTTTTCCTTCCGAACAAAAAATAGGAGAAAATCTAAAAAATATTCACATAAAATGTTCAGTTTAGGCATTCAGAAATGCCTCTGAATTTTATACTATAAAGCATCTCAAGACCCCATGCCGTAAACAAATTCTTTATGTTGATGGTATTGATGATGATGATTATGATAATGAGGGCAATATTAGTGGTGATGATCACTTTGTTTAAAATTGCTGTAATGTTGATGATGGACATCATTTTGATGATACTGATAATTGAGGTGAATGTATATTGTCGCATACTATGATGAAGTAAAAGTGGACACAATGATGACCTTTGACATATGATTATAATTTTTTCTTTCCAGGACAATCCAGCTGACTTCTCATTCTTCTTCGACACCTCCCGCCGTCGTACCTGCTACATTGCCCCTGAGAGGTTCGTAGAGGGCAGCAGCTCACGGCCGGTAGACAATGCCACCTCCGAGACAGTCGAGGGCCTGCAAGTCAGGCAGGATGTGAAGGGAGGGGAACTAACTCCTGCCATGGACATATTCAGTGTTGGGTGAGACCAGTCTCATACTCTACTGGTTATTAATAAATCAATTTGAATTGTTAACTTTTTTTGTCTTCTGTGCCATAGCCGGCTAATTCCACCCAGAAAAGTGGAATTTCTATTGTAAGTTTGGATTAAAAGTAATAAATGTTCTTTTTCTAAAAAATAGAAATGAATATACATATGTTTTGAAGGTTATTCTCAAAGAAGATTTAACATTATAATAGGGAAGTAATTTTTTACTTTTGAGAGTTTATTACTTATTTTTCGGTTTTTCTATGAACAAAGTGACACAGAAGGCATTCCATTTTGTCTATTTGTATCGTTTCATGTAGATTGCTACAAAATACACACGTTATGATTGTATACACAATATGTGTTCATGATCTGAGAGAGCAAAATTTCAACACAGTATTGGGCCTATTTCTGTTACACTAAAGATGCATTGTATAAGAAAGTATATCTACATGTATGAGACACTGTTACATGTTTTATTTATAAATTGATATCACATGGTCATCTGGATTTTTTTTTATTATTCATATTTGCTCCTGGAGATTATTCAAATTGGCAACACATGGTCATATGAAAAATGAGCTACTTGTTTTCTTTCAGGTGTGTGATTGCTGAGCTCTTCACAGAGGGCAACGCGCCCTTTGACCTCTCTCAGCTCCTAGCCTATTGTAGTGGCGCATACTCGCCTGACGCTGTGCTGGAGCAGATTGAGGATGAAGACATTAAGGTGAAAAAGGAAAAGAAAGATAATACAGTCAAACCTGCTTTAGTGACCACCTGTCTACAAAGACCACCTGTCTTCAACAAGCACATTTTTTGTTTCCCTTGAAAATGGTTTCTCATTGAAACATGTACTAAAGGAACCTGCCAACAAAGTTATATATATATATAGAAAGGTTTTATTGAACAAATTCCATCGTCGCAGTCTTACACCTGAATTGCCATTGGAATACAATTGAAAAGTACATGTATTTACAAGTTAAAAGTTCAATAGTCTTGGGACTATGACATAAAAGACCACCTGTCTACAAAGACCACTTTTTGTGTTTCCCTAGGGTGGTCGCTGTAGACAGGTTTGACTGTATAGTACATTTGGCATCTCCACGTTATCCGGTGCAGCTGGAGTTTTGTACCATCTAGTTTACAAAGATTTTCATCGCACATGAGATAACTTGCAGTTCTTGTTAAGACCTTTGTTGAGAATTTTCTTATAAGTCATGCCATGAGGTTAAATTTTGTTTGCGATGGTAAAGTATTTTAACCTATATAAGGCTAATAAGGAGTCAAATCATTTGGAAATTTACCAGATATTGCGTAATGGCAGCGATGGTGGGAATACAAGGAGCAAAGAGTATAGACTAACAAATCCGTAGTAAATGATGTTCACTATCTTTTGAAATAAAACCATGTCAGGTGCATTTCCACATGAGATCTCAGTGTTTATCCCATTAGTGAATGATAGAGAGTGGCATGAAATATTCTGTCATTACCCTAGGCCCTAGGCTGATCTAACCTGAGCTTTTATGAATGATGTCTGAAAGAGTTGGCCAGTTACCTTGCCTTAGTTGATACAGTCAAACCTGTCTATTAAGGCTACCCAAGGGAAACATTTCTCTCTTGAAGGAGACAATATATATGGCCACTATTGACAGGTGGCCACTTAGACAGGTTTGACTATAGTAGCAAATGAGGATGTCCTATAGGGTAGAAGGCATACAATGTAGTATTCCTTGTTGTAACTCTATTTTCTGATTTCACAATCCCAATCATCTTTTTATTCCATTCTTTTGAACTGCATTATCCAAGGCTTCTTCATTACAGTAAGCTGGAAATAAATAGAATCCTTATTATTGATGATAATAATAATAATAAAAACGGTGCTATTAGGCGCTTTCGACAGAAGTCTCTAAGAGCTATAAGAAACAAAATACAATGATAAACAATTACATATGAAACAAAACAAAATATTTCAAATGAACCTACAAATTACAATACATATGAAATATACATCAATGTGAACAGAGTAAGTTAATAATCAAAAGCAATTTTGAATAAATGTGTCTTAAGACAAGTTTGAATTGGTCTGACAGTTTTTGACATGTCAAGGCGTTTTGTTCCGATGACCATAAGAAAGGGTTGACACACGAAGTACACACAAGGTTTAATTGTTTGATGTTTCAAACCTTATTTTTTTTTGTTCCCTAGGATCTGTGTAAACACATGCTACAGAAGGACCCATCCAAGCGAATGTCGGCTGAACAGTACCTAGTGAAGGGGCGTGGTACTGCATTCCCGGAATTCTTCTACACATTCCTCAAAGTTTACATGGGAGAGTTTGCCGGTGTCCCTATCTACCCGGCTGATGAGAAAATAGCAAGGTAGGAAGCAGGTGTCTGGGCCCTGTTTCATAAAACTTGCTATCAATAACAAGTTACAAGCTACTGTTATAAGCTACTGAAATCATGGTATCTGATTGGCTGAGAGCAAATTTGTCATAGAAATTTAGCATTTGTTATATAGATAACAAGTTTTATGAAACAGGCCCCAGGACTTGCCGGGGGAGGGGCAGAAGGAGCAGTTGCCCTCCTGGGGGCGGTTAATCAAAACCGTCATAAGTTCAACTTCTTGGACATCCCATTGGAACGGGTGTTATGGAATTAACACCCGTTTCTACAGGATGTCCAGGAACTTAGACTTATGTCGGTTTCAAGAAACTGGCCCCAGATCTCTATAATCAAGGAATTGAGTGTGGAAATTTAAAAAAAAGGCTGGTGAGAAGATGGTGAAGCAGCGAGCAGGGGTATTGGTTCACGGATGGGACACGGGCCAACCAAAAAGGGCAGTTCTCCTTTCCTCTCAACGTTTACAGAATTTGTTGTGTCTCCTATTGCAATATGTGCTCTTTTCATCAACGTGTTTGCCTTTTTATCATGACGTTTATAAACTCATGGATAATCACTATGGGAACATTCAAATAACTTTTTTGTCAGGTCTTGTTTATTGATGACGAAATGATAAATCTTAGATGTGGGTACTGAGTTTTGGTAAGGGCTGTGCAGTTGTATTTATTAATCGTTTCTGATTGGGTTTATTAATAGGCCCACTAGAGATATGAATTCTAGCCAGAATTGCATCTTTCTGTACACACTGTTCCAATGGCCATTACTGTATACTATTATAACAAAGAATAATCATAAACATGATTTAAACTATGAAATTGTTTTCAGCTCTAATATCTTAGAAGAAAACACACATGTAGGGGAAAAGTGGCAATTCTATTTTAGTTTTCCTACCCTCCTGTTTAAGGATATCATATCTTTATCAAGACTAGTAAATTTTGTTCTTTCTCCATAGACTGCGCAAAGACATGGGTAGTATCATGCAGACTCTAGTCGCCAACATGGAGGATGGGGAAAACAATCAGCGCCATAGCAACAACGGACTGGTAATAGTCCTGTCTCTTGTCACATCTTGCTTGAGATCACTCAAGGTAAGTCTGAAAAATCTTCTTTTTTTTCCCTCACCACTCTGAGGTGGTAGGTACGCTTGGGGTAAATAAAGTAAAGGACACTCAAATCTGTTAATGGATCCAAGCCAAGGTCAAAGTTCATTTTTTTAAATCTTGTTTATGCTATAACTTAAAAATATTTTTACATGTAAAGTATAGTTTGACATTATTTCAAGATGTAACACAAAATCAATCCAAAACGAAACTTGAGTACAACAATTTTTTGAAAATATGATTTGTAGATAATTAAAACAATGTCTATCTACATGTATGGCTCATGCCAAGCACTTAGAACACCCCAATAAATTAATCTCCAAGATAGGTTACTTTATATATTTCTTTACATTTTCAGAAAGATCTTCTTTCTTTCTTATTGAGATAGATTTATGCACAGTTCATTCTCTTCCATTAAAACTATAAAATTCTCTGCCAGTTAGAAAACCTGTGTCAAGATAAGAAAACAAATTACAAGATTTCCTATATTAATGAGAAAGAGCATGTACAGCTCTATGCTTCTCCGGCATCTGTGTATGGGTCTTCTGTTCATGATTTGATTGCTGCCACATATTTGCTTGAACATTTATTATTTTATTTTTCTTGCATTTAGTTCTGTGTCTCACGACTGGGTGCTCTGGACATCATGTTGATGATTGGTAAACATTTACCAGATGACATCATACTGGACAGAATCATTCCTTGTATTGTAAGTACATACAGTAAATCTCTGTGAATAAGACGCACTTTTTTTCCGCCAAAAAAATATCAAAAGTTGGGGGTGCGTCTTATACACAGGTATAGGATATTTGGGTCCTCAAAATACTACTTTTTAATGGTTTTCGAAAATCTCTGTGTCTCAACATGAATTACAGAATGCGAATAAAGAATAGGATCTACTATTTGAAGTTAACCTACGTTCCTAATTTGAAGGGGAGAGAGTTTTTTTTTCAGTCTTGATAAATTATGCCCCTTCACATGGCACTTTGATGGCCGAAGCTCTCCCGTGTCTTCAGCTCACTCACCCGTATCATGCAGCTCACTCACACAGGGGATATCAACTCACCACTCAAAAACTAGCCTGTCCAAATTTCTGTTTGGACTCGGAGGAAAATTTGTCTGCCATCTTTAGTTTTAAAAATGACACTGTTAATATAATTTGTAATAAGTTCACAAGCACAAATTGGCGCCTTCAACTTTACCTCGTAGCAAAATCAATGTTGCTTGGGTTTTCTAACGTACTAAGGTGTCTGCTAAAAATTATTATTATAATTCTTTATTTTTTTTGTCTTAAAAATAGAGTTGCGTCTTTAATACATAGAGATTTATGGTACTACTTTTGCTCCTGCTGACTGAGTGAATAGCTCATTTTTTCAGAATCTACAAGTAAATGAAGCTTCATGAAATGTAAAAATGATTCAGTAAACCTTTGAAGGGAATACTTGGTGTTTGTGATATGTCTTTAACAAAAAACTGTGCTTGTGACTATTTCATTACCATATTCATCTAATTCATAAATGTTTTCCCCCTACAGCTCCATTTTGTACATGATCCTTTCCCGAGAGTACGAGCAGAGGCTATCCGTACGATCACCCAGACGCTCATGCTGGTCAAGTCTGTCCCAAGAGGGTAAGAAATGGATTTAGTAGGGGTGTCGATTGAGAGAGAGAGAGAGAGACAATCAAATACCCATAATCTCTTGCCACTTTCAATGCCACTAGCGACGAGTGTCAGGTTGAATTTTAGTATAAATGAAAGAAAGTTATGAATTTAATCATGCTTTGTATTCCATTAAAGAGAAAACAAAGTCCGTCTTGGGTTCCAATCTTGGGGTTTCATGTTTTCCTGTACTTTTCTTCGTTCTTCTGAAACTTTCAGCCACAAGTAGCCAAGTATTAGCATTGTAGGGATGATTGCTAAAATGCTGAACAAAAATGAGTTTCTACAGTGATAAGTCTCCTTTAAGTGCATGTGCATATAATAGGATGTATGGGGAGAGTACTTATTGATACTTGCAGTGTTTAGGGCCAGTAGTTAAATACATTATTGATGATTAGCATTAAGGATAAAATAAAGCAACCAATGATGATGATGATGAAGATGATGATGAAGGTGATGATAATGAAGACAATTCAAGTATTATGTAGGTAATTGATGTAATGAAATATGTATAGAATAACTTATAGATAGAAATATATGAGAATCATGCATTTGTTTTGTTTTCTTTCATATCTTGTTGCAGGGATGCCAACATATTTCCTGACTACATACTTCCAAATTTGGTAAGTAAATCTAATGATCTGTCTAATCTGTTGAAACTGATGACCGCATTGTGCTGCAAATACATGGTATCTAAAAACAGCTGTGAATACACTTGTTTTTGATATTATTATGAGAAATAACCGTCACACTCTCGGACATCTGATTCACCCATGATAATCAATTTTTTTTAATATTAATGAGATATTTTAGTTCAGACTCTTAGGATAATGTTCCCTACTCATATATGTTCATGTTGATTTATCATTACCTACATCTGTTAAAAAGATCTAAATGTTTTTGCACTATTATAGACAGTTTACCTTTATGACTGCATGATATATATCGCTATAGGCTTAGACATGAGAACATCATGTATTCTCTGTGTACATACTGGAGTCATTTTGTCATTTACCGTTCCAGTCCAACATAGCTCAGGATCCCATAGACATGGTGCGTATGGTATACGCTGAGAACATTGCTGTGCTTGCGGAGACTGCCCTCAGGTTTCTGGAGATGGTACAGCTGGACCAGAATGCTGCTCAGAGCGGAGAAACGGACGGAGTGCAGAATCCAGCCCAGTATCAGGTATGCAAGGGAAATCAATCACCAATGTACTTGAAAAAAAAATGAAGCATTACTTGATATTACCTTATATAAAGTTGAGATATTGATCTATGTGTATTCATATAGATGTGAAAAACCAAAAAACGGCAGGCGGAGGGCGATGACTCCCCCCCCCCCCCCCCCAAAAAAAAAAAAAAAAAAAAAAACGGGTTAGTGTCACACTCTTCTTCAGTGGCCAGATGTGACAGATATTTAAAAATTAAATCCGTTTCTGATGCAGACACAAATAAGGTGGTCCGCAGCTAGCCAGACGGATTTCAAACTAACCCGTTTCTTGAATAATGCGTCTATATTGTTGCTTCAAAACTGTGCATCTGTAGTGATGCTGTGTGTATGTAGCAACGACGGGTTGTCATGTATATTCTGTGAATGCATTGTCATATATACACATAAACATAGAGAGAAAAGATAGAGAGGTGTTGTGGTCTAGTGGATACGTCACAGGACTTTGGATTACAAGGTTTTTAATTAAAGTTCCACTGTGGGCACTAATGTCCTTAGGCAAGGCATTAATCTACATTTGCCACTCTCTACCTAGGTGTTGTAAATGGGTACCTGGTAGGAATCTATTCCGTGAATGCTTTCGGTGCCTTGGGGCAACAGGGCCAAAGTCAGGATAATGATACATATTTGTAGGCGCCTTGAGCATCCCTTGGTATAGAACTGTACCGGTACTTAATATGAATGTAACTTCCATCATTATTGCTGAAAGGGATTTGTTCTGTATGTTTTTTGGGGTTCCTTGCTAGTATACAAATATTTCAATACCAGTTTCAAATATTACTTCTGTAGAGAAATTGCAAGTTTGATACTCTCCAATGAAGGTAAAATCAATTTGTTTTATTGAACTAACACACTTGCATGTTTGATTCTTCTATCACATCGAGAAACACCCACGTTTCTTGAAAAAGATGATTCAATGCATGAAAATGGACCCTCAACTTATTGCATTAATTACAAATTTTTAGACTTACTGTATGCATTATTAGAACATACCATATATTTGAAAAGGATTACCTGAATCAACCAGTTAGTCAATTATTTAAATCAAATCGATAATGTTTATTTCTTCTTTCAGGCAAGTTATGATGATGAGCTTCAGAACCTACATGGTATGATCCAACAGAAGGTCGTCACGTTACTCAGCGATCCAGTAAGTTCAAGTTTTTCTTCTCAGCATTAAAGGCAATCTCACAGATTTTTTAGTTTCAGTGAAATGAAAAAGTCGAGAGAGAATAGCATGTAATCTGGCCACTAATACATTTACATCACCAGAAGTTTTGCTTGTTCAGAGGTTGAATTTAAGGAGCACTAAATACATGTAGTTCCTGCCCATAGATATCGTATATGGTAGGGAAGAGGCTCAAAATTCATGAATTGACTTTTGAGCATGCGTGTATTGTAGGGAAGAGGCTCAAAATTCATCAATTGACTTTTGTATGTATGTTAGTGTGTCACAACTATCTTTCTTATGATGCTATGGTCACTGCAGTAAAGCACCATCAGTACTGGAATACCCTGAAAAAGAGATATGAAAATTACTATCGGTAATATTCTCAATTGATATCAATTGATATTCCTGCAATATTATATGCTTCAGGGTATAAAATCTTTGCACCCCAATAAATTATGTAATTTTATTCAAATAAAAATGAAGGGTATATGTACATTTTCTTGATGTGAGCATTCTGCCAATGGTTGGATGGGGGGCATAAGTATAACTTATATAAATGCGTTTTTATTAAATAATTTTCGTCCACAGGAAAACATTGTAAAGCGGACCCTACTTGAGAATGGTATCACCCGTCTCTGCGTGTTCTTTGGACGTCAGAAGGCTAACGATGTCCTGCTCTCACACATGATCACATTCCTTAATGACAAGGTAGGATCTCACACTTCTCTCCAATCATTTGGAAATACTTGTTCTCGATTTTCTGGGCTGAAGGCATCTCGTTCCTTTGTTTGGCTTGTTGGATGTTGAAAGCCGTTGAAACTAAGTTCATGATATGCATTCACTGTAATCATATGGTAAAAAAATCCTTGGAGAGTAGAGATATGGGGTATCATGACCTTGCTTCATAAAAATTATCATCTGTAACAACTGTCAAATTTCTATAACAAACAGTCAATCAAATGCAATGATTTCAGTAGCTTATAACAGTTATTGTAACCCGTCATTGATGAAATATTTTTTGTGAAATAGGCTCCAGATCCATGAATGATCTTCCCTTTTAAGATTGAAATTTGAATAACATTGGAATGGGCCTAAATTTTGGAGAATAAAGGTGCCAAGTTACTTAAGATAATGATGTTGAGTGGAAACAAGATCTTAGAGGTAGGAGGGAGCTACAGTTAACAACCAAATGATTCATAACAACAACAAGTTTTGTAATTTTTCAAGAATGTGAAAACTTGATTAGAGAATATGACATATCAATATCAAAGCTTACATCTAAAAGTATTCAACAAAGGCGGTAATTCAACCAGTCCACCTTTCATTCTTGAGTTACGGGGAGCAAAACCCATCAAATTTACAAGGCTTATGAATAGTTTAGTTGTTAATTGTATGTGTAAGTTATGATTGATTTTAGAAAGAAGCGAAGTCCAGAATGATTTTGGATATGTATTATTATTTACCCTGTTACAGGAGGACTGGCATCTCCGAGGGTCATTCTTCGACAGCATAGTGGGCGTGGCAGCGTACGTTGGATGGCAGAGCTCCTTCATACTTAAACCTCTTCTACAACAGGTGGGTCAATCGTCTTTTTCAGTCATCCTCTAATCTCGTCCATTGTTAAAGAGAAAGTTGGGTCCTGCTATTAAAGGGGATTTTTTTTTACCTTTCTTTAAATTCTTGTTTCAAATGAGAGAACTTTCTACCTGAAACAAATGTTTGATTTGCCTAAAAATAATCAGGAGTTTGCATGTTTAACTAGTGAATATTCTCAGATTTCAGTCAGCTTGATCCACCTTTTTAGTCATTTTCATTTTACTTAAGTTGATCTCTGAAAAGGGTTTGCATCAGTGAAAGAAAGAAAGAAAGAAAATGAAAACAGAAATTTAGAAACATTTAAATAGGAAAAAGGAATAGGAAAAGAAGGAAGTAAAATGAAAATTGAAAGAAAAGGAAGATGAAAGTGAGCAAGAAAAAGAAGAAGAAAATGGGAAAAGAGGATAGAACAACATATTATCATTATAATCAGAAGTAAAATTGTAATATGAAGAGATGATGAGGACTTATGTTTTCTGCTACAGGGATTAACAGACCATGAGGAACAGGTCATACATGTATGTAAAGCATTGAAGAATGTTAGAGGTTTAGGTTGTTCAGGTTATCCTTTATATTAGGATAAGGGTTAGGGTGTCCAGGTTAGGTCTTGAGAGCTAGGATCACTTGTCTGGTGAGATATTCTGCAGTTCAGACATTGATGATGATCCCATACAATTGTTTGTCCCTCCACTGCAGGGATTAACGGACCATGAGGAACAGGTCATATGTAAAGCCTTGAAGAGTGTGACAGGTTTAGGCTGTTCAGGTTATCCTTTAGGATTAGGGTTAGCATCAGAATTGGGCTACTAGTGTCAGGGTTAGGTCTTGAGGGTTAGGTCTTTAGGGCTAGGATCACTAGTGTGGTGAGATATTCTGCAGTTTTCTCTCCCCTCCACCACAGGGATTAACAGACCACGAGGAACAGGTCATATGTAAAGCCGTGAAGAGTGTTACAGGTTTAGGTTGTTCAGGTTATCCTTTAGGGTTAGGGTTAGTGTCCGGATTAGGTCATGAAGGCTAGGATCACTTGTGTTGAGATATCCTACAGTTCAGACATTGATGATAATCCCAGACAATTGTTCCCTCTCCACCACAGGGATTAACGGACCATGAGGAACAGGTCATATGCAAAGCATTGAAGAGTGTGACAGGTCTGGTCCAACTTGGCCTACTTCAGAAGCCTGCCCTCCTAGAAATGGCCTATGAGCTGGTACCCTACGTATGCCATCCAGTGAGTATAAAATCATCAAGTCAATGCCATTAAAAACACAACAAGCATGTTAGTGCCTTGATTTGAGATTTAAAGGTATAGACCAGTTTTGGAAACGCCCCCCTCTCAAAAAATGAAATGGAAGCTCTTATTACCAATCATGTGAAAGAATATGTTTTGACTAATACTTAATGATACAAATTTTGCCGGGAAACCACCTACTTATTGATATATTTGGTAAATTATCATATCGATCTGGCCTGGATAGATATCGCGTAGTCCCATATACACCTTTTTGTGTACAGTGCTTGTAACTTTACCAAGGCTGAGCCAAATTTCTTATCATTTTGATGATTCCAGAACCTTGCAGTACACACCAATACTTATATGCTAGATGATCAACCTTTTCTGATCGATTCCACAACGTTTCTGTCACAATGCTATCTATACCTTTAAAGGAAAAAAGTGAGAAATATACATGTATTCCTCCTCTTCAACAGAGTAGGGTTTGAAGCTCTCCAATACTGTTTAAACCATCACAGATTTTAACTCCCTTTTATCAACAATTGAAATCGTAATTGTTTATAAAATGATTTCTGATGACATTTAAACAGCATTATTGTATTTTATCATACGTTAATACTACGTTACTGTACTTTGTCATAATTTGCTTTCTTTTGTAATCTTTAACCTATAATTGGTGTTGATAAGTGCATTGATTAACCTTGTTCTTATTTTGATATTTCTTTAGTTTGTGAATTAGAAGTTATCTGCAATTTTGTTGTTTTATGTTGTAAAGTACATTGTTCCTCTCCTACGATGAAATGTGCTATAAAATCATAGGTTATTTATTATTATTAAATGATTTACTTAGTTGATATTGTATTTTAATATTGTAGTTTTAAGCAGGGGATGATCCTAGATAAACCTCTGTGGTTTTTTTTCCCGCCTGCTATTTAATCTTTTGTTTAATTGTTTTATATTTGATTGTAATTTATATTGTCTTTTTATGAGTCTGTAGAAATAAATAAAATTGAAAAATTGAATTGAATTGATATTCTTCTGCTGGTACAGCTCATCAAGGCCGCCATAGATTTCAAGCTTACCGCTCATGATGGCGGTCTCCTGCATTTTCTGAAATTTATCTTTCTTCATTGAAATTATATTTGTGTTTATATGCATCTTATTTAATTCAATTCAATTCAATTCAATTTCGGTTTTATTACAAATATACCAAATAAAAAGTTCAAAGACTACCAATAATTGGCTTACAATGTATCATATAAAAATGCATTAAAAACAGTAGATTTAAAAATTCAGTAATAAGTTAAAGTACATTGCTCACATTGTATCATATAAAAATGCATTAAAATCTATTTAATGTACTTAAAAATGTATAATTATGTAAATGAAGAAATATTTGTTACTTAATGTATATGATTATGTTCTATTTTGAAAATGCAGACAACAAACAAACAAACAAATACTAACATTTCTTCTTTATGGTAGAATCTGTGGATTCGTCAAGCCACGGTTGGTTTCATAGCCGCCATAGCCAGGTCTCTCAACATTGCCGATGTGCACTGCAACCTGACACCACTCCTACTACCATTCCTGAAGAAACCCATCATACAGATTGATAAAGAGGTTTGTATTCATATATCTGTGATACGGTTTATTGTGTAAATAATGTTTTACAATTGACAGTTATATTTTCTTTTTAAACATGTGCATTGTATTAGCTTACACCACTCCTACTATCATTCTCTTAGAAATTGATCATACAGGTTGATAGAGAGCTTTGTTTCTTTAATCTGTTACATTATTGTCTCTGTTTTACAGTTTACATTATTTGTATTCTTTGGACATGGATTTGCATTGAAAGTGATAAAACGTTTTGTATTTAATCAAATGTCTGTGAAAGGGTATTTTCTGCCAATAATATTTCCCTTCTTTTCTTTTTATTTTGCAGGCCATCATCATGAGCGTGCTGAAGTGCCCTGTATCTCGAGCCGTCTACGACTACATCCTCCGCTCGCCGATCATCATTGACTTCTTTGACAACCTGACGGACCGGCAGCTGATACGTAACCTGTGTATTAGACCTGGTCACAAACCAGAGTACAACGAACTAGAGATTGGACAAATGGCACAGGTATGAAGTGTGAAGGTGTTTTCTCTAAAAATGTTTGAAAATCCATTATTATTATCCGTTAATTTTTCTTTGTGGAACATCTTTCCTGTCTAACTTTTTTTTTCATTTCAGTTTATTGAATCAACATACCAGGTTTTAGGCAATACTTCCACCAAACTCAAGTCGTCAACATACTTAATCTGTATGTTGACGTTAGGGCAGCATCGTTAACAAGGCCAGAGCAAGGAATAGGATTGGTCCCAACTTTGTACCCTGAGGTACTCCACATGCGAGGCTTGATATTATGAGGAAGAAAATTATTTGCTGAGAACTAGAAGGGCAATAACTGTATTTAAAGATAAGCTTGAGTTCTGGTAATGATAGAAAATAAGTCCTAACAGATTTAAAAAAAACTTACTCTGAAAGTTCAAGATTAAAAATAAATTACATGTGCTTAACAATTTTGGAAGAAAATGTTTAGGGGCTGAGTAATGAACATAGAAAGATAAGGAAATCAAGGTAAGTAGGCCCAACACCATGTGCTTAACACAGATCACTATGTGCAAATGAGAGTTTTTATTGAAGATGATTTCCAGCAAGTTTTTGTGAGGTTTGTTTTTATTCTACTGCAGGATAAACAATCCAGAATGAATTATAGCCATGTTTTCTTGTCATACAATGCCTATACCAGAGCTCAAGATTAGCTTTAAAAGAATACAAGGCCATGACCTTTTGGCTCTTGTCAGTTGTTTCTTTCTGCCCACGCAATGTTTGCTGTATTAATTGTTATCATCAAATAGCATACATTTTGTTTAAATAGAAGGAATAAACATGAATTTCAATTTGATTTGATCAGTGTGCAGGTTTACATGAAGAGACTAGACCTTCTTTTTCCATTATCAATATGCTACTCTACGATGTTATTTTGAAAAGGTATTGCTGTTTTTTAAAACTTTCCTAGATCATAATGAAGTAAAAGTTGAACATGAAAGATCCTGTCTCTATAATTTGCAATTTTTCACCTCCAGCTTCTGAGGAAACTGCAGTCACAGGGGATGACCGAGGAAGACGAAGATAAGCTCCTCTTTCTGAGAGAGATCATGTTGAAGCAGTCTAAAGCTAAGATTGGGTAAGTAAATTAAAATCTATGCAGTCAAAATTGTTTATAAAGGCCAACCCAAGGAACCATTAACTCTATTTTGGCCACCTGAAATGAATTTCAGCAATTCAAATTCAAAAGCAGTCGATTATAAAAGAATTCAATGTCACTAATTTTATGGTCGTTGCGTGAATAAAAATGCTAGAATTGTTACACATAACCTCCATTCTACTTCTACCTATGTTAAAAAAAAAGGAACTTCTGATGAATTTATATATTCTTCATGGATTTTATATCATCTCTAAGTGACTTTGTTATATTGTTTAACTTACGTCTTTCTCTTAGGATGGGTGATCTATCGAACCAATCATTGTCACCCCACGACCCCTTCACCCCAGGTCAGGTCAACCTCAGCGTCTATCCAGCCATTCAGAAGAATCACGCTGACCTCATCAAGCCACCTGACCTCAGGTCAGAGGTTACGGACAAGGCTCAAACCAAGAAGTCCAAGAAGAAGCAGAGTGCAATAGATCCAGCAATGGTAAGGGTGAAAATGTGCTAGCGCATGAAGACGTTATTATACAAATAGTGAATGGTCATGAGTGCAATGGTACAAGATTTTGCACGAGATGAAAGATAAGAGACGCTCTATCCAGGAGGCACAGCCGAGTTGATTAGAGCGTCTCATCTTTCACTGAATGCAAAATCTTGTTCCATCGAATGAATAAAGACCATTCACATTTGTTTTATACAACACCTCGGATGATAACAGGCTTAAAACAATTTTTTTCTTCTAAGAACATTTTTCCTAGGCCTCGATTGTCCAAATTTCAGCGAGGTGTTTGTTTTTTATCGATGAAATTACCGATAGTGAGCCCACACTATTGTTAAGCAGGCAGCAAACCATGCACGTACCATGCATCGCGCGTACAACGCTTCATGTTTATTGTGATGTGAGAGTGCAATAATTAATTTTATATCCCTTATCCTAAGATTGTTGCATTAGAAGTGTACACAACAAGAAAAAGAATAGTTTTACTATAAAAGACGTTTCCTACCGACTACATCGGAATAGTTCATTTTTTATTGCTGACGTCACGCATAGTACCTTTTTTCCCTAGGGAAATGCCTGCGCACGGCCAACTCGCGCGGTGTCACGGCGCTCAAGCCATGCAATTTACTCTGTGCGATAACTGCACTACACTAATGCAGTACCTGTGTATATGCGGCGTGGGCCAGCTAAACATAATCCATCCTTCAATGTTTTATTTGAGCCATGCAATTTTCTTTTCTGAATGTGAGATGTGAATGTGAGTGTATGGTACATGTTGCAGAAGTGTACAAGGAATGAACAGATGGAAGGGATATAAAACAAATTTAAAATGACTCTTTCTCGGAACAAGCTAAAACTACTCACACTCAGGAACATCATTAGTGCTATTCTAGTGCTATTAGCACTAGCTGATGTTCCTTCGATGCGAATAGTTTCAGCTAGATCCTCGAGTGTCATTGTATATACCCTTACAAACTCACATTTATACGCTATCTGTTTCTGATCATTATCATCACTGTCTTGCATTTTCCATCTTCTCATCCTTTCATTTCATCAAACTCTGCCGCAGAACGAGGAATGGAGGAGTATGTTTGGTACAGCCGCCGACACAAAACCCATCAAGGCCTCCCAACAGCAAACATCCATCAACACCCCGCCCCTCCACCCCTCAGGAGGTGACCTGCCTCCCCCTCACGCCCCCGTCCAGCGCTCCGCCTCCAAGGCCGCCCCGCAGAAACCCCCGGGTCAGGATCAGACGCCCCCCTCCTCCTCCCAGGTACAGCCCCAGGCTCAGGGGCAACTCAAGCAACAGCAACAGCAGCAACAGCAGCAACATGCGCAACAAGGTGTGGACGCAAAGGCAGCAACTCAGAGGCAGAGTCCGACGAAGCAGCAGCAAGGGACAGGCAAGCAGGTACTCTTTCTCTCTGTCCTGCATTTTTCTTTAAAACATTAATCTCCTTGTGTTTTCTGTTATCTTTCTAAGCACATGTTAAACACCAATTTAAAAAACTAGAGAAATAATATTGATATGTATTTATATTGGCTTTTCTGGGCCCAGTTGCATAAAATTGGTATTGACGGTAACTTTGCCATAAGTGGTAACTTCCATGGAAACCTTGATTTGATTGCCATGGTAGTTTATATAGATGGCAAAGTTCTTCTTCTTCTTCTTTTATTTTTTGAGTACATACCTCTTTACAGAGTATTATTGTATTATACTGGGGTGTGTGCAGGTGGACCACTAAACCATGACATCTCCGCATTGGCGTTGTGGTCTAGTTTATAAGTCACATAACTGCAGATCACAAGAAACTGGGTTAGAGTCCCACCGCAGCACCAATGTCCTTTAATAAGATGTTAATCTACATTAGCCACTGTCCACCTAGGTGTTAAATGGGTATCCGGTAGGATGCGAAAGTTAATGTGGTTAATGTGCGCTTGTAGAATGGCGACTGGCCGGAATGCTCCCCAGGGAGTAGAGAATGTGCATACATTGTGTGCGGGTAAGCCTAAATCAGATGGCCGGGGTAAACTGTAATACATCTGTAAAGCCCTTTGAGAGGGTCTGCGGTCCTGAAATGCGCTATAAAAGAACAAACTATTATTATTATTGAACCATGGCGTTTGTTTCAGGTATCCCCGACTCAGACAGATGCAGCAGCACAGGGAGGGGGCAAGGGACCAATGAACAAGGGTCTCATGGCCAACGAACCGATCCGTATGTCACAGCTCCAAGCTGCAGCCGAGGGAATACCCGTCAAAAAGCCTGTCCAGGAGTCTAAGCCAGTAGCATCACACAGTGAGTGATTTCAAGTTGGGTGTTGGTGTTAGTGTTCGTGTTTAGAGCAGTCAAGAGCTCTTAAATTGTGCTGATGAAATTAATAGCCCGATACCGATATCAATATCGAGAGATGCATTTTTGAGTGCTTGCAATCCCTGATAGTGGCTGTAAGAGTTACATGTTTGATTGTTCCGATTGGAATATCAACTCAGAAGTAGAAAATTCAAGAGGAAATCAAAATGTTTTCATCATATCCCTTGCATTAGTTGCAGTTGTGTTTTAATGTGATTCAAAATGTTTACATCCCCATAATATTCATATGAATTTTGTGAGGCACATCCATGTTGTAAGTTAGAAGCTTTGTGTCCTTGCTTCCACTGAGAATTTCTTGTCATGTGATATATCAAAGAGAAATAGAAAGTATTTCCTGACTCTTGATCATGAATATTCAAATTATCATTTAGTCCAAGATCATGAATATTCAAATTATCATTCAGTCCAAGATCATGAATATTCAAATTATCATTCAGTCCAAGATCATGAATATTCAAATTATTCAAATTATCATTCAGTCCAAGTCTCGTCTTGTCATCTGAACCTGCGAAGCCTGGTCACTCGGAAGCGAGATCAGTATGCCATGGACATCATGCGGAAGATGCTCATCCACGACACCACCTTCAACGCGAAGGCTCCGCAGTCGAATTGGAAACCAAGAGGACTGTTGATAGCTCATCTTCATGAACACAAAGGTGCAGTCAATAGGTAAGATTTAAAGCCCCACTATACTACTTATAGCTACTTGCGCCCTCTATATAGCAAACAATTCCTAATCGGTGACCATTGGTCCCCCATGATCCTCTTTTTCTTATGTTAATTGAGAGCTGAGTTGATGAGATAACCACCTGTCAGTGACCTTGCAGAGTGGTCTAATCCCTCCATGCCAAACTAGTACAGAGGGTCTTTAATGGAAAAATTTTTGGGGAGAAATATTTTATTCAATGGTATTGTAATAAGATAAAACAAAAACTATTTTCAATTCAATTTCAATTGATTGTTGGTTTTATCATTTAAAAAAGTACAAAATTCAAAAGTCTAACATTGTCATATTTACAGTAAAATACAAAAAGTTGAAACAAGCTAATGTACATGTTCATTGACATAGTTCAATAATAACTAGGTAAAGAAGAATGTGTCCATATGCATTACTTATACTGTAGGGACTATAATATTGAATTAGATTAGATAGATAAAATTCATGATGAAGGTGTATGTGTAAACCATTTTTATAAATCATGGTTTAAATCTCCACTGTAAAATAAAGAACTATCTACCGGTATCTATCTATTTATCTGTCTGTTTGTTTATCTCTGTATCTGTCTGTCTATCTGTTTGTCTGTCTATTATATCTATCCATCTATCTGTCTGTTTGTTTATCTCTGTATCTGTCTGTCTGTCTATTATATCTATCCATCTATCTGTCTGTTTGTATATCTCTGTATCTGTCTGTCTATCTGCCTTTGTGTCAATCTGTCTATCTATCTATCTATCTATCTATTTATTTATCTGTTTATCTGTCTGTCTGTCTGTCTATCAGTCTGTTTGTTCATCTCTGTATCTGTCTGTATATCTATCTTTGTGTCAATCTGCCTATCTATCTGTCTATCTCATGAGCTAGTAATAAAATGGAGGACGTTCTAAAAAGGAAGGGGAAAAAGAAAGAGAAATATTAAACTATGTGCATGTAACTGGTTTATGTTCCAGATTACAAGTGAGCTACGACCACACACTCTTCTCGACGTGTTCTGACGACGGCACGGTGAAGGTATGGGACTGTACAAAGCTCATCGGAAAGGCCAACACTAACAAGTCAAGGCAGACATACAACAGACAACCAGGCAAGATCAAGACGTTGACCTTCTGTCAGTCGTCGCACAGTATCGCTTCCGGGTCAGATGACGGCTCCATACACGTCAATAGGTAATCACTGTTACTAGATCTGTAGATGTTGTTTGTATTGTTCCAATCTAACATTGTCTTGTTTGTAACTCTGTTATTTCTGGACGATAGTTTGATGATATAAAAATATTGTGATATTGTAAACGAAAAAGAGTATGTATTGCTTTTGAAGGGTATTGAAATGATGTCAATATTGATATAAAGCTATTTTTATAAATGATAAATGAAATAAACTGTCATGAATAATTGTTCAGTATTGGACCTGTAACTATTTTGACCAATGATTACATTTATCTTCACAGTATTATAAAAAATGTTTTTCAGTTTGACTAACTTCAGTTTCCCATTGATAAACATGTTAATTAGGGGTTATAGGAACGATAAATGTCCACAACTTACACTGACATCTTGTTAGGGGGGGGGGGGGGTCGAGCTTGTGCATTTACATTTGCACTCATTCAAATTTATTTCTTCAACTTGCATTGATTTATGTTTGGATGCACATTTATCTTCGCTTGCATATGATACGATTTCTGCAACTTGGATGTATTTTCCCCTTACATTTTGTCTTACAGAATAGAAGCGAGTCCACCTAGACTATCTCCTCTGGACAAACGACAGCTGAATGTAAGCGAGGAGGGTGTACCAGTAGACCTGGCCCACTTTGATACAGGTCCACAATCAATCCTGGTCTATGCTACATCGCAGGGCTATCTCGTGGGCTGGGATCTGAGATCCCCCACCGAGGCCTTCCGATTACGCAACCAGCAGAGACATGGTAAGATACTAAATTCTTCTTCAGACTCTTTTTATGGATGATAACAAATGTTTGAATGAGATATACTTAAAAGGAAAATTCCAAATTGATACACTAAAGCCTTGGTCACAAATACCGTAACGGGCTGCTACGAACGCCGTACAAACGATTTTCAGACAATGGAAATTTGGGAAGACAATGGAAAAACGGAGATTCGTACGAAATATTCGTTCGTACGAACGTTTGTGACCGTAGCTTAACTTAAAACTAAAAAATGACAGAAAGAGAAAAAGCTGTTGGAAAATATTTGATAAAAAATAAGCTTTGAGCTTTTAAATCTTCTGCCAAAGATATGCAGTTGCTTTTTTTCTAGTTTTCCTATTTTCCTATTCGAAATGTATATTCCATGTCTTGTTGAATTGCTTTCTCAGAGGTCATACTTCAAACATTCTTTGTTGTATACTTTGTATTTTATTCCATCCATTGCAGATTATTTTTATATTTATTTGTTAAAGCATTATCTTTATATTGTACACATATTTCATACTTTGTTATCATTATAATAATAATAGTAATATTCAGTTCATGTATAGTGCATATCACATTATATAACAACAAAGAGCTTTGGAAATTATTACCCTAGCTTTGGCTCCGGCAGCCATTATCAGGGCACAGTGCATTTCAAGGAATAATCCTACCAGGTACCCCACCTGGGTTGAGTGTAGCAAATATACATCAATGTCTTGCCAAAGGACATTAGAGTGCAGCGGCGGGACTCGAACCGTGAACCTTTTGAATCCACAGTCCAGTGACATATCCACTGGACCACATATGGAATATGAATGCAATATTGATATTTCCCCCACTTATATTCATATTTAATTTAAAATATGATTTTCTTGTAGGTTTGATCACATCATTCGTGGTGGACCCCCAACAGTGCTGGATGGCGGTGGGTACAACCAGTGGCAGCCATATTTGCTGGGACATGAGGTTCCAACTCCCAATCACTACAGTTCAACATCCATCAGGTATTGTTGAGAAAACTTTATTACGCTTTATTTCGATGTGACACCAAGGTAGACTTTATTCCACCATGCAAGGTGCTCAAGGCTTTTAAAAGGCTTTAACTGGCTACCGTTTTCTGTGCTCACAACCTCTTTTGATTTGCTATGAATCCTTTCCAGTGGACACACTTTTCCTTCTTCTCTCTCTCTCTCCCTCTGTATCTGTCGCTCTCTCTGTCTCTCTCTCAGTCCCTTCTTTTTCTCTTCTATTTTTCTTTTTCTTCCTCACAAATAATTACCTCAGTAAAAAATCCTCCAAATAGTCCTTTGTCAGTGCTTAATTCAATTTATATAATCATCACCTCTGTTGTTTATTAAAGCCCCACTGTCCTACTTGTAGCTACTTGCTCCCTCTATATAGAAAACTTCCCCAAACGGTGCCTGTTGGTCCCCCATGATCCTCTTTTTCTTATGTTAGTTTAGAGCTGAGTTAATGAGATAGCCACCTGTCAGTGACCTCGCTGTGTGGTCTAATCCCTTCTGGCCCAGTTGTGTTGACGATCTTTACAATATCTTTTTCAACAAATTCCTTTATTCCTTTAAGAGGTTTCCTTTAGTTGGAATAATAAATTAAAAGCCTGGTAATGAAAGACTTGTAAGATTAATAATATTTTTGGTGCCTAATAGTAAAATAGTTGCACAGTAGGCTTACGGTTGCACCATCTCACATGTCTCTCACATGGATGCGAAAGCTAATTGGTTGGTTGATTGGATTAGCAAGTGGCGCTTGTAAAATGGCGACTGGCTGGAATGTTCCCCAGGGAGTGGAAAATATGCATACATTGTGTTGCAGGTAAGTCTGAATCCAAGGATGAGGTAACAATATGTGCTGCGCCTAGAAACAAAGTATTAGGAGCATTATAAATGTACAATGTAAGCTATTATTATTATTAACCGTAAGCCTACTGTATATCTACATCACCATGCAAGCCGATACTTACATGTATAAGCTGCATCTAATAAAATACTTGTAACAGAATGTGTTTTTTGGGGGTGTACTAACTATTATTGTTTTGGTTGTATTGTACAGGTGCTCTGGTGAGGAGGGTTCGTCTGCACCCCAGCCAGCAGTCCTTGGTCATCTCAGCGGTACAAGGAAACAATGAAGTCTCTATGTGGGACATGGAGACAGGGGCGAGACGGTTTACCCTCTGGGCGAGTCCACACCCTCCCCTCTCCCAAACACAGGTGCGTATTCAGTAATAAGCGAGTTCGTAATTAGCCACTGGAGTCGTATGCCGTCAACGTGTCATAGGTCAAATGAACATATCTCCAAAGCTTACTCGCCCATTCACTCGCACGATCTGCATAGTGTACGTAGGGCTACATGAAAATGTGTACGTGCGTTCGACCTTCACTGCATAGTGGATGTTTTACTTCAATTGACCTTTGGAAAAGTTTGTTCCCGAATCTGGCGCATGCGCGGTATACAATTACGAACTCCCTTGTTGGCATTCTCAAAGAGGGTGTTGGGGTCGGTTTTGACGTCCCATCCCTCTCCATTTATTAATGAATCTTACAATGTCATGTCAAATTCCTCGTGCTGCCTTTTCAATATTACATGTTCACGTATTATCATCCTGTAAAATTAGAAAAAAGAAGTGAGCCAGGATCTAGGTTCATGAAATTTCCCAATGGAAAAAAAAGAATATTTTTATATGTTCTGCAGTGTTGCATAACAGAACAGTTACTTGTGTGACACTCGTGTTTAACAAATTTTGTCAGTGTTTTTTTTAACCTGTGCTTTGTAATAGTGTTTCAGGTTGATATCATTCAGCATTTTAACAGAAAGGTCAATATTTTCCTTTTACGAATGTGCACCATCCCTGCTCTTATTCTAATTTTCAGCACTTGATCCAACCACTTTGATGTTTGTATCAATCTAAATGGTTTCCCCTCATGTTATGCTCTTCTTAAAGGGATCCGGTAACTTTGTCTCAGATTCTGAAACAAAATCCTGGATTTAGCTCATGCTGCAATGATAATTATAAACCTTTAAGTCAGTCAGGAACCCCATGACTTTTACAAGCCGATTGCCAGTCTGATTATCAAGATATTTATGATTGGAAATCGAAACCAAATTTTGGGGAAAACGAGTATGGTGAAACTGGTCATTTAAAGATTTTTACTCTTTTGAGGCACTTTTTGATCATTTTGAAACCCAATTTTTTTTAGGGCTTCAATTTTACACCATATCACGGACTCTAATAACATGTAGGGCCGTGCATCTCATAACATTGTTAAACGATGCTTTTAAAAGCAGCTCTGATATTGTATTTTATTTCATCCCATATCCCAGACCTCCCAGCATGCAATCCACGCCCTGTACTGTATCCCATCTATGGAGCAGACGCCATGCTTCCTGACGGCCGGCTCAGATCAGAGGATAAGATACTGGAACATCACCAACCCTCAGCAATCGTCCATTATAGCAGGATCGGTGAATGACCCTGTAACGCAGCTCAGTGTTTCTTACAAGTAAGTTAGTGCTGATGATAAATAACTGGGGGGTGTTTCACTAAGATCCTAAGTCAAACTTTACTCTAAGGTGGACTTAAACAATATGGAGAGCCATTTGTAGCCTTTAAAAATTCAAAAGCAAACCTTCAAGTACTTTAGACTAGTCATCATACATTCCACATCATGAACATAAAATCTCCTTGATAATAGAAAATATGAATGATTTGAATCAACATTTTAAGCCTTTTAAAACATCTTTTACAAAATATTTTCAAGGATGCTAACGGCTTTCCATAATTGTTAAGTCCAACTTAGAGATAAGTTCAACTTAGGATCTTTGTGAAACACTACCCAGGTCTTGTTTACCCAGGGTAGTCTCATCAGTATTTATATTGTTCTCCCTGAGAGCCCTGCAGCCAAGTTATTACCTTTACTTTAGCATGGCTACCCAATATTAAAGGCGCACAGGCATTCAAGGAACTTCTTCCTTCTGGGTACCCATTTACTTCACCTGGATGGAGAGTGGCAAACATAGATTAATATCTTGGCATAGGAAATGTAATAGTGTCGCAGCAGCGCTTTAACTGTGAACAACGTGATTGACAGTCCACAGGGTATCCACTAGACCACAACACCTCTTCTCTGTGCTCTGACATATGCTCTGGGGACAATTAACCCAGGCTCGTATTTCATCAGAGATAAAGGGTTGGAGTTATAGTTGCAATTGGGTCTCTATTTTAACCAATATGTGTGGTGTTTAGGTTAGGTTTAGGATTAGGATTAGTGTTTGGTCTGGGGTTGAAGTTAAAATTGGAAAGTGCAAAATGTTCATATATATCAAGAAGTTAGAATTTTTAAAATGTTGGGCCTTCCATTTTTTGTCACCTCTGTAAAGTTTCTTCTAATGTTGATCATGACATCATCTTTATTTTTTTTCCCATCAGTCATCGTGTCATAGACGGCACTGAAGTCATCGTTGAGACATATGGCAAGCAGCGTGGTGGAACGGGTTCGGCTGCGACGTCCGGGAGTGACGAGAGTCAACGACGCAGTGCTGAGCAGGTCCCAGTGGGGCATCGAGATGTGATCACAGATATGGGTGTCTTCCAGATATCGTCCTCAAGTAACGCTTTAATCACATCATCACGGGATGGTGTGGTCAAAATTTGGAAATAATGATAACGGCCGATAATATAGCACTCATACTGTATCTGTCACAAAGTTGCACTCATGGTGCTTCGACCATTATTACCCTGGTTAAAGCCGAGGCGCCAAAGTCACTAGCGCTCAAGCATATCAGGTACCCATCTACACCTTGGTGGAGAGTGGCAAATGTAGATTAACGTCTTGCCGAAGGACGCTAGTGCCGGGCTGGGATTTGAACCCCCTACCTTGTGATCTACAGACCAGTGACTTATCCACTAGACCACAACACCTTCACCTCCGAATGAAAGTGAGGAGAACATGGTTCATGGAAAATTCATCCTTTTCTACCGGTATTGCGAAGATGAATGTTGACAGGAATGATGAATTTTATTGGTGCAATGCACAGTGAAAACATTCACTCTTAAATATCGGAATGAGCAATATGTCAGAGCCTGTTCTGTCTGACTTATGAGGTATGGAACTTTGTCAGACAATGAATCTTAAAGGAGCTTTGTAAGCAGAAACACTCAGCTTCTGATTGTAAAATTCAGTCTCTGATCATGACATTTGACATTTGTTGAACGCTTTGTGTGACATTTTGTGGAATCACATAGAAAAATTCTTTATGGCATTTAAAAAAAAAATCTTTTTGTTCACCAAATGTCACAAGTGGATTGTTTTATGTGCCAAATATGTTACATGTATTTGTAAAAGTGGATTACAAAGTCACCAACACATTCCTTGCAGTTCATAAAATGCAAAAGCATTATTTAAGCTGCTCTTACACAGTTCTTACACAACCCTGCTACTTTCACAGCACACCAAACATCTAGATGAATATGATATTTGATGCTTATCAAATATCTTGTATTTTATTGTACATCTCTATACCTGGTGCTGTATAGAAACTGTTGAACAAGTGTTGTAAATGTATTTGCCTTTAATTCATATATTTTAATGACATTCATCAGTTACCTGTAACTGCTCAGCTATCGATGGGGTGTAGAGAGAGAGTATTCATTTAATATGACGATGTACATTTTAAATACATGTAAGCCTATTTCATCATTATGTCCAAAAATATAATCTTGATCCTGTTTAACTAAGAGGCCTACATCACTGATTATATCAATGATTGAATGGGCTTATTTTTTAAAGATATCAACTATTAAATTTGAATGTTGCATATGCACGATGAAGGGAGTATACTCTAAGGAGCATTAAGGATTTCAAACTCTAAATAGATTGTGGTGCTCGTCTAACACACATTGTAGTAGCATGTTTGAGAAAAAATGTCAGTCTCGATTCCACAAAAATATTAAGGCAGTCTTACCACATATGTTTATCCATGATTTAAGGCATTCCTGTGTTATCCCATATGATTTGGCATATAGAATCTTGGTACATTTGTAAATTGATAACTTTGCTTAAGTCATCAGGAGAATATCAAAATGAAAGTTATGATAAATGCACTCTTCTTGTGACAAAGTGTATCAGGACACTATAAAAGATTAACTTCCAAGGCACTCAGTGGAATAACCAAATGTTTTTGAGTTATTCAATTTTTTCCACAGAACTTATTTATTTGAGACCATATAAGTATTGTACTTTGTTACAACTCTATTTCAACTTGTTATTTTTTATTGCAATTTTCCCCCATAAATGCATGCTATTGAGTGGAAATTTAAAAAGAATTATAATGGTCAAGAACATTTTTGACCAGATAAAACAATGTAATTGTTGAATTATGTGCAATTCTGTGGATTATATAATTAATCATGTATATTTTTATCACACATGTTTTATGCAAAGATTACTATTTCACATTAGTCTATGTGTTGTCATAGAAACTAAACAGAATAATAAGATGAGATATTATGGATTTATATAGCGCTTAATATGAAATACACAATGTGCACCATCTCCATTCCTGGGGAATATTCCTACCATGTAGTCACCATGAGGACATATGGCAATTACTAACATATATGCCTTTGTCATCCTATCAGGTCCCCTTTTCTCTCCTGGGTATGGAGTGGCAAATGTAGATTAATGCCTTGCTAGAGGACATTAGTGCCGTGTCGGGGATCGAACCTGCGACCTTTGCATTTCAAGTCAAGTGCTAACCACTCGATTGCAACACCTCTACAATAAGAAATCGTTCAAATGATTCGTGTGGCACCAAAGAACTTGCCAATGTGTAGTACAAGAGAAATAAGCTTATGTTATGTTGTCGAAGGGCGTAAGGGCTTCAATATGGACTGTAAATCCAGCATCCTTTTCCCAATGAACTTTTATGAATTTTTAATGATAGCTATTCTCATGGCAAGAGACTTCACGAATCACGCAATATAAGTGTGATTGAATTAAGTGAACATTATGCGATCTGCCTCGCACTCACAAACAAAACAAAAACCCACAAAAACTTTGGGTTTATAAACCAAATGTATACATTTAGCTTTGAAATGATGTCATAGTGGTACGGTCAAATGATGATTCATAAACAGAGTATGTTTTTGTCACAGTATCCTAACTTCCGACCGAAGGTGAATTCATTAAATGATGAATGGAACCAAGTTTTCTATAAATACTTTCCCCATCACCCTTGTATTAAAGATGAAAACTGTATTTTATATCACAAAATTTTGCATGTTTTTCTTCTCATGAAAGTCATAGGAGTAAACAATATCATAGTATTTCAAAAATATATTCTAGATTTTTTTCTTCTTCACTGAAATGTTGTCTTTTTTGTATATGTGATGCTTATGCTTGTCAAATAAATAGTGTATAAAATGAAATTTAAAACAAAGATAACTTGTATAGAAATAAATGAATTCAAATGTATCTCACCAAATACTGCTGATATAGCTTCATCCTAATATTTGTTTTACTTTCACAGAAATCTTAGACCCAAAATCAGTTTTGGGTGACATGGGTACAGAGGAAGAGAGAGGAAGGTGATAAAATGTTTGAAAGGAAAGAAAATATAAACATTGATTAATGTGAAATGTAAAAGAGAAAGAGGGATGGAGGGAGAAAGAGAGAGGGAGAGAGAGAGAGAGAGGGGGGGGGGAGGGATGAGAGAGAGAGAGAGGGGAAGCTTGAGGGGAGAGAGCCACAGAGAGAGAGGGAGAGAGAGAGAGAGAGAGAGGGGGTGGATGACTCACAAAACAGAATAGGGCAGAACCTTATATGAAAAGGGAGAGCAAGAGGCTAGTACATTAGTCACTTCTATTTAATTCCATATTCGTACTTATTGCAATTTCAACCTGTTTGCTTGGTCTGCTTTCGGTCTTGCAGTATTGATGATAATGAATCAGACTAGAATACCCCTTGCCTAGGAGATCTGACGGCAAAAACAATAAGTAGCTGTCTCATCCACTGATTTTCCGGGGAATCCCCTTTGGAAATACCCAAATTAGCCTCAATTCAGACCATGCTTAATATTATTTATTGTTTTCATATCATCTAGATCTACTAGGTAAGGAAATTTGTTACATGCTAAAAGTAAATGTTAACATGGAAATGATCGTCACAATATAATATATTTCTCGATAAAAACTAATGTTTTGGGAAAGACAAATGGCACATGATAACGCAGCGCGTGAACTAGATCTATGACTAAATCAGACTATGTCGAGATCATGTATGTCTCGGGTATGCTTTGCTTTGATGACGTGCAAGGAATATGATGCTTTGCTAAATAATTTTGTGGTGGTGTCGGTGACCTATGAATGTGCATGGTTCAGGAAGTGATGCCATAGATGGAGATTCCTATATTATCGACATGAACAATAGACTAGCCTTACTTTAATTGTTATCCTTAATAACGACGAACAAACTGTTGGTCAAACTTTTGTCCTCTGTGTGATCTGTGTCGGAGTTTCTGTGTGCGAAAAATTACTTCCAGAGACACTTTTAAGTTTGTTTGGTCCTCTTTCGGAGAGACGGGCACTCACTGCCAGCGCCGTTTGGGCGGGCTCCCTAAGCATAAGGCAGAGCAGAGGCCGAGGCGAGGTTAGGCTGATTTGGCCGATGGATATGGATGATGTTGATGGAATCCGAACTCAATTTATACTGGCATGACTGGGATAGACAGTGAAATTGAGGCCACATTCAACTTCAACAGTTCAAGTGTCAGTAGATCTGCTGAATATTGGTAATTTACTTTAGATTTTTGTTCTCTTAATCTTCTAAATATAACTAGGATCTAGAGTCTGGACATTTTTATAATTTACATAGAAATGGGTCTCTCTTTGTTGTTGTCATTTTGAGAAATTACTGTCAAATTATGTCAAATTGAAAACCTGACAAGTCTAGACAGTGTTATGACCACTGATCATGGTTTAGCATGATTGGGTAACTTGTAAGTGTAAGTTATTTTGTTTATTGTCATTCAAAATGTTTAAAGAGAAGGTTGAGTTCTGGGAAGAGGTGAAAACTAATTTGTGAGCATTTAATACTCATTCCTATTATGCAAGCTGATGTGGAAGAACATCAATTAAGACATGTTCCCTAAAAAGCATGGCTCTTCAAATGCCTTCATATTCTAAATATACATGTAACATCGTAAAAATCGGGGGGGGGGGGGGCGGCTTTTTACGCCACGTGTTCGTGTAGTCCCATATACATCTTTCTGTGCAAGTGTTTGTAACTTTACCAAGACTTGGCCAAATTTCTTATCATGTTGATGATTCCAGAACCTTGCAATACACACAAATTCTTATATGCTAGATAATCAACCATTTCTGGTCGGTTCCACACCGTTTCTTTCACAATACAATCGCATGACCAGAACTCAACTTCATCTTTAAAAAAGTGATGTTATGTTGTTGCTATCATTATTATTATTATTATTAGTAGTAGTAGTAGTAGTAGTAGTAGTAGTAGTAGTAGAAGTAGCAGACCTAGTAGTAATTATTAGTGAACATTTATATTAAATGTGCCATGTCTGTCAATGTTGACACTCCTGACGAAAATTGTATAATTATGCCCATACGTCTATTGAAATGATGAATTTAACTTCATGTATTATGCTCTTTCACGCTTATCCCAGTTGTAATAGAGTAACAAATTCATTTGATTTTTTATTATTTTTTATTCAGACAGGATCTAAGTAAAACATTTATTGCTATAGTTGATCATCACAAGTTGTTCTGAACGGAAGGAGTCCCCATACTCGTTGAGGCCGGGCTGTGATGGCCATTGTACTGGGTACACGTGTCGTCCGTGGTCCCAACTGGAAGTGGGACGATCAGGACCATGGCGAGGGCCATGTTGGGACCGTGGTCTTCATCGGGAAAGGAGACATCGCGGACCGACCGGAGAAGACGGTTCTCGTCATGTGGGACATGGGGAGGAAGAATAACTATCGGGCTGGATTCAACCGATCCTATGATCTCAGAATCTTTGACAATGCACAGACGGGTTAGTCATGTTTTTCTCTTTAAAGCCACACTGTCCTACTTGTAGCTTCTTGCGCCCTCTATATAACAAACCATGCCTAAGAGGTGACCATTGGTCCCCCATGATCCCGTTTTTCTTATCTTAATTGAGAGCTGATTTGATGAGATAACCACCTGTCCAGTGACCTTGCAGGGTGGTCTAATCCCTCCCGTAAGCTAGTACAGATGTGCTTTAAAGCATATCTGCACTAGTTTTGCCCAGGAGGGATTAGACCTCCCTGCATGGTCAATGACAGGTGGTTATCTCATCAACTCAGCTCTCAATTTATATAAGAAAAAGGGGCCATGATCCCCGTTTAGGCATTGTTTGCTATATAGAGGGCGCAAGAAGCTATAAGTAGTGCAGTGGGGCGTTAGGGAAAACAATGTAAGAACAACATAATGCACACATATATCCAAAGGAATGCCTCAAGGTTTCTAACAAAATAGATAAATACTTATCACTTCAGAAAATTACATCAGACAAAGTAATTTTAAAGTTATATCGAAACACGTAACTAAGTGAAAAATACTGTAAATTAGATGACTGATTCTAACATGAGATATGTTACAATAAAACAAAAATTAAGTGGGTGATCTTCTGAATTCCAAAGCCTGGTGTAGCAGTTATGATTGCCTAGTCAAACTCCACTTTAATGCTAACAATTTCACAAAAAGCTTGAAAAGTACATCAAGAAGAAAATGATTAAAGACAAAAAAGGCACAGCTGGAGCAGCTATAATTCTTATTCTCTGCCCTTTTCTGAATTACCCAGTGAAACGATATTATCTCTCAATCACGTTCTCCTTTTCTCAACTCTTTTTTTCAGATGTTGTTCATCCTGATGTGTCTTGTATGATGTGTAAGGACGAAGGGATACATGGTATCAGATGGAAATGTTTTAACTGCTTTGAATGTAACCTGTGTACACCGTGTTTCATGTATGGTAAACATGATATCGGTCATCAATTCCAGAGGTTTATCACAAAAGACTCTGCAGGGTAAGTGAAAATTTGCCAACATATTTTGGGGGGAATTATAAATAATAATAATAGTAATAAAAACGTTGCTTACTGTATAAAGCGTTTACCACCAAAGTCTCTAAGCGCTGATTATCATCAGTTTTTGGGTCACCTCCTTTTTGCCCTACTCTCCTTCCTTTTGGACAATCTTCTAGTTGCTTTCTCCTTTAATATCTTCTCATTCCTCTTCTTATGTACGTCTCCACCTTAACTGTTCTTATCCTACACATTTTGTTCCCCTTTATATTATCCCTCCAGCTTTTATATGTTACATTCCTGTCTTTGCTCATATTTTTATATTCTCTTCCATTTTTTTGTTTCCATTGAAAATGGTTTCTGATTGAAACATGTACTAAAGGAACCTGTCTACAGAGACCACTTTTTGTGTTTCCCTTGGGCGGTCGCTATAGACAGGTTTGACTGTAGTTAGTTTCTTCTTTTTCCCGCCTGTGTACATCCTCATCATCGTTTTTAAAATATCATCAGCTTAGAGCCAGAAGGACGTTGAATCATACATGTTAACGCATAGATGAGGTTCTAGGACATTTACCCCTGGGCAATCACCCCCGGCCAATTACCAGTGGGACACAATTACCCCCCCCCCCCCCTGAAAATTACACCCTTGGACAATCACCTTGGGGTGGTATTCCTTGGTTGTCCCGGGGGGGGGGGGGGGGGGGTAATTATCCTAGGGGTACTTTTTCGGGGGGAATCGTCCTTGCGGGGTGGATGTCCTGGGGGGGGGGGTAATTTTCCTGTGGTCATCTTCAGGGGGTTATTGTCCTTAAAGGAAGTTTTCCGGGGGGGGGGGGGGGGGGTAATTTTCCTAGATTGTACAGGGGGTAATTTTCAGGGGGGTGACTGTCCAGGGGGTAATTTTTAAAGTTATAAATATGCAATCATTATAAATTTAAGGAACATATTTAATTTTACGTGTCTCTTTGTTCTGGTAGGAGGGCTCTGTATTGCAGACAAGGTGCAAGGAAGGTGGAAGCTCTTGGTACTTTCCCTGGGGCTCTGGTCCAGAGAGGCAACGACTGGAAATACGGAGACCAAGATGGTATTAGTTAGTGCTGTAGTCAAACGTTTAACCGTCCGGTATCCGACCGCCCATGGCGGATTCCGTTTTCAATTGGACGGTTTCGTTTACCCGTTTTTTTTATTTTTATTTTTTTAATTTTTTTTTTTTTTTTTTTTTTTTTTTTAAATATTTTTTTTTTTAAGTTTCGATTTATGCCCCTACACCTGGCACTATGCCTGGCAATGTCTCCCAGCTCAGTAATCTGTGTGTTGACTCACCACTCTGAAACTAAAACAACACTCCAATTTGTCTGTCATCTTGGTTTGAAAGTAATCTTTGTAATGGATCTCAATATGTAATTTATAATAATAATTCATCCAACTTGAACACATGGCCTACCACAAGGTTCTATCCTAGGTCCTCTACTGTTTTTACTTTACATTAATGATCTTACACATTCCTCTAAAATCGACATTGTTACTATTATTTATGACAAGTTCACAAGCACAAATGAAATTCCTTCCCGCTTTTTCACACAGACCTGGCTTGCTGCCGACCGAGTCGGTGAAGAAAAAAAAAAGTTTAAAAATTAAAAAAAAAAAAATAAAAAAAAAAAAAAAAAAAAAATCGTTTTTTTTTTTTTTTTTTTTTATAAATAAATCGTTTAACCGAAAACCGTCCGGTTTTGACTGGCGGTTAAACGGAATTGGAGATATCCGTGATGTTACAGCACTAGTATTAGTTCATTCCTTTATTTCCTGTTTCTTAATACCAGATGATTTTCAGAAGAAGTGAGATTACTGGACTGGTATTTTATTCAATACTTGGAATAAATCAGAAATTTCTTTACTAAATGTCTAAACTAAGAAGTGTTCTTATCTCATATTCAAATCGCATTTTAGACTTGTACTTACCTGAGACAAAATCTAAGTAAAATACTTACTGATAAGCATTGTGACATCAAACGGTCCATCAAAAGTAATGCGCAATAAATGCATGCTAATATGATTGTGTGCAGGTAATAATACTGCGTAAGAAAACCATGTGTCTGCCAATCAAGGCCTCCAAATAATCGGATTTAGTCTGGTAGGGAGTTGTCTTAAACTTAGGGTAAAATACTTAGCCAAAAGTTTGAATTGAATACCAAAATTGGCTAAGTATTTTATCTAAGCCAAATACTAAGTAAAAAGCTTTAATTTTGTACTTAAGCATGGAATTGAATACAGGCCCTGTAGTATAAATATTCCCTCTAGAGCTGTATTGTCAGCCTACACTAGTATTTGATTTATCACAAATAAAGATATGGTACCTGAATGACTTTATGGACAGGTACATTAACAAATTAGGAATTTCCTTATTCTATTTTGAGTGCAAAGCAAAATGTGATCTCACATCAACACTCATCTAGGGCCCTGTTGCACAAAGCTTGTCAGTA
Source organism: Strongylocentrotus droebachiensis (assembly GCA_035222895.1). NCBI lineage: Eukaryota > Metazoa > Echinodermata > Echinoidea > Camarodonta > Strongylocentrotidae > Strongylocentrotus > Strongylocentrotus droebachiensis. The sequence goes on along the minus strand of JAVYIG010000294.1, from coordinate 507,161 downwards.
ATAACAAATGCTAAATATCTATGACAAATTTGTTTTCAGCCAATCAAATGCCACGATATTAGTAGCTTATAACAGTTATTGTAACTTGTTACTGATAACCTGTTTTATGAAACATGGTCCAGAGGATAACTTGGAGATAATTTCCATGAGATCAAGTTTTTGCTAACTTGTCTGCTATCAATATACTTTTTTTTCATTTTGAGTATTAAATTTTAGTTTTCAAGCTTTCAATATTTACTAATTACAGAAATCATAGTTAAAGTTGATACTTTGAATGTAAGATACCAGCATGGAACATTCAACACAGTGTAAAAACCAAATAGTTGATAGTGACTTTAGTTCTAAAGGTAACAGTTGTACTACACTTGACTTACTTGACCTAAGCCGTCCACACCATCACTGGGACGTATGATGGCTTCTGTCTCACAACGGCTTGCCACACCTTCCTATCTTCTGTTGGCCTAGTGGCTGTAGTCAGGGAGTCGAGTTGTCTGTTGTTGCAATCCGCCTTGATACAGTCCGTCCATCTCTTAGCTGGTGTTCCCCTTGGGCGTTTCTCTTGATATGTCCAAAGTATCTCAATCTTTTTGTGGCAACCCTGTCAATGATGGTTTCTTCCATGTTCAGTGTTCATGATTTCCTAAAAGTAACAGCAAATTACAGTCAAACCTGCTTTAGTGATCACCTGTCTACAATATCCACCTGTCTGTAAAGACCACATTTTTGTTTTCCTTCAAAGTGGTTTCTCATTGAAACATGTACTAAAGGAACCTGTCTACTTTTTGCGTTTCCCTTGGGCGGTTACTATAGACAGGTTTGACTGTACAAGAAGTAACAGAAAATTATCATTATCAAACTCTTTCCAGGAGGAGATAGCAGTCGTCCAGGTAACATGATAGACGTACAGGGTTGGGGTGATAAGGGCAACCGAGCTGCTGCCGGGGTGAAGTGGCCCGGTAAGACCAACGAGTCAAAGATCTACCGCTACCGTCTCGGAATCGAGGGCAAGGTGGACATCAAGTGCAAGGAGGAGGGCCGAGGAGGAACGTATTATCCCGATCTATTACCCAACCTAGGTATGGTCCAGTCACTGTTTTTAATTATATACCTCCCTTTAGAAATCTAGCTATCTGATTGGTCAAAATTGTAGCCATTCTCCCGTAAAGAGACGAACAATGCCAGTAATGGTCAATAGTTCATGAGTGATATTGCCGCAAGACTCCGGGTACCAGAAAAATAGTTAAATAGTTAAATTAAGGGCGTCATATCAGGATGCAACATCCCCTTGAGCCTATGAAACAACTATTTCTCTTGTAGCAGTCATTATATCTATACTATTTATTGGCTTTGGTCGACCAATTGCACAAACAGGGCATTGCTACAGTCAACTTTTGGCACACATTCATGGAAGTACTTTTTTAGCAATATGATTATATAAGTTTTTGGTTTTTGTACTTGTTTATTAAAATAATGTTCATGTTTTAATGCTCATTTAATAGGGTTCCTCAACTTTCTGTAATTATAAATATCCTAATTACACAATGCAATATGAATATCATAAGGTCTTAAGATTGATAATCAAGTTTGTATAGGTTTTGCTGTAAAATATAATTAAAAACAATTCACTTGACTTTGATTTAACATGATTTGGTTGAATGATTGTATCTCCAGGTGAAACGGAAGAACTTCAAGTTGGTGATACTGTTGTAATCCAGTTGAGTAAAGATACGCTCAAATCACTGGATATGGCCAAGATTAGTGTGGCAAGAGAAACACAAGAGGTAAGACATCAATCTACATTTGCCACTCTCGACCCAGGTGAGGTACATGGTGACCTTGCAGGAATTCATTCCTTGAAATGGCAACCATTCTAAAGCCAGGGTTATAATTTCCAAAGCTCTATGGATGCGCATAGAGACGCTATAATGCGCTGTACATGAACCGAAAAATGATTATTAGTGCCTCAAAAAGTAAAAATCTTTGAGTGACCGGTTTTTCCATACTCCTTTTTCCCCAATAGACTGTAGTGTTATAAAAACCAGTTAGGAAAACGTCTTTTGAAATTTCGATTTCCAACCATAAATATCTTGATAATCCGTCGGGCGATCGGCTTGTAAAAGTCACGGGATTCCTGACTGACCTAAAGATTGTAGCATGAGCTAAATCCAGAATTTTGTTTAGAATCTGAGGCAAAGATACCCCATTTAATGGCTTCTTCTTTTTGTTTTTCTTTGGTAGGTTGCTGGTGAGAAGGGCGTCGTCAAGGAGGTGACCAATCAGGGTGAACTCAGCATCCACTTTTTAAGTGGACAGAATGTACAGATTAATCCTATTGCAGTACGAAAGGTCAGTTCTAACCGTACTATAGTACCGAAAATCTATTTTGAGATTTTCTCAATCTGAACTTCATTTTCCGTAAGAGCATCAAAAATTATATTCAAATGTCAAAAACCAATTGAATATAGCTGAGATATGACCATCTGAATAAATAGATTTCCTATAGGAACTCAGTGATATTTTGCTCTGGTTCTTATCATTTTTTGATGACGTCACACTTGACCATTCTATGGGCAACTCCAGCTTAGAAAAAAGAAAAAAACTAATTGGTGAATAATGTGGTGAATATATAGTGAGGGAACAATATGTTCAGCTCAGTCTTTATTTATTCTTCAGTTTAAAAAACATGCAAACATTAAAATAGATACTAAGCATTTCATAGGTAAAATACAACGTACATTAAATAAATTCATATGAAATAAGAAGAATAAAAGAGACCATCATTAAAAGCCTATTGAGGCTTGATGGGTACATGGTCCCAAGAACGGGCAAGTTCTAACATTTTATTTAGCTAACTCTGTGGTTGTTCTTTGTCATCTGAGCAGTGTTTCTTCACAATAGCCATAATCTAATGAGCTACATTGTACCCCTGAGGCTAATACTTGTAAACAGATACTGGATTTATACCCATATTCATGAATTTCTTGTATATGTTTTGACAAACTTCAGGTTTCAGCATTCAGTGTCGGGGACAGGGTCCGGCTCATCACTGACCAATCACAAGCAGAGAATCTTCAGAGAGGGCACGGAGGATGGAATCATTCTATGAGAAAGGTAGGATGCTGCAGCCCAATGGTTTGAGCGGTACTAGCTTGGTGGCGTTGTTGTTCTTTGTGAGAAACATTGACAATGTGAATATAAAAATAGTAATGATGATAATGAGAATGATACATAGGAGGAGGAGAAGGGGGAGGAGGGAGGGGGAGGGGGAGGGGGAGGAAGAGGAAGAGGAAGAGGAAGAGGAAGAGGAAGAGGTAGAGGAGGAAGAAGAAGAAGGAGAAGGAGGAGGAGGAAGAAGAAGAAGAGGAAAAGGTAGAGGAAGGAGGAGGAGGAGGGGGGAGGAGGAGGAGGGGAGGAGAAGGAGGAGGGGGAGGAGAGAGAGAGAGAGAGAGAGGGGGAGGAGGAGGAGGAGGAGAAGAAGAAGAAGAAGAAGATGTGGAAGAAGAAAAAAAAGAAAACAAAAAGGCAGAAAAGGGAAGAAGAAGAGAAAAGATTAGAGGAAAAAAGAAGAAGAATAAGAAGATGCAGAAAAGAGAGGGGACTTCTTTTTTGTTGAGAGGGTAGCCTATTTTCATCAAAGTGTATATCTTCTCCCATCTTTCTACACCCTATTACTTTCCAGTACATGCACTTTTCATCATTGTTTCATAGTTTTGATTCCAAACAACTTGATAACGTACATGTATGATTCTTTGCAATACTCAAACAATAAATCCCACATATTGTTTCAATATTGCTTTATTCATGTGGAAAAGCTTTAATTCTATGATTTCAAATCAATTTCAGATTCTTGGTCGAGAAGCTAAAGTAGAACAGATCTACAGCGATGGAGACGTCAAGGTCAAAATAGAAGATACCTCGATAAGGCTTCTCTTCCACCCAGCATGTCTGACATTGGTAGAGTCAGGTCATCATGAAACTATATTTGAACAAAATCCAGAGGGTGAGTCTCATCTATCTATCTATCCATCTTTCTATCTACCTATCTATCTATCTTTCTGTCTATCTATCTATCAATCTATCTATCTATCTATCTATCTATCAATCTATCTTCTATCTATCCATCTTTCTATCTACCTATCTATCTTTATGTCTATCTATCTATCTATCTATCAATCTATCTATCTACCTATCTATCTATCTTTATGTCTATCTATCTATCTGTCTATCTATCAATCTATCTATCCATCTTTCTATCTACCTATCTATCTATCTTTATGTCTATCTATCTATCTATCTGTCTATCTATCTATCTGTCTATCTATCTATCTATCTATCTTAATGTCTATCTATCTACCTGTCTATCTATCTATCTGTCTGTCTATCTATCTATCTATCTATCTTTATGTCTATCTATCTATCTGTCTATCTATCTATCTATCTATCTGTCTATCTATCTATCTGTCTATCTATCTGTCTGTCTATCTATCTGTCTGTCTGTCTATCAATCTATCTATCTACCTATCTATCTATCTTTATGTCTATCTATCTATCTATCTGTCTATCTATCAATCTATCTATCCATCTTTCTATCTACCTATCTATCTATCTTTATGTCTATCTATCTACCTGTCTATCTATCTATCTGTCTGTCTATCTATCTATCTATCTATCTTTATGTCTATCTATCTATCTGTCTATCTATCTATCTATCTATCTGTCTATCTATCTATCTGTCTATCTATCTGTCTGTCTATCTATCTGTCTGTCTGTCTATCTATCTATCTATCTATCTGTCTATCTATCTATCTATCTATATATCTATCTATCTTTCTATTTTTCTGTCTATCTATCTATCTATCTTTCTATCTATCTATCTAGCTATCAATCTATCTATCTATCTATCTATCTATCAATCTATCTATCTATCTATCTATCTATCTATCAATCTATCTATCTATCTATCTATCTTTCTATTTTTCTGTCTATCTATCTATCTTTCTATCTATCTATCTATCTATCTTTCTATTTTTATGTCTATCTATCTATCTTTCTATCTATCTATCTATCTATCAATCTATCTATCTATCAATCTATCTATCTATCTATCTATCAATCTATCAATCAATCAATCTATCTATCTATCTATCTTTCTATTTTTCTGTCTATCTATCTATCTATCTTCTATCTTTCTGTCTATCTATCTATCTTTCTATCTATCTATCTATCTATCTATCAATCTATCTATCTATCTATCTATCTTTCTATTTTTCTGTCTATCTATCTATCTATCTTTCTATTTTTCTGTCTATCTATCTATCTTTCTATCTATCTATCTATCTATCAATCTATCTATCTACCTATCTATCTTTATGTCTATCTATCTATCTATCTGTCTATCTATCAATCTATCTATCCATCTTTCTATCTACCTATCTATCTATCTTTATGTCTATCTATCTATCTATCTGTCTATCTATCTATCTGTCTATCTATCTATCTATCTATCTTAATGTCTATCTATCTATCTATCTGTCTATCTATCAATCTATCTATCCATCTTTCTATCGGTTCCATGACACATGCTCCGCCGACGATTGCTCCGCCGACATTTACTCCGCAAAACGCGACAATTGCTCCGCGACATTTGCTCCGCGACATTTGCTCCGACGTCAAATGCTCCGCCGACAGGTGCTCCGCCGACAGTTGCTCCGCCGACAGTTGCTCCGCCGACAATTGCTCCGCCGACAGATGCTCCGCCGACAATTGCTCCGCCGACAATTGCTCCGCCGACAATTGCTCCGCCGTCAATTGCTCCGCAAAACGCGACAATTGCTCCGCCGACAATTGCTCCGCCGTCAATTGCTCCGCCTGAAGCGACAATTGCTCCGGTGACATTTGCTCCGACGACATTTGCTCCGCCGACAATTGCTCCGCCGACAATTGCTCCGTCGACAATTGCTCCGCCGACAATTGCTCCGCCGACAATTGCTCCGCCTGAAGCGACAATTGCTCCGGTGACATTTGCTCCGCCGACAATTGCTCCGACGACATTTGCTCCGCATGAAGCGACACTTGCTCCGGTGACATTTGCTCCGACGACATTTGCTCCGCCCAAAAAGTGTCCCATTAAATACAAATGCTACTAGTACTACGACAAATGCTTCGCCGACAATATTTTTTTTTCACGGGTTGTTTTTGTTTCTTTTTTTGTTTCTTCATTTTCTGAATGCATTTCATGAAATTATGTAAATGAAATGAAATGAATGAATGTTGATGAGCAGTTGCCTAAAAGTCATTTCGAATATACTGAAATAACTTTCCATCTATCACTGTACGTCCCACATAATGTACACTAAACACTCATTACATGTCATGGGAATTTTTTTTTTTTTTAAAGTAGAGCAGCAAGCCACATTCCCCAATACGCGCATACCTCCTAGTTAATTTCAAACAGCTCATCAATATGTAAGACCTGAAATTACCTCAATGAAAGAAGACTAATAACATGAGAGGAAAGAAAAGAGCAAAGAAGACAACCGTTTTTTGCTATTCCCCATAATGTTTGATTTAAAAAAATAAAAAAAATAAAATTATAGCTCCTTACGCAAGTTCTCCGGCGAAAGATAATTATTACTCCGCTCAAAATCTGTTTCATGTATTACTCATTAGCTCATTAGCTGATCCAAAGCTCAAGGCTATCTCTCTCTCTCTCTTTCTCTCTCTCCCATGCTCCTCCTTTTCCTGTTTACACCGTTTTCTTGTCTTCTTTGCTCTTTTCTTTCCTCTCATGCTATTAGTCTTCTTTCATTTCCATCACTTCTTCTCTGCTCCCCCTCTCGAGTTCTATTTCTCTCGTGAAATTGAAACGTAAAGTAATACAATCATGTAGTACATTCTTGTTTAGAATAATATTTTCAATAATATCCAGTCCATTTTCTAAAGGTTTCTTTCCTTTAGTTAAGTGTATGTAGCTTAGTGTGTAAAACACTCCGTTTCATTTGAGTACTTTGTTTTCACTGAATAATTTAAGGGACTCACGAAGCCACCGGAAGAAGAGCAATTGGCTTATCATGAAGAACTAACATCAAACTGCAACAAAATGATTTGTATAATTGTGAATAAGCAGAAAGGCTGCCATCTCATTTTCCCGTCTGAATGGGTTCTCTTCCTTACGTATATAAGTGCCCTTATTTTCTAAACTTCCATGATGAGCCCCTAGTACATTGTAAAATGCTTTACCTAGTAAGATGCATTGATCGAGGTAATTTCAGGTATTACATATTGATGAGCTACTTGAAATTAACTAGGAGGTATGCGCGTATTGGGGAATGTGGCTTGCTGCTCAACTTTTGTTTAAAAACTTCCCACGACATGTAATGAGTGTTTAGTATACATTATATGGGACGTACAGTGATAGATGGAAAGTTATTTCAGTATATTCGAAATGACTTTTAGGTAACTCCTTTTTCCTCCCACTTCATCAACATTCATTCATTTCATTTCATCTACATTATTTCATGAAATGCATTCAGAAAATGAAGAAGAAAAAAAGAAACGAAAAAAATAGGTGTAAAGAAAATATTGTCGGCGAAGCATTTGTCGTAGTACTAGTAGCATTTGTAGTTTATGGGACACTTTTTGGGCGGAGCAAATGTCGTCGGAGCAAATGTCAGTGGAGCAATTGTCGCTTCAGGCGGAGCAATTGTCGGCGGAGCAATTGTCGGCGGAGCAAATGTCGGTGGAGCAAATGTCGGCGGAGCAAATGTCGGCGGAGCAATTGTCGCTTCAGGCGGAGCAAATGTCGGCGGAGCAATTGTCGCTTCAGGCGGAGCAAATGTCGGCGGAGCAATTGTCGCTTCAGGCGGAGCAATTGTCGGCGGAGCAATTGTCGGCGGAGCAAATGTCGGCGGAGCAAGTGTCGCTTCAGGCGGAGCAAATGTCGGCGGAGCAAATGTCGGCGGAGCAATTGTCGCGTTTTGCGGAGCAATTGACGGCGGAGCAATTGTCGTCGGAGCAATTGTCGTCGGAGCAATTGTCGGCGGAGCATCTGTCGGCGGAGCAATTGTCGGCGGAGCAACTGTCGGCGGAGCAACTGTCGGCGGAGCAACTGTCGGCGGAGCATTTGACGTCGGAGCAAATGTCGCGGAGCAAATGTCGCGGAGCAATTGTCGCGTTTTGCGGAGTAAATGTCGGCGGAGCAATCGTCGGCGGAGCATGTGTCGGGTTACCCTTTCTATCTACCTATCTATCTATCTTTATGTCTTATCTATCTACCTGTCTATCTATCTATCTGTCTATCTATCTATCTGTCTATCTATCTATCTTTATGTCTATCTATCTATCTGTCTATCTATCTATCTATCTATCTGTCTATCTATCTATCTATCTGTCTATCTATCTGTCTGTCTATCTATCTGTCTGTCTGTCTATCTATCTATCTATCTGTCTATCTATCTATCTATCTATATATCTATCTATCTTTCTATTTTTCTGTCTATCTATCTATCTATCTTTCTATCTATCTATCTAGCTATCAATCTATCTATCAATCTATCTATCTATCTATCTATCAATCAATCTATATATCTATCTATCTATCTATCTATCTTTCTATTTTTCTGTCTATCTATCTATCTTTCTATCTATCTATCTATCTATCTATCTTTCTATTTTTATGTCTATCTATCTATCTTTCTATCTATCTATCTATCTATCTATCAATCTATCTATCTATCTATCAATCTATCTATCTATCTATCTATCAATCTATCAATCAATCAATCTATCTATCTATCTATCTATCTTTCTATTTTTCTGTCTATCTATCTATCTATCTTCTATCTTTCTGTCTATGTATCTTTCTATCTATCTATCTATCTATCAATCTATCTATCTATCTATCTATCTTTCTTTTTTTCTGTCTATCTATCTATCTATCTTTCTATTTTTCTGTCTATCTATCTATCTTTCTATCTATCTATCTATCTATCAATCTATCTATCTATCTATCTATCTTTCTATTTTTCTGTCTATCTATCTATCTTTCTATCTATCTATCTATCTATCTATCTCAATAAGGCTACTCTTCCATTAAGTATGTCTGATGTATGGCTAAATGCATCTTTGTATGTACCTATCTATACATTTACATGTATATATCTTTCTATCTATCTATCTACGTACACCTATCTATCTATCTTTACATCTATCAATTTTTTCTACCCATTTATCCATCTCTCCAACTATCTATCTAATCTATCTATCAATCTACCTTATGTATCGTGGTTTAGTCCAAGATTTAAATTCAGACCTCCATTGTAAATTTGGGTAAAAGACTCTACATATAGATTTCACCAGAGTGTTTAAAGCTATGATCATTTCATCAATCAAACATTTTATTGTGTTATTAATTGTTTCCTAGATGGATTCACATCCCTGCTCGACCAGCGGCGGAATTTGGAGTCCCTCCAAAGTGACGGGTCCAACAAGAAACTCAGTAAAGCAGCAGCTATGGGCCGTGTCAGTGATGTCAAAGAAATCCTTGAGGGGAACCGAGACTTGGTAAAAAAAAAAATTCTTTCCTTTCTCCATACTTTATATTTTCTTCTTTCTTTTTTTTTTCTTTTCTTACTTTCTTCTTCCTTTTCTTTCATTCTTTGAGAAAGAAACCCTTGAGGCTAACAGAGACTTGGAAAGAATTTTTCTTTCACCTTCATTTCTTCTTTCTTTCCTCCTGAGTCGAGCAACAGCTGCATGTAATAGCCACGTCAGTGAAGTCAAAAGACATCTTATCTTTCTTTCTTCTTCCTTTTCTTTCTTTTTTTTTTTCCTTTTCTTGTTTTCTTATTACTTTTCTTTCTTTTTCCTTCACCTTCATTTCTTCTTTCTTTCCTCCTGAGTCGAGCAACAGCTGCATGTAATAGCCATGTCAGTGAAGTCAAAAGACACCTTATCTTTCTTTCTTCTTCCTTTTCTTTCTTTTTTTTTCCTTTTCTTGTTTTCTTCTTACTTTTCTTTCTTTTTCCTTCACCTTCATTTCTTCTTTCTTTCCTCCTGAGTCGAGCAACAGCTGCGTGTAATAGCCATGTCAGTGAAGTCAAAAAATCCCTGAGGCTTGCCCTGAAGGGGTAAGATCTTTTCTTTCCTTCCTTTCTTCTTCCTTTCCTCCCTAATCTGTCTCATGTTCTTAATTGTCAGATTGATTCGGTCTACTCAAATCGCACGGCGCTCCAAGTAGCAGCTCATCAAGGTCATTTATCGACGGTGAAGGAGTTGATGAAATATAAACCTGCTCTGGAAGCAACCGATAATGATGGAGATACCGCACTGCTTTATGCTGTTTATGGGTAAGAAAATCTCGAGATTTACATCTACATCAATAATCAAAGACAGATCCAGGATTCTGTAAATGATTTGGTGGGAAAGGGGGGGGGGGGGGGGGGGGGGGGGACATACATATGGAGGATGCCTGGCAATAACAACAAAAGAGGGGTTGAGACATGTATGGTAGAAATAATTCACTAAAATAATATCTTGACGAGCAACAACAAAAAAAGGAAGCAGAAAAAAAATAATAACAATTTTCAGGTTCAAATTTGCGTTTGATTGATTAAACATTGAAAATTCATCCCTTTTTTTTTCATTTACAGAATTTTCCTCAAATATTAACAGATCAGTCTCTCTCATTTTCAGCTAATTCTATTAAAACCAAATTATTTATTGAGCTGGACCCCCCCCCCCCCCCCCCCCTTTGAGAGTTGTCTGTCTCATGTTTCTGCTTTTATTGAAACCAACATTATTTATTAAGCTAGGCTTCCCTCTCAGAATGGGCTAGAATACCTCTTGGGGGGTGTTTCACAAAGACTAAGATTAACTTTAAGTTGGACTTAACTATGTCAGGCCATTCCTACCACTGATTGCTCTCACCATTGGTCTCTCAATTATGATCTTTAGATTATTTTTTCCTTCAATAATGAACTATCAAAAAAGGTAAATTCTGTAGATTTGTGACCACGATTTGTGACCACGATTTGTAAGTCCCTTGAGATACCAATGCCAGTAAATAGTGAGAGCAAACAATGGCATGAACAGCCTGCCATAGTTAAGTCCAACTTAAAGTCGATCTTAGTCTTTGTGAAATACTCCCCAGGTAGGTGTTTCACAAAGATCCTAAGTCAAACTTAACTCTTAGTTGAAGTTAAAAAAATATGGAGAGCCATTTGTAGCCTTTAAATAAAATATATTGAATAATGAAAATTCAAATATTTTTGACTTTTTATAAATTCCACATAAAGAACCATGAAATCTCCTTGATAATAGAAATCATGAAAGATTTGAATCAACATTTTATGCCTTTTAAAATAACTTTTACAAAACATTTTCATAGATGATAACGGCTTTCCATAATTGTTAAGTCCAACTTAGAGATAAGTTCAACTTAGGATCTTTGTGAAACACCCCCCTGGACTAAGATATCTTTATCCTGAATTCATTTACCGAATGCAGTAATAAGCCAGCATTGGTGGAATACTTGTTGGAGAAGGGATGCTTCATCAATGTCGTCAACAACCAGAAGAGAAGCTGCCTCCATGTGGCTGCTCGGAGAGGCCACATCAAGTGCGTCAAGATCCTGCTCCGCAAGGGATGCCAGTGTAATATGCAGGTAAGTCAGTGTTGGTGATTTACATATGGGTCATTCCATAACGTTGGGGCTAAAAATATGACGTGTCCATGTAACGAGATCTTCTGCTACACATGGAAGATGAAATTATCTGTTGAAGATTTTTATGCAATGAATATATATATACCGGTATATATATAGGAGTGCCCTGCCAGAATCATTACCGTTTCAGTTGCTTTTTTTCAAAATCTTTGCTTAATACACATTTTTATGCCTCCGTTACGAAGTAGCCGGATGCATTATGTTTTCGGGTTGTCCTTCCGTCCGTCCGTCCGTACGTACGTACGTCCCGTTCTTGTGATCGCGTTATCTCAAGAACCGACTTATGGATTCCTTCCAAACTTTGGTCATGTATGTAACTTGCAGAGCCAATGAACTGATTAGATTTTGGGGTCACAAGGACAAAGGTCACAGGGGTCATTATGTATGCAAAAATAGCTTGTGATCGCGTTATCTTAAGAACCAACTGATGGATTCCTACCAAACTTTGGTCATGTATGTAACTTGCAGAGCCAATGAACTGATTAGATTTTGGGGTCACGAGGTCAAAGGTCAAATGTCACAGGGGTCATTATGTAATCAAAAATAGCTTGTGATCGCATTATCTCAAGAACAGACTATGAGCGCGTTTATCTAGGCTTGCCACTAGATATGTACATATCGTACCCCACTATCGAACCCCACTATCATACCCCACTATACGATCGTGATTTGCGGGATGTCGCGTTTATCTACTCTTCACGATTCAAAATAAAGGCCTTGTGTCTGCCCAGCTGTTTTGACCCGGGAAGCAGACAGTTTCTCGGAGGTCAAATTCACACACATGCTTGTACACAACACCTGTGTGGTCCTATTTGTATGTGAGGTACAAAACAGCTTTGCGTTTATCGATCTCTCAGAAACGTGATTCTGGCTGTATGTCACATACAAAACGCACCTTTTTGCGTCTTTTGATATGCCCATATCTAAAGACGTTTGAAAAAGGCTTTGCGTTTATCTACTTCTAAATTTGCCTGAAAGACGTTTGAGAAACCTGATTCTAGCCAAAATTTTGCTAGATAAACGCAACCTATGATGGATTCCTACCAAACTTTGGTCATGTATGTAACATGCAAAGCCAATGAATTGATTAGATTTTTGGGGTCACAAGGTCAAAGGTCACAGGGCTCATGTATGCAAAAATAGCTTGTGATCGCGTTATCTCAAGAACCGATTGATGGATTCCTGCCAAACTTAGGTCATGTATTTATCTTGCTGAGGCAATGAACTGATTAGATTTGGGGGTCATGAGGTCAAGGTCAAAGGTCATGGGGCTCATTACGTATGCAAAAATTGCTTGTGATTGCATTATCATTAGAACCGATAGATGGATTACCAATTTACCATCAAACTCAAGACATGTATGTATCTTGCATTTGGGGTCATGAGGTCAAAGATCAAAGGGTCATACATGTTTATGAGAAATAGCTTGTAATCACAATATTCTGAGTACATGTTAATGGATTACAACCAAACTTGAATTTGAAAAATTTCTTCCGTTTTGGTTTGTAAAATTGCTCTATGACGGAGGCATCACTTTCGACTGCGCGCAGTCAAAGTTCCATCTAGTTTATTTTTACCTATGTTACATGGACACCATTTTCATATAACATTACATAAACTTTGGGTCCATAATAATACTATTGATTGAACATGAAGCTTGAGTACTGAAGATAGTTGGCTATGCTTTTTATGCAGGTAAGTTTAATGCAAGAGGACGTAATAATAAAGGTTTTGTTGTCTTCTTTACCGTAGGATAAAGCTGGAGACCTCGCCCTTCATGATGCTATCCACAAAGACAAACGAGACGTGATAGATGTCCTTGTACCCTGGCATGAATCTGATCTCACCCTCCGCAACAAAAAAAGCTTGTCGGTACTACATTATGCTGCCCTCAGGGGCAACGACTAGTAAGTATGAATCAGACAAAATGGTTTTCTGTTTGGCTGTCAATCGCAGAGACGTGTGTTACTCACATATTTTAGATTTTGTTATAAATAGTTGTATGTTTTGCAAAATGACCAAAGACATGTAAAATGTTGAAATTTAAAGATATTTGAAACCGTAGCCGGACACCTACCTCCTGGACATCAACCCCCCGGATAATGACCCCCAGTCAACTACCCCCTAGGACAACTACCATCCGGACAACTACCCCCTACGATATTTGTCCAGGGAGTAGGTGTCCTAGTGGATGGTTGTCGTAGGGGGTAGTTGTCTGGGGGGTAATTGTCCAGGGGTAGTTGTCCTAAGGGGTAGTTGTCCTTGGGGGGGGGGGGAGGAGTTGTCCGGGGGGTAGTTGTCCTAGGGGGTGGTTATCCGGGAGGTGGATGTTCAGGGGGTAGGTGTCGTAGAACCATTTGTAACATGTCTCTTGTCTGAATTACGTCCCCGAAAATTGGGTACTGAGTTTGTTAACAGCTTTGATTAGCTTGCCTTGAGCCCAACTTGCAATCGGAAATGCGTCATGGGTTCACCCTCGGCACAAGACATTTTCCAAAAAAAGTTATCATCAAATTTTTAGATATCGTTTCTCGTTGTCGTCTTTAAATCTTTCAGTGCTGCTGGGCGTCTAGTCTTTCATGCTCCTCACCTGATCAAGATGAGGAAAGATGATGGTCAAAATGCTCTTCATGTTGCCGCTAGCAACAACTTTGAGAAGGTTGCCCGATGCCTCATCGAGAAGGTAAGCTTCCATTCAATCTGTAGATCTGGGACCCATTTCACAAAACTTGTCATCAGTGACAAATAACAATTTTTGTTATAAGCTACTGAAATCCTTCTGATTGGTTATCAGCAGATTGGTCATTGATTTTTGTCATTTGTCATTGAAAAAAGGCTTTTTGAAACGGGTCCCTGGGCCCCCTTTCATTATAAAAAATTGTCAATAACAAATGCCTAAATTCAATGAAGAATTTGTTCACAGCTAATTAAATGGACATATTTTAGTAGTTTCTATCAGTTATTGGAACTTCTTATTGGAAGTATATTATATGGATTAGGGCCCTGTTTACAATTGTGTTCATATTTTCTAGTTATTTACTTCTTATATATCACCTGTTTGGAGCCAGAAGAACTCTGTGTTCAAATGTATACCGTATATAACGGTGTATAAACCGCACTTTTTTGCCGCCTAAAAAATTTCAAAGTCGGGGGTGCGGTTTATACACGGTACACCGGCTCGGTAATCGGTGTGTTGATTCACCACTCGGAAACTAGAACAACACTCAAATTTGTCTGTCATCTTGGTTTGAAAGTAATCTTTCTGATAGAACTCAATATGTAGTTTATAATAATAATTCCTCCAATTTTTTTCTATTACATGGTGTACCACAAGGTTCTATCCTAGGTCCCTACTGTTTTTTAATTTACAGTACCGTAATGATCTTACACACAAAAAAAAAAAATCTCGGCAAAAAAAAAAAGTTTTTTTTTTTTTTTTTTTTTTTTTTTTAAGGGCGAAAAAGAGGGGTGCGGTTAATACACGAGGGCGGTTTATACAACGTTATTTACGGTACACCCTTTTTTTTGGTCCTACACTTACATTAGATATATTTGATATTTGTGTATGGAACCCCAAACTTACTGAACAAAATGTTTTGGTCATTGGTACCTTTTAAGTACCAGTACTATAAATGGGAAAGTCCTGGAAGCTATTTTATATCATACGTTACTGACCATATCTAAGATAATAGTGGGGGCGGTCATCAACATTTGCCCACCGACAGCTGTCAGCACTGACTAAATTTGACCAATCAGAGGCCTGAAAATTGTCGGTGAAAATGATATTAGTCAGTGAAAACCACCAACTAACCGTTTCATGAACCCCCCCCCCCCCCCCCCCCACCTCCCCTTCCCCACAGATTTGAGTCAGACAAATCTTCAAATAAAATGATATTTTTAGATCAATTTATGTTCACAACTCCTGAATACAATTAAAAAGTGCTTGGTAATGTATAGGACATATATGTACCTTGGGCTTGCCCAAGTGGTGATGCAATGATTTTATAATAAGCTTGATCTTTTTTGTTAAATGATACCCGTATAGGACAAGAGTATACTGGACGACCGTGACTCGCTACAGAAGACACCACTGTTGATTGCTGTGTCAGGGGGGAATGTAAACATAGTGACACTGCTGGTTGAAGCTGGTGCGGATGTCAATGCCTGTGACGGTGATCGTGATACCTGCCTGCATATAGCTGTGCTGAGATACAAACACAACCCCTCTGGAAATGATGCAGAAATACTTCAGCCTGTATGTATGATATTAGTGACTTTCGACATGGAAGGAGGGATAATAATACAATGAGTGATTTCAAGTTGGGTGTCAGTGTTAGTGTTAGTGTATAGCGCAGTCAAGAACTCTTAAATCAAGCAAAAAATTAAGAGCTTGATACCGATATCAATATCGATAGCTTAACACCCTATACTGTGAGCACTGACTTTGCCACACAGACTAATTGATTTCACGACGATGATTTAAAAATAGTTCATCAAGACTAAAGATATCATGAAAAGCACTGGTCTTATAAAATAGCTCATTTTACACAAAAGAATGTATGGGTCACATAGTGAAGGACCTGTTTCACATATTTGTTTGTGATCGTCAGACCATTAGCGTTGTTCGTGCGTTGACTGTTGTGCGGGTACAACACTAACACTGAACTGGAAATGAACATTTGTTTAATTCCTAGGGGTTAGTGAATAGGACATTTGTATGTAAAATATCTACACCAGCCACAAAGGTCGGTTCAGCAGACGAAAATTTTGCAAAATCGTTAACACTAGCTACCGGAAGTTGATGATATTCAGGTCAAAGCCTTAACAAATGATTTCCATTTCGGTGTTTAGGGCTGGTGTTCGTGTTTATGTAACACTAACACCAGCCCTAAACACCCAACTTGAAATCACTCAATGCCTTAGATAATACTGGAAGACAAACGCGATGAATGTTTATAAAAGAGAAGAAAAAAAGTTCTGTAATTGCAGGGGAATTTCTTGAAAATCAAAAGACTAAACCCTCTCAAAGATAATTCCACTAATGATATTTAGTACTCAAAGTTTAGACCTTTGAGTAAATCATCTTTAAGAGCCGTGAGGTTTGTGTTTCTTCAAATTTTGTAGCATTGATTTTAGTTTTGGTTTGAACCCATTGCCTTCTGCAACTGGGTTGTTCCTGTAATAAACCAAAGGGTAATGTTGAGTACCGTAGCTACAGGTTAAGTGTTTTTAGCATATTTTAGTATTATATGCCAGATTTCTCTATGAAAGCTATTGTTCCAATCCTAGATCATTTGACTTTTGATGACTCTGTTTTGTCTTTTCTTTTTTTCACTACAGTTATGTAAAGATGTGAGTGAGTCCTTAATGAAGATGCCAGGGGTAGCATTGATCGTGTATCTCATCACGAAAGGTGCTAGAATTGATGTGTATAACCGCTCCCGGAGGACACCGCTACAGATTTTGGAAGGGAAGAGTCTAGCGAATGCCCTCAGTAGCATAGCGAGAAACCTAGTCAGGTATTTTTTTTTTAAGTGTTACGATCACTTTATATCTATATCATCACTTCTCTCTTGACTACCGGTATTATTTGCCATCACAAGTGGTGTGTCATCTTTATCATTTTGATCAACATCATCATCATAATTGTCATCAGCATCATCACCATCAACTTTATAATCATCATCATCATATTCATTTTTGTTATCAACATCACTATCAAATTCATAATCATCATCAACATCATTTTCATCAACATCATCATCATTTTCATCAACATCATCATTATCATCATCGTAATTTTCATCAACATCGTCATCATCATCATCATTTTCATCAACATCGTCATCATCATCATTTTAATCAACATCATTAATAGTTTTGCTATCATTGCCACCTCTATCTTTCATCAATGTCAGTACATCAGCAGTTTTGTTTTCTTTCTGTGCTAGTTTGCCACTGTCATCATGATTACACCTAATACTACATGTACTCTCACTATCACTATTATCACTTTCATCATCATCATTATCATCATCATCATCATCATCATCATCATCATCATCATCATCCTCACCACCACCATCATTACTTTTTTTTTCACTGCCATAAATTTGGACATTCATTATATCAACTAACAAATAAGATTTTTTTGTTGTCCTTGTTGATAAGCTCACCCTAACAGATCAATTCTGACCGCTAGCTGGCATAGAGTTTGCTCCACAGACATATCCTAACTTAAGCTCTTTTATGGGGAGACGCGGTGGCTCAGTGGTAGAGCAATGGTATTTCAACCGGCAGGTCCTGGGTTCAAAACCAAAGACGATGCACTAGTGGCCTTTGGTATGTAAGGCATTCATCCTCATTACCAAGTCCTTCAGAGACAACTTAAAGCCGTTGGTTGACTGGCTGACTACTGACAAGCATACACATATGCTTTCTTAGCAGTCAGGGGAAAACCAAACCATCAGATCAGAATGGCTGAATGAACAATGCCCACTTCTCTTTTATCTAGCATCCCAGCATCTGTAGATGAAGTGGACCATGCTCTTCCTAACAGCGCTAGTCGGGTTTTCAACCTGAAATCAACTAAGTCGACTCCGAAGCAACAACCGACCAGTCCACCACGAAGCCTAGAAAAGCCACAACAACAGCCACAAGGCAAGCAGCAGAAGACATTCAAATCTGGACAACCTCAACAAAGGCAACCCCAGCAACAAAGAATTAGTCTGCCACAAAAGTCACCGCAGCTGTATGTGGAAGAAGTGTCACCTCCGCAGTTTGACAAACCTGGTAAAGGCATGGAGGGTTTGGTAAAAGGAAAAAACAGTTGGGAAGGAAATTAATGTTTCATTTAAAAATGAATGTTATTTATTTGTTCTTCCTATCCGAAGAAGACTTTGTTATGTGTTATTTAATTTAATTGGTTTTTTAAGACAGTATGCGGAATTATTATAGTAGCAATGGCTTTTTCTAGGTTCCTGCTTCTATTTTTTAATATGAATTTATTTATATATAAAGATGCAAGTTGCCCAGGAAAAATGAACAGTGACGTGTACTCATAAGTGTTTGGGTCACTTACAATGAAGGTCATGTCTTTATGTCCAGAGTGGACGATTTTATTTTCTACCGTAGAAGTGCCAGGGCTCTGTGTAAGTATAGCACAAGGCCTGCCTTCATCAGCTCAAGTTTACCAAATAACACGCTGATTTCAGACTAGGGATATTATCCTGAAGCTCGAAATTGCGTCTTCACCAGAATGATACGCTCATCACAAACTAGCTCGGACGGGGGCAAATAAGCCCGCTATTTCCCAAATAGCCGGGTATTTTGGAAACAAGACCAAGACTTCTTGGGATAATTTCTCGACCAAATATTCCGCTAATTGCAACCGCGGGCTGATGAAGATGCAAATTAAATTGCTAATTTTCGACCGGGTAGTTAAAATAGCAGGTTAATTGGCAAACTCGAGCTGATGAGGACAGGCCTATTGTGATCAATTCAAATCTATAGATAAGAGTTTTGAATTGCAATTGATCAGAGAACGTGCAATCAATCTGGGTCAATTCTGATAGTGTTTGGCTACTCCATTGTTAGTTTTATTCAGTTTCTGATGGCCGCTATGACCTGCCCGAAAGCCCATTATCTGAGAAAGCATTACATAATACGTAAGATTATCTGGTACAGTGCCCTTTTGACCACTGTGAACGCTGTTAATTTTGCGTGATTTATTTTTTGCGCTGAGCGACCCCAAAACATATTCGCTGGTGCTTAAATTCGCGTTGCACCAAATTCAGCCCAATCAGAACACGCATGAGAAGTCATGTTTATATTTTCGCGGGTTCTAAAATTCGTGGACACCGACTTTAGCGCGAAATCCGCAAAAATTAATGTACCCCAAATATTTTCATGTTTACAGCATGTGATTGACATATGCTCCATCGATCTTTCAATGAAAATCAAGTGAAGGCAAGATCAACTTGATGAAAAGCAAGATCAACTTGATGAAAAGCAAGATCAACTTGATGAAAATCAATCGAAGGCAAGATCAACTCTTTTTAAGACAGGGCCCAGTTCACAGACTGGGCGTTGTGGCGTGCACCTGTAATCCAGCTAAAAGTGGAAGTTACAAACTGATTCAGCCGAGGATGCAGGTTCGAAACTGAGTCACGTCTTTCGGATGGTGACGTTTAAAGGTCGGTCCCCAGACGTGAATGATTATATCTGATTGATACACGTCTGTAAAAACCCAATACACACACAAACACACGCATTCACAATCAATTTATTCACACTTATTCTCACATCTTTTCCTTGGTAGTATTTATGGGTGTACACAGGATCGACTTTAAAGAGCTAGAGATGGGTGTAGAGATCGGCGGAGGCTCTTTTGCGAAGGTCTTTAGAGGGCGATGGAGAGGAACCACCGTAGCGATCAAGAAAATGAACATAGCTGGCAGCAATCGAACGGAAATAGAAAAAGAGGTGGATATACACAAGTGAGTAATGAACGACATCCAAACCCGAGGTAGAATTTTCTTGAGGGGGGAGGGGGAAAGGAAGGGGAGTAGGGAGGGGAAAGGAGTGGGGGAGGAGTAGGGGAAGAGAGAGGGGGAGTGAGGAGGAGTATAAGGGGAGAGGTTTTGGAGTGGGGAGGAGTAGGGAAGAGGGAGGATATGAGTGGGGAGAGTAGAGGGAGGGTAGTGGGGTGGAGTAGGGGGAGAGGGAGGATGAGTGGGGAAGAGTAGGGGAGAGGGAGGAGGCATTGGTTTTAATTCCATGAAATGTTAGACTGATTCATCTGGAGAAGAAAAATTGTAAAACCATAACTATTCTCAAAATGATCACTTTCATGAATTGTAAACAACCATGATTTCATGTTAAGAAAACTAATTTAATCACAAATATTCACTGTAATGTCAGTAGTGATTAAATATTTCATCTTAAGAGTTTCGAACTTGTGTGAGATTTGGTAACATCTCAAAATATATGTTTTTTCAATACATTCAAACCTGTTTTAGTAACCACCTGTATAGAAAGACCACCTGTCTAAAAAGTTTCTCATTGAATCATGTACTAAGAAGACCTGTACATATAGACCATCTGTCTACAAAGACTACTTTTCTTGTTTCCCTTGGGTGATCATTATAAAATGTTTTAAATCAAACTCAAAAGATCTTATTATGAATGATAGTATAGCCACACGGAACCCTTAAAATAGCAAATCAAACACTTTTTGTTTACAACCAAACTAGAGTTTGAATCAAAATATTTTGTATGAAATGAAATACAATGCAACACACTTAATGTCAGTTTATGTTTAGTATTCTAAAATATTTACAGTAGTAAGGTATTGGACACTGCATTATTAAATATTGTAGACTTGCCAAAATGCAGACCGTATTTGTAATAATATTCATATTTTTCTAAACAGACAAGCGATGCATCCAAATATCGTACAGCTGATGGCGCTAGGTTACAGTGATGTATCGGCATACCTTGTCATGACGTTCATCCACGGCTCAACTCTACAAGAATATATCTTTCCCGGAGAGAAATCGAAGGTAAGCAACAACAACAAATATTAAAAATATTGCCTGTTTGAAACCAGAAGGGCTTTAGCTCTAATAATATAACACAGAGTTAATGCCCTTCTAGCGCTGAGCAGACGAATTGTGTTTATAAAATGTATGGGAGTTAGTTGCAAGATAATAATCGTGTTGATGGTTGTGATGTTCACCTGTATCTTAGGAAGCATGACGATTGAGAAGAGGAAGAGGAGGAGGAGGAGGGGGAGGGGGAGGGGGAGGGGGAGGGGGAGGGGGAGGAGGAGGAGGAGGAGGACATTGTTGGTGATGATGATGTCAATTCAATTCAATTCAATTCAAGGTTTATTAAAACATATCTTTGCAGCCGTAAAAGGCTGAATTGCGATATAATTCACAGATAAAAACATGCAAAATTACAAAAATATACATATCAAATACAATAAACATAGTTTGACATAAATTAAAAATCAAATATAAAATATATAATCAGAAAACCAAAGAGTTCAAAGGTGAGTTTTAGAAAAATGGGTTGTTCATGATGTAAGTGATATTGACGATGATGGTGGTGGTATTGATGATATTAAGGATGGCGATATTAATGATGATAAGGATGGCGATATTGATGATATTAATGATGATGATTGGGGTCTTTAGTTCAGGTTTGCGATTGATTAAAGTTTATTTATAAGACTGGACCCTGGTCCATCTTCTTCTTAAATTTGACTTTTAAACCTCCAGAGTTGCGCGCTAACGGTCCCACAGAAGAACCTGATAGCGAAGGATGTATTAAGTGCTCTGACCTTCATGCACGCCAGTGGTCTCCTCCACCTAGACATCAAACCAAGCAATATCTTGGTAAGGTTTTCCTTTTATCATTTCACCTGTAGATCATGATCAGGGGGGTGTTTCACAAAACTTGTCATCAGTGACAAATGACAGTTTTTGTTATAAGCTACTGAAATCCTTGCTTCTGATTGGTTATCAGCAGATTTGTCACTGCTTTTTATCATTTGTCATTGAAAAATGGCTTTGTGAAACGGGCCCCTGGAGTGTTATAAACCCTGTTCATATCTACTATTCAAAGTCAAAAGTGACAGTTAGGAACATGTACCAGAGAATAGCGCAGTGTTTTGTTTCATGGTACTCTAGAACATTTTTGGTGGGTTAATCCTGACAGAACCTAGAAGAAATATGGCACTATTGCTGATACCTGGCAGATATGAACAGTATCATAAATAACATATAGATGATTATTATCCTAGTATTCATTTTAGTCTCACTATAATCAAAGTCAATATTAGACTGAATAGTATAGGATAATATTTGTAGGAATTAGAACTATTAAACTCGGGAGTCTGGTCATCTAATGTAACTATGCTGAAGACAACAATCTGCTCACTTAAAAAGTGTAACCTCATAATTTAAAACCCTGAACATAGGAGCACCTCAGGGGTGTGTCTTCTCTCCTGTACTCTTTTCTATATATACACGTAATTGTGTAAGCTCTTACCAGAAATGTTAATGATTATTGCAGATAGAGAAGGGGACGCTGAAGACGTACCTGTGTGATCTTGGTCTGTCGTACATCAAGCAACGAGCTCATATGTCACTCTCAAGCCATATCAGTAGAGCGAGAGGAACACCCATGTACATGGCACCTGAGATGCATGCTGACCATGGGTAAGTAATGTGCCATTTGTTTAATGCAATCAATTTTATGCATTGCCCTGGTACTTCAAATATACTTATGCGACATCAATTTGAAAATATTTGTTTCAGCAAACATATAGGCCTAGCCAGGGAGCACAATGGGGTCGTGGTCCCCCTGCTCATCCACTTAAAAACAAGGTCATCTACCGATCTAAGAGGTAAAAATAAAAGCATCTGTTTTAGTGAGTTTGACTGTTTGTTTTTTGTCAAATTTGTTAATTTCTTTAAACACATAAGATTTGTATTTTTGTCTTTTTCATGTGGATTCATGTAGGTTAAAGGTTAGCAGTGCTCAGGATATCTGGTCGGTGGCCTGCACCTTAATCGAGCTCTACGGAGAGGTTCCAGTTTACCCTAATACCATGACGCTCTGGGGATTAGCGAGACGTTTTATGACGGGACTGATCGTACCCGATTCCCTCCAAGAAGTCACTGCGCCTCAGAAAGACATTATAAAGCCATGTTTCAATGCAAAAACCAATGCTAGACCGATGGCTCTCGATCTGCTGTTGAAATTTGAGGAACTCTGCGAAGAATCGTGACGTCGGGAGACGAACTCTGCCGATGCTGAGCCGTAACCTGTTGAATTCGACCTCAGCGTGCATTTATAACTGACATATGATATTATAAATGACATTATGACATTTTCCCTCATGACTTTTATAAAGCCAGGTTTCACTGAAAGCGTCAATTGTAGACCAAGGACTAAGGATGAACTGTTAACATTTGAGGAACTCTGTGAATCATGACTACGGGAGACCAACTCTGCTATAAGGCAGAGCTTAATCTGTTGAACATGACTTAAGGTGCAGTAAATTTATTGTATTACATTTAACAAGAAACGTTTCAGTGAAGACATCAACGCTAGACGAAGGGCTGGTGACCTGCTGCTGAAATTCTATGAGCTCTGTAAAGAATCGTAACGTCGGCTCTGCTAAGACTGAGCCTAAATCTGCTCAACGCAACCCCACGGTGCATTAATATAAGTTTGTCAAAGACGTTACAAAGCCATGTTTCATTGAAGACACCAATGCAAGACCAAGGGCTGGTTAACTACTGTTGAAATGTGAGGGTCTCTGTGAAGAGTCGTGACGTTGGGTAGACAAACTCTGATGAGGCAGCGCTGTAAGCGGTTGAACATTAAGACGATGTACAAACTTAAATCCACCTTTTTGAATCCACCTCGAATATGCATGAAGCCAGGTGGATCAATACTTTTGGGCTGCCATCCGTTCTTATGAATGTTTCTTCATCTTTCTTAGTAGGACACAGGTTCTTTTTTAACCAAAAACTATGTGCTAATCTTCATTACAATGGCAACGCACAGTGAATGCTCAATTTTAAGAGTGTTGGCAACTCAGATAGACACCATGTATTCTAGAATATCTCGTGAAGATGACTGGAGAAGCAAGAAACTCTGATGGGACTCACAAAAAGTGTCTTGTGTCAAGCAACATCCCGACAGAGCCCAACTTTAAAAAAAACTCTGCAACCTTGTAAAGGTTAGTTTGAGGATAACCAGTGATTTGAATTGGACCATAGGCCTGTCTTCATCAGCTCGAGTTTGCCAAATTTTCAGACTCGGGATATTATCCCAAAGCTCGAAATTGCGTCTTCACCAGACTGATATGCTCATCACAAACTAGCTCGGACAGGAGCAAATTAGCCCGCTATTTCCCAAATAGCGATATATTTTGGAAACAAAACCAACATTTCTCTTGATATTTTCTTGACCAACTATCCCGCTAATTGCAACTGTGGGCTGATGAAGACGCAAATTAACTGGCAAATTTGAGATCAGGATAATTAAAATAGCAGGTTATTTGGCAAACTCGAGCTGATGAAGACAGGACTTATAGAGAAAGTAGGAGCTCTTCTGTAGCCTGCCAATATGTTGAAAAGTGTTACTACGTTAAGAATGTACATTTTATTATACTCTACTGTGGCAATAATAATAATGATGATGAATATATTCTTGATTTATAGTGCTTATTACATCATCTCTGGTTTCGCAAACCGGCATATCTCCTGCACTTATGGCTATGCATCAGCTAACAAAACCAATGACCCAATGATGTCTCTGTTAAGCCTTAAAAAAATAATGCTTTTACCCTGGTCATTAGATCAAGGGATGCTAGCACACATTGTGTACACATTCTCCACTCCTTGGGGAGCATTCCAGACAAGCACCTCTCTACAAGCCCATACGATGCTGAATATATTCTTTTTCTTTGATATAGAAATTACATTTTAACATGCTCACTTCAAGCGCTCGCAACATGCAAGAACAGGATTATTCTGGGCAACAAGATGCCATTATATCCTCCACTTCGTGTATCAAGATTACCGATTGCATGTACGATCAAACATGCCTTAGTGACCACCTGTATAGAAAGACCACCCGTCTACAAAGACCACATTTTTTGTTTCCCTTGAAAATGGCTCCTCATTGAATTATGTACTACAGGAACCTGTATATAAAGACCATCTGCCTATAAAGACCTCTTTCTTGTCTCCCTTGGGTGGTCTTTGTAGACAGGTTTCACTTTATATGATTTTTTTTAAAAATCCTGTATATTCGGTGATGGGGTGCGGGTACACATTGAATTCTATATCTTATCCAGTGTGTTGATTTAAAAAAAAATCAATAACTGTAATCAAAGAGCTCGTGTGAATTGTCTCATTTTATGGATGAAACATTTCTTTTATCATTAGAAATGAAACAATTGCTATGTGGCAATAATACTGAAAGTTCCATCAGCTCATGAAAAATTCTTATCCTGTTGTGTGCATGAAATACTATATGCAGAAGTTTAATCCGTCTTAGTACTATAACTTTGTGATATTCATGTACAGGTATGACGTATAAGAGACTAAAAGTCAGCCATATTGGGATAACTGAAATCATTGTAACATACCAGTACTTCAACAAGATTAGGATTTGGGGAAAGGAAATAATAATAATAATAGCTCACATTTATCAAGCGCCCAGCTCCACCAACCAATTAAATAGAAAATGACAAGTACTGGTCTACAACTTTTTTTTACCACAGTATTTTATTGATGAATTATTATTTAAAAAAACATAGAATATACTGATCATGCTTTTTTTTCCATTAATGCATAATGATCATGTTTTTTTCTTCATTATTGCATACTAATACATGATCATGAGATTGATAATTGTTTATATACATGTTTAAGTATTGTACTTATAATGACTCAAACTATATCAGAAATATAAATCCTCTGGCTTATAATGCCCTTTGGAATAACTTTATAGAGGAAGATTTTTTTTTTTTAATTGGAAGTATTTACATGTTTTTACTTTTTAGAGTTGTGTTATGCCGCATGTATCCCTTGCAAATTTTGTGTCCTCCATTACAGAGGAATTTTTTCTCGTCATTTTGATGAATTATTTTACAAATCTTTAGAATTGCATTATTTTCCTTGCCTGCCTTGTCGCAAATCCTCTGTGTGTATGTAACTACATTAGGCGGTTTTTCACAAAGATCCCAAGTCGAATTTAACTCTTATTTGGACTTAAACATTATGAAGAGCCATTTGTAGCCTTGAGATAAAATATATTAAAAAGCAAAAATTCAACTACCGGTATTTTAGACTTTTCATAAATTCTACATCAAGAACATGAAATCTGAAATATAAATGATTTGAAACAACATTTTATGCCTTTTAAAATATCTTTTACAAAATATTTTTAAAGATGCTAATGGCTTTCCATAATTGTTAAGTCCAACTTAGAGTTAAGTTTGACTTAGGGTTTTTGTTAAACACCCCCCAGATATAGAATATCTAATTTGAATTATTTTTGTTTTACTCAGTAATAGCATGGTTACTGAAAGTAGGCCTATAGAAGACAATAATTGTCTAGAAGCATGTTCACAGTGTATCTAACACTTTTTAAAGTGTTGTATTTATTTTTAGATTTTCTGAACATTCTTTATACTTTGAGGAATGTATACTTTGAGGAATGTATACAAAATTTGATGTACAATATACATTTGAATATTTAATATTCAAATGTATATTGTACATCACATGTATATGTAAATTTTTCATTTTGAAAAAATGGTCTATATTGAAATGCGATCATATTTGCCAAGAAAACAACATTGTAACAATGTATATTCAATATGACAGAGTTTATTGTGAATAAATCATCAATACTAACTAGAATGATTACATTATGGAGTTATTTATACTTACGACTGATTTCTACTTACAAGGTCAAAATCTTAACGAAGACTGATTCTACTTGTATCATGTCTCCAGGTTGTAACACAGAACCGAGTCCTGGCATGCAGACATACATGTAAATTTTGTGTATTTAACATGTACTTGTTTTTAAGTGAAAGGTCGCCCTCTGTTGAAGAAATTGAGTGAGTCAATGAGTTCGACTGTTAAAAAATGTTTAGAGAGAGAGAGAGAGAGAGAGAAAACAAATTCTTCATACAGAATCTTAACTTATGAAATAATTCAGCCTTTTCTCAGAGTTCAGATTTCCAGATTCATCTCAGTTTATCAATCGTTAATCTTGTCCTCACACTTGCAGTTCAGATTTATTTTTCTTCAGAATAATGCCCGAGTTAATACAGTCATCCTAGTTGGTCCTCCATTCAGTTTTGGCGAATCTGGAAATCAGAACTCTGAGAAATGGCTGAATTATTTCATAAATTTAGATTCTGTATAAAGAAGGTTAACAAGGAGGAGGTTAAAATTCTGAGGCCTTTTTCCTTTTGTTAGACATGATTTTAGACCCAGTGTCGGGCCAAACTAAAGTTAGTAAAATTCTGTTTGTCTGCATTTATCATTTATTGCATCATGCTCGATTATGTACAGGGTCCACAGAAGATGGGGGCTGTAATCCTACACTTTCATATTCCAGGAAGGAGGATAAAGAGAAGAGAGGGTCGATGCATGCAGTTCTCCTGGGTCATTAAAAATTGAGCACACCCCCCCCCCCCCCTTTTTTTTTTTTTTTTAAAGGCATCGTTTAACAACGTTAAACCTGAGATGCACGGCCCTACGTGTTTTCAGTGTATATGACATTGTGTAATATTGAAGCCCTAAAAAATTGCGCTTCAAAATGATCAAGAAGTGCCTCAAAAAAGTAAAAATCTCTGAGTGACCAGTTTTACCATACTCGTTTTCCCCCAATAGACCGTAGTGTTATGAAAACGCAAAATTTGGTTTCGATTTCCAATCATAAATATCTTGATAATCATACAGGCGATCGGCTTGTAAAAGTCGTGGGGTTCCTGACTGACATGAAGGTTTATAACTATCATTGCAGCATGAGCTAAATCAAGGATTTTGTTTCAGAATCTGAGACAAAGTTACTGAATCCCTTTAAATGGCTGATGTATTTGTGTTGTTACCCAGAGACTATAGAGTGTAAGAAAAGACGCGTGGCGTTGTAGTACGTAAGCACATGTGCTTCAAATTGTTGTTTGTGTTACTCTTGAAAATGACTAAAACAGAAACAAACGTAAGATTTGATAGTGAAGGAAGCTTATTTTCCCAAATTCCTACTAAACTCATTACTGCATTAGTTCATAACCCTGCCAATCCACCCGTCTTAAGAATGGTCCTCTGGAATCTAAAGGGGCCCATCTTTGACTCGAAAAGGGGTATTACTACCAACAATGGGCCGATAATTGGGGTCTTTTCAATGTAATTACGGAGTAATTAGCCGCACAAAGAAAGTGGGATGTGCGTAGCCCGGCTTGTGATTAGGCTGTACAATGAAAACGGGTCACGTCCGTCAAGTGAGTTGAAAAGGCGTGAAAGGAAGAGGCCACGCTCCGATTAAACTTTTTGAAGTACTGAGCAGCTTTATTACTTACGAGATGAA
>JAVYIG010000294.1:285806-473306 GCA_035222895.1 Strongylocentrotus droebachiensis | reverse complement strand
TAGTCAGTGTGGGCTTGTTTTTTGGTTGTTTTTTGGAAAATGTATGTTTTATCATCTACAAAAAACTTTATAGAATGGCACATTCAAACAACTCGCTGAACTATAATAAAAAGAACATGATGTCGTATTACTCTCTGTATACAGTATTTGCCATTTGAGTCCTCCCAGTAGACTGACAACCCATAAGACCGAATTTGCAAACGGTCTGGGGACCGATAGCCCACGAGACCTGTCGCACATGGACATACCATTCGAGTCACTCCATAGCTTGCTTGTTTGTTTGAGCGTTTACTTTTATGTTTCCCTTTTGTAACATAATAAAAATAATATACAAGCTATAGGTACATATATATTACATACTAACAAAAGTCAAAATACATATATGATTATGTCATAATATAAATCAAATAAGTAATTATCCCTTAAAAAAAACACTAGTCGACAAATAATTTTAAAAATGAAAAAGTTGCAGGAGTCCGCCGTAATTAATTTGAAGGAAGCTTCAAATTAATTACGCTTTAATTATTTCAGAGAATCATACAGAATGACGCGTGACTTATGCACCGTGATCCTCGCCATGAACAAGTCTACCCTGATATTAAGTTGGTTTTAATAAGATCAGCAACATGAAAGGTTGAGAAAAATCCGAATAGAAACAAAAAGGTCATGATTTGTTAAATTTGTCTTCAGTGGAAACACAAATTTGCAACAATGTGACGTATTTTGCGACTTCTTCTCTATTTTGCTCTGTAAAGAAAATGTCATAATCTTTCATTTTCTTAGTTATGACGGAATAGATTTGTGTCATACAATGGTTCTATATTTGCAAGTGTTATATGTAGGGTAGATGTATGAATAACAATTTTCTTTAGGAAAAATATGGATTTTTTAAAAAAATTTGTTAGTACAGAGCAATGGGAGGGACCTCGCAAGATACGTCGCAGAGTTGCCAATTTGTGTTTGGTTGGTTGGTTGGTTGGTTTTATTTTTCCGTATAAAAATTCAAATACATACAAGAATACAATTTACAAATATAATATAAATCAAGAATTAAAAAAACGGATGGAAAGCTCTATTCTTCTTAGAGGTCCAGTAGGATAGATCAAACCTTCAAAAATGCATTTAACTTTCTAACTTTTAATCGTTTCTTGCTCTAACTTTTACTTTCAGTTCATGTCTCTGCTTCTATCAAAACCAAGTTAATAGGGACTTTTAAATTTGCACAACGACAACGTGGATTGCTACGATCGACGTCCTTTTAATGCACTGCCTTGAATGGACGTCACACGTATCAGTCCACGCAATCTAAAAGTCCCTAGTATCAGGGTGGACTGCTCCTGTACGATAGTTTTATTGCAATGACGAACCTTCGTCATTGCCTTGTTTTCGTTCACATTCTGCCCCATTAATATACTTATCCTCCTTATCGTCCAAAAATCCCATTCGTTTTGCACGTAGTGCTTGTCCTTCCTAGTTAGGTACTTTTCTCCAGTCCTTTTCCTTTCAAATTTCGTAGGCATCATCTCTAGCATCTCATCCAGGTCACCTATTTTTTCGATTTTCGAAATCAGTCATGCATGACCGTCCAGGCGCCATTTTGTCCGTTTCTGGTCCATTTTAAGGCCTTTCTATCTTCCTTCCTATCTCCACTATCCTAGATCCTACAAACTTCTAACAAATTCCTCTAGATAGTTTAAGAGGTGTTCTTTCATCTGCGACGTATAACCTGACCTTCAAAATGCCATCTTCGTACTCAAAATTCAAATCTGAAACCGACTCCGTCAAAAATCTCTCAAATTCTTGAGAAATTGACCCCTAAATAATCTAAAACTGCCATAACTTTCTCATATTAATTCCGTTTTGTATTTAAATCTCACAGTATCTTAATCTCATAAATGCACATAGCCCTGCCAAATTTCACGCTCCAATGGCTTTGCAAAACATAAATAGCGCCCTCTAAAGTTTTGGGAATTGGCTTTCTTTCTGTGGCCGTATCTCCATTATGGCTTGGCAAACCCGTACCCTTTTTTGGATTTAGTTACTTGAAGATATGCCCTTTCCAGCCATTTACAAAATTATATACCCTAACACTGACCAAATTTGCGAAAATTGCCCTCCAAATTCGCCATTTTCAAGAAAATTCCGAAATAACTTCAACTTGCTCTAAAATGGCGATCTTTATACGTACGTCGTTGAAACTTGGCAGACACATGTATCCATATACGTGACAACTGTCTGCCAAGTTTAGTAAATTTTAAAAACGTCAGCGCAAAGTTATCGCCAAAAATGATGAATTTGCTATGCATTACGTAATAGCGCCTTTAATGCGTGCAGTACATTGCGTGCAGATGACAATGGTGTCAAACTGACCGCAATGAAGTGCCCTTTCGAATGATACCAAGTATGGTATATGTTTACACAGAAAATTGTGAGTAAATCGCATTTGAACAAGGGTCACTATACGAATTCCGCCCGATTTTAACACTTATCGGCCATGACGTCATTTTTTCAGACTACTTTTCGCCCCCTAAACATCCTTTTTTTTCCTTGAAAATTTGCAATGACATTTCGAGATGCAATACGCAGGGCACCTCGTGGCCGGATTTTTGAAATTAGTCAAGGGGGCCATTTAAGACGCCATTTTGTCCTATAAATCTATTTTACATCACGTGTTTCAATAAGATTATCATAGAAAAAAAGAAAGTGGTTTACAATAACCATGAAATTTTCTTTCTAATGATACTAAATAAGGCTCATAAAGAGACATAAAGAGAGAGAGAAAAAACAATTTAACTCCGGTCATAATACAGATCCTGTACGTTTTCCGCCCATGCATTACACGCATTGTCTATGGGGCATATCGGGTTCACGCTTTTGACCCACAGAACGATCTTGATTGCAATGACGAACATGCACCAAATCCCATTGGTTTTTGCACGCAGTGCTTGCGAGCCCTTTCTAGGTTCTTTCCCCTATCCCAATTTCTTTCAAACTTCGTAGGCATAGTCACTACCAGTACCATCCCATCAAGCTCACTGTTGAGGCCTTTCTTTCGCCCTACCTATCTCCAATATCACAGAAGCTACAGACTTCGTACAAATTGCTCTGGATAGTCCGAGAGAAGCTCTTTCGTTTGACACATAGAAACATGGCGTCATTGCACGCACATCGTTGTGACACGATTGCATTTCTAGTTGATTTTTTTTTTCTTCAATATGAAATATTCACATCTGTCGCATATGGACATACCATTTTAATTATGATATTCCATTCGAGTACGTAATTTCCTTCAAATAAATCACGCCTTAATTGTTATTTCAGAGAATTAGAAAGAATGACGCATCCTCGTCCTCGTCATGTTCAGTTCAAAGGACCTGGAGTTGGAAATAAAGGTATACCATCTCAAAGATAGGTGCCTGTCATACCGTGGAGTAACTCTATTGTCTTACTTATTATTGGGTCTATTCTTTGCTGTTGTTTTCCGACGCCATCCAGGCACCCAAATTAGTCCTTTAAAAAAAGATGGCCGATTGTCTCCTAAATTAATGTAGGGCTTAATGAGACATACGTCTGGTATTTCTGTAAAGGATGGGATGGTCTATTGTAGTTATTAATTGGTCTGTGGCTCAGACGGGTCTTAGACCTGAACAGTTAGAATGTCTTCTGAATGGCGATAGCTATTGTCTGTATTGGTCGGTCCAAGGCATCGTGGCCTTTATGTAGCTTTTGTTTTTCAAAACTGTTCCAAACCGTCTCAAGTGTTTCTTTCAAGAAGGGTCGTTGAGTGTCGGAGACCTCTGTCTGGGCTGTTTGATATGCTTTGATTTGACGCTCTATCTGTCGCCCCCATTGTCTTCCCCGACACAGGCTATTGTACGGTTTCTGAACATGGCATTTGAATTAATTTAGGGATTATGTCTTGAGTGTGGATTTTATGACAGGTCATGGTTGTCCTTGAGTGCCTTTGTAGCTCGGCTAGCGCTGGAACCTTCGCACTGAACAACCAGGCTTGTCTTGAAGTTGAATGAGCTAGTTTGTATGACGGGCGTCGGCCAACGCCGCATACGAACTTGTTGGTGTCAAAGGCTTATATACGTCGTGACTACTGTTTTTCCACACCATTAAACCAGCCCTTTCAAAGATGATAGTTGACTCAAGGAGACTATTCTCAGTATGATATTAGGGAGAGGTGTTCGAGATTGTAGAGAGCAGACAACTTGACCTGTCGCCTCCATTGTGTTCAGGCCGACACCACCTATTCTATTATGACGATTTCTGAAGCCGAGAAAAATGGGGACCGCCCTAGGATTAAACGAGGGCATAATGATTAATGGGTCGCAATCTGTTTCAAGTGTAGTAATGCCAAATTGGATGTACACATCCCCCATGGCGAAAAAGAGAAAAAGAAGAGGTTAAAAGGGGGAAGGGAGAGGGTAAAAGTAACATGAAGGAAAGACGCCAGTACCTCCTGCAGCCCCCCCCCCCCCCAAAAAAAAAAGAAGAAAGATTACCTGTCGTTGTGCGTAACAGTGTCTGCACTATGCGACTACTTTTTTTACATTTTGAAATGAATCGTCAACTATGTTCCTTTTTTAAAGGTATAAATATTGAATTGATTTATATTATGATATGATTATATTTTGATTTTTAAAATACGGCCACAAAAAACAAAAATAACGAGTTTCTCGTCCGGACTTTTTCAGAAAAGGAGGAGGCAGGGCATTACTATTTATCATGCTAAATAAAAATAAAATAAAGCTGGCCAAGGTAAATTTATTCACATAATTGTGGTATTTGAGTATACTGATGCAATTAATGTAGGCCTGTGACAAAACAAATGATTTGCATCAGTTTAGTCCACTTGTTAAAGGGCCCATGACATCGAAATACAAGTGTATTCCTGTTGGTGTGCAGTCCTGCATACATCTCATATTTTGATATGTAAACTTCTGAATTTGTTTCATAGATTTTTAATTTTTTTTTTTAAATATTTGTTTTTCAAACTTGCTAAGCTCCACCCCCAAAACCTCCAGATCTCATTCCCCTTGTGACATCATCTGTCAGTCATCAATGAGCTAACTTGAGAAAGTGGCATGTAACTTTGCCAAAGTCGACCACCTGTTACAATACGTAATACAATAATGCTTTAGAAATTGTGGTAAGTTAGTGTCAAATTAGAGTATGCGCTTGAAGACTAACCACATCCAAGCCTCGTGATTTCTAATTTCATCCAGTTGATAGTGAGATCAGTCCTCCCAAATTAGTAAGACTGCCCCCTCTACGGCTGGGCTCTCCCGGCACCACTCGCAATGGTCAATGATTGATCTGTTGTTCACTCCCATGACTTCTGGAGCGCCATTCTATACAAATTCGTTGTGATCTAATTATTATATTTCATTTTTGTTGTTGATAAAAACAAGGAAAAAAACGCAATAAACAAGACATGTTTGGAGCCTGAAGGATGTTAACTCATAGATGGATGGAATACAAATGATGGGAGAACCTGGGGGGGGGGGGGGGGGGGGGGTCTTATCATATTGTTTTCAATTTTACCTTCCCCATCACACCTCCCCTTCTTCCATTCTGTTGAAACCTCATTGTAGTGACAAATAAATTTACTTGTCTATTGGTAAGATTTTCAAAGATACAAATAAAACTACCTCGCTGTCTGAATATGAGGTGACAATTTCCAAAAATATTGGGGGCGGCCACAGCCACAAGCCTCATACGCTAACACATCTTCACTGGAGCGTTGCCTATTCTTTGCGTTACAGTTTAAAATGTTTGCGAAACATGTTATCGCACGATAATTATGTTTGACCATCATCGATGTACGTTCATCCGTCGTTATAATATTAATGCAATGTTGGTTTTCCTTTTCTCACCTTTTGGTAGCAATTATCCCATTAAAAATAACTGTTCAAACTGTTGATGTTGTGTAAGTCCGTAAACATGAAAGCCCGCCAATTACTTCCTTTGGTATTGAGAATAGGCGATACCATCAGGTAGACCGGATTTCAGCCGGTCCGCAAATATAACGACTCGGTTTTATGTCCGGTAATCGCCTTATGTATTCCATTAAAGTTGTTTTAATGGAGGTTTTTAAATAGGATAAGCTTACATTAACGATTCCAAATGTTTACCTTTAAACTAACGATGTTTTATAAGTGCGTTAACAAAAAATAGAACTGAATGCTAAATAATTTTATCATAAGTCACTTCGGAGATAGCACTTGTACAAATGACACTTAAGTATCCAAAGATCTTTTACTCATGGAGAAGTCCTACTTTGTGCTTTTTAGGATAATCATTTCCAAAGTGATGGAAGTTCTACGCGTTTAAGCTAGTTTGTTTGCCCTCTTGAAAAGAATACGTCCACCTCTTTAATCATAAAATGTTACGCCGGTGCATTAATGAATATTGATTTCATAACTTTCATGAGAATGTATCCAGTCATCTCGAGGTTTTTTTTTTTAGTTTTTATTTTACAGAATAGTATAAATTACATTTATCTGCCCATTTGAAGATAGTTTCTCCGAAGTGGCTTATATTATTCAGGTTATGAAATAATATTAGCATCTTAATTATGTGTTGTGATGATTTGTGTACATGTACTAGGCCTATGGTGTAAAACTAAATCAAGTCATAATTCTAAAGCTAGGCGAGTGCGGGGATTTCGAGTGAGAGGGGGGAGAGAGATATATAAAGATCGAGAAGAAAAGATAAGGAAAGAGGGAGGAAGGCAGAGAGAGAGAGAGAGAGCAGATCGAGAAATAATAACACACGAAGCAACGAACTTTTATAATAGTATTGTTTATCACAGAAACAACACAGTTCATAACATATTTTGATCGATGGTTTCCGAAATTTCATGAGCACCGGTAGGTCTCCTGAAAGGTGACAAGCGCCATCTCTCGGCAAATAAATGTATATAGCCGGTAACAGGTGCATCTCGACAGTGACAGGTTGATGGTTAGTGGGCTGCCTGGCAAAAAAAAGAAGAAGATGATAATACGCAGGTAAGAAATAGATAACATGTATTCTTTTTAATAGACAGGTTACTTCATCAACTCACGTGATATCAGGCTGTGTAGTAAACAAAGTGTGAAAAATATTAAAACGTTTTTTTTTTTAATGAAATTTAGAAAGGGAATACCTGCAACCTAACTGATGTTAGAAGATAATGATAGTATTTATAACAAAATTCCTTCATTATGAATCTGTGAAATGGAAACATAATATTTGAATGATTGACTTGTGATCTTTTTCATATTGGTCCGCTGTAAAAATGAAAGCTATAATTTTCATTGTTTTATTCAATGTGTACGAGCAAGGGAATGCGGAATGCTCATTCCTTCACATGACGTCATCAGTTAACTTTGGAGAATGATTTCGCTGGAGAAAGTGGAAAGCCAGGAGGGTAAGAGAGAGGGGGCAGCGCGATGGCGGTGGGTGGGAGATAAAGAGAGAGACAGACAGAGAAGAAGAAGAGGAATGGTAGAGAGAGAGAGAGAGAGAGGAAGGGAGAGAAGAAAGAGAGAGGAAGGGAGAGAGAGAGAGAAATATTTGAGGTATAGGAATCTGATGAACGGTCAGTGGATTGTCCGAGAGGGGAAGAGAAAGAGAGAGAGAGAGAGAGAGAGAAAGAGAGAGACAGAGAGAGAGAGAGAGAGGGGAGAGAGAGAGCGGCGGTGTAATGGATTGCGAAAGAGGAATACCTTTCCTATGAACGAAGAAAAAAAAGTGATTCAATTCTCTTTCTGTGACTCTCGTTATTCTTTTCTTTCTTCTCGTAACTGCAGCTCAGTGACTTTATTGACAATGTCTAACCACATTTTGAAAGGGCGGCTTACCATTCCATCAGTTGGTCGCACGCCTCCCCCCATTAACCTCTCCCTACTTAAGCCCATAGTTTCTCTCCCTTTTTAATCCCTCTTCTCTTTTCTTTTCGTTTCTTTTCACTTCTTTTCACTTCTTTTCATTTCTTTTTTCTTTGCACGGGTAAGTAAAGGGGGGCTTTTATTAATTCGCGTGTGGGACCTGTGTGGAGCAGTGTTTCCCACGCCGGGATTAAGGCCCCCTTAAACCAATGGGTGCAACAGGGGGGTTTGTTCAAGGGGAACAGGTGGATTTGGGGAGGGATTGATGAGGGGTAAGCATGTGTGGGAATGAGAGGAAGGGTAACAGCATTGGAATGCAAGTGCATCTTGAATTAGAGAGGGGAGAGGGAAAGAGAGAGAGAGAGAGAGAGACGACGTCGCGGCTCGAAATTCGTGTAGAGAACATTTTCGCAAATGTAATAAAGTTAATATTTCAAAAAATATTAGCATAACTTATAATTATTAATTTCACAGAATAGAATTAGAAACTGAATTATGAGCTGAGTTATTAAACATTTGTTCAGTGTACTTTTAACCTCATTTTGCACAAAAATGTACATAATTACTGTGATGTACTAAATATCAGAATTAAGATTATTGCAGCTGAATAAATAGAAATGATTTTTTTAGAATTTCTGTATATGCTCCATTAGAATATACGCTGATGGTACATTCAATTATAATTACATTGAAATTAACATTGCAGAGCTTTTAAAATGTATGTACACATATCCAAAGACCGATACTATTTGGAAAAGCGATGAAACCAGGGAGATGGGAGGTACTCCCTGATGAAACCTTTGATCTGCTAACAATGACAAACGGGGAAAGTATTAACTGTCGGATGTGGATTCGTGCATTAGAAGCAAGACATTATTTCTATATTTGAATCGAATTTCCTGTAGAATATCAAAGTCTCATTCAAATCTGAGAATCTGTAGCCTGTAGAATTTAAGTAAATCATGTTGATGGGCAAAGCAAGTTATAAGCTAGGTAATTATCCATTCATTCATTCATTTTATTTATTTAATACAAATTTCTTGTTAAAACAGTCGGGAGACTAATACATCAAAGATTACAAAGTTGAAATGTTCAAAATATAAAGAAAAATTACAATTCAATCAATATGGAAAAGAAACAAACATTAGTTCTATGAAAGAATAACAATAATAATAATGGAAACTTTAAAATATTGAACTTCTTCCATTATATAAATCGAATTAGATGTTATAACTTGTATTAATTCAGCTTCTTGTCCCTTTTTTCTTTCTCAATCTACCTATCATCCATAAAGCTCCCCCTCCACTTCCAGTCTTCCCATCCTCCTTTCTTTGTCCAAGATCAAAGAATAACTTCTCGAGGAAAGAATAGTAAGAGGTAAGTGGCACAAAAGCAAGAAAATCGACAAAATATTGGTTTACGGATCATGCACGCAACAAAAACTGTAACCGTTATATGCTAAAAGAATCCTATCCTCTCCTGCACTTGTACGTTGCATGTTCTCCTATTCTCTCTCCTTCTTTGAGGCGAACCGACCAAGCATTTCTTTTTCCAGTCAAATCCCTCTCAGAATATTTAAACCCTTTTTTGTAACGAGTTTTTCTTGGTTACCATGGCTACGCGATCACGTACAACGGTTTCTGTAGCAGACAATAGTGAAGAAGGATTTTCGACGATCCGGAGAACGATATGTATCGGTATTTCATTGGCAGACGATTCAACTCTAAATCCTTTTGATGATTATTTTTTTCAATAAAAGGGCGACATTTGATTTTCAAAATCAAAGCATAGTTGCACCTGTCGTTTCGTCCATATCATATAAAGTGTGTGTGTGTGTGTGTATGGGGGGGGGGGGGGGTGGAGATACAATTAGTCTACACGAAGGTAAAACTATGTGTTTGTAGGGGGGGGGGTAACATTTGACCAAAATAGAGTGGAAAGGGAACAGAAGCAAGAAACCAAGGTTTGAACAAGTTAATAGTTAAAATGCTTTTTAGGTATTAACGTCAAGTTTATGCAGTGAAATTTCGAACAAATTGTCTTACATTGTTTTAACAAGAAAATTAAATCTAGTCTGAAATGAATATTGGTGACGCAAGTGTTATGGAACACAGGGTTAAGCTTGAAACATGGATAGATAAACAAGGATATATATATATAGAGAGAGAGAGAGAGAGGGGGGGGGGGGGGGGGGGGGGGAGAGAGAGAGAGAGAAGGAATAAGTTACTACCCTTTCCCGATGATCATCTCCCCGTATTACGGTCCCTAAACACATCTGAAATGTTTCGAATAAACCCGTTTTTAAAATACTTAGGTCCATTGAGATTAGAATAACATTTTATAGGCTGTGGACACTGATATGTATTTAACAATTATTATACTAGTGTAAACCTTATAGGAGAAACGTTTTGATTTGCAGATTATTACTTTAGTCGATATACAAATATTGTAAACAATGCACGACAATGCTAATGGTAATAATAAGCTCTAATAGTCACAACCAACCGTCACCTTTTGTGACGAGTCATGCAGACGACAGGCGGCGCATTTTCCCGCCCAATGAATACACCGATACGCCACAAACTTTTTTTGCGAATGACGATGTCTGGAGAGCGCGCTTTTCTTGCGCAATCGACCCGTGCGGCTCAAGTGTAATTGATCATTAGTTCGTCGCGTAAAGAATAACGACTCGACGGGAGATACATTATGAATTGCACCTCAAATTGCATTGCTCCATTGGAAGCCGACGTGTTTTTTGTGATATCAATGTCTAGAGACTGTGATTGAAAGACAAGGGCAAACACTCAAATTTGGTCTTGAAATGTAGGATTTTTCTTTTGCAGGTTTCGTGTAGAGCTGCACAGTAAATCTACTTCTCATAAACAACAAAGAAAAAGAAACACTCATTCTGAAGCCTTTTGAAAAGATGTGTTTGGTATAAACATGAAATATCTTTTTGATGTAGGTAAACAGAAATAAAATGAACATTTTCATTGAAAACATACAGAAAAATCGCTGACGTTGAACTTTGCAAATAAAAAAAAAAATCTGATGTCAAGGTAATTCATGTCATGACTGTCATTCTAATTCGATCCATTTGCAAAATAACTACTATGCTTAAATACAACTTGAAGTAAGAATTGATTTGAATATAAAATGTATATAGTAAAGTGCAAGTTTGTAAAAAACAACAACATTGTCTTGCACTATTGAACAAAATCATCGCGTCATTTGCAAATAAAAATTCAACCGTGGTTTAGATTAATTCAAAATTAAACGTGACTATTGAGAACTAAAAATTGAAAATCAAAGTCAGAGAGGGCCAGAGGGGGTGATCAAGAGATGGAAAAATATAAATATTTCATATATAGAGAGAGAAAGAGGGAGCTAGAGAGGGAGGGACAGAGAGAGAGAGAGAGAGAGAGAGAAGAGGGTGGGGGAAGACAGAGGGCCAGTGACAGGGTTCTGTGAGAAAGTTATGGACAACAGAAGCGAAAGAGATGGATGGAAAGATAGAAGGTATAGAGGTGAATGATTGAGAGAAGATGCGAAATAGAAGACCATGGGTGAGGAAAGAGGGAGGAAGAGAGGGAGAGAGAGAGAGAGGGGGGTCAACGTCATGGACTGCAAAGAGCTTCGAGGGGAAGCTCGATCCTTACACAGGAGAACATGAGGAGAGAGGGGAGGAGGAGGACGACGAAGAGAGGGAATAGAAGAGAAGAGAAAGAGAGCGAGAGCGAGAGAGAAAGATAGAAAATAAAACTTGGGGTGATGTCCAGGCAGTGAAGTGCCCTCTATTTACCCCTTTTTATACCCATGGCACCCCTGCTAAATCGTCCGAACTGGGCACTATATATTCGGACAATAAGGGAAACGTGAGGAAAGCGATATTAGCTAAAAAGGCGGTGAAAATCAAAGATTGGTCGAAACGTGCTAATTCTATTGCTAAGCCGCTTCATCCAACAATGCTAGAACGTTGTGACTCTTACGTGATGATGGGGAAAAATCCTTTTAAATTGACGAAAATAAGGAAATAAAGAACGACAAAGAAAGAAAAGGTTAATTCTTGCCCGCCATGGTCCACCACGATGGCGCCCCGCCAGATTGCCAACTCTCTTCGCTCTCATTATTTCCCTTTTTGGGCAATTGAAAGAAAAAATTATGGGGCGGAATTTATACTGTCGAAAGGTATAAATATTGTTTTGGCTGTCAATACTTTTAGAGTATTATTTTCTTTTGGAATAAATGGTAGCATCGACCTACATGTACATTGATGGCGCCGCATTTAGCGTCCTTAAAAGCCGAGTTATCATGTTAAATCCATGAAATTCGATGCTTACCAAGATTAAAATGCACTGGTAAAAATAGGAGATCTCAAATTAGTGCTTATACAAATAATCATTTGTATTTGCATTGATATTTTTAGCTCGGTATGAGTAAAATTCTGTTTTGGGGGTGTTTTTTTGAGGGGGGGGGGGAACAAATGAATTCAATTATATGCAAACTCTTGACGAAATCTGTCAACAGTGATTTAATGTTGTCGATGAATAAAACAAGAACAAAAATATATAGTTGTTAACACCTACAGTACAGCAAGTTAGTTTGTCATTTTTCCAGAAGAAGAAAATTCAGCGGAGGTTTGGAATAAATATTCAGCAAAAAACTGTTGGGATCGATTTGTGAAAATCGTGACAGATCGAGGCCTTTATTATGAGTATAATCATCTTTCTTATACGGAAACTTCAAATTACTACCTACCTTGGCCATATGAACTTAACCTCCTGTTCAAGTATATCCAGTACCTCGAAATTACAAATAATATACCGGTGTCAGATCCCACAATAATTATGTCCTTTACTTTCAAATCCTCTCTTGTCTCTTCACGTGGTCACACGAGGAAAAATGCCCCTAATCGATACAGTGTGTCGGTATCTTGTTTATTTTTTGTCTAGTCTAGTGTCATACAGGAAAACGCATTGTAATGTTTATCATATGCCCTTTTAATGAAACATGTTGGAAGGGCATTTGTACCTAGATGCTGCTAAACTAATTTAAAGCTGTCGGACACAATTAAGTGAAAGCAATATATACGAACATCGATTAAAATTCACTAAAAGTCGGGTTTTCATCAATAAGTTGCGATTATTTTATATACTTTCTTGCAGAAAAAAAAGAAGATAAACAAAAATAAAAACTATCGAGAAACAGAAGTAGGCCTATTTTATTGCTGCAAACTTTTGAATTTTGGTATCATTTTTACCACAAAATGTTAGTTGCACAGAGGCCTGCTTTTTTTTCTCTCACTTTTTTTTGCGCGAGGGGGGGGGGGGGCGGCTTTTCATTCAACTTTCGGCTCACGGACTAATCATTTCCGGACGGGAAGTATACAACAACATCGCAGAATACCTATTTGATCAACACTTCAAAAACGTGAAAAGATACTAGACATGCAAACACCAGAGATAGAGGAATCGCAAAATGCTTCATAAAAGTATCGAAACTGAAACTCCTTTCTTCCGGTTTCCCATCCGCTCAACTGCTGTCGAGTTTTCCACAGATTCATCTATTCCTTTTCATATTTATCCTCGGCAAACAAAACTGCGGACGGAGACCCCTTCAAAGGCGATGGGCCGAAAGCACGCCTTCCAATAGAAGTAGATTTTTTAAAAGAAAATGATATAAAATCGTTTTGTGCATTTTAACCCAACTATCCGAAGCAGATGTCTATCCAGTGATATTTGAGTTTAAACTCACATATCCCTGGCCTATCTAAACAAGAAAATAAAATTTTTAAAATCACTATACCAGGGTTTATTTCGCCCAAATTATAGGATTAGGGTAGGATAATTATAGAGTCGGGGTTGGGTATGGTGTTGGGTCAAGGGTTGGATTTAGGGATATGGTTCTAAATGATTATAAAGGAAATTACCGCGGAGCATTTGACGCATAAGCACGAGTCATGCAAACCGCCAATTCCTGATGCAACGACGTTTCATCTCCCAATAACAGAAAAATAAATGAGTTTAACTTATTGTTATTCTTTATCGTTTAATCATTGACCCATAGTTTAATTATGGACCCGGGTCCATGGTGTAATGTAATGAATATTAGAGCCTACCATTCAGGGGCGGATCTAGCTTTTTGCTAAGGGGGGGGTTGACCAAAATAATGACGATGCGGAGCATCGTCCACGAGCCGCGAAGCGGCGAGCCGATTTTTTGGGGGGTGTTTATTTGAACCCCGTAAGTGATATTTTCCTGGCATCTATTAACACAATGGAGACCATAAAAAGCCGTGCATGATAACGTCTTTTTAAATCAAGTAACAGTTTAATACATAGTTATATCCAGAGTTATCATGTGTTTGGTTAAGTTACCAGATGAGTTGAATATCTTCTCACAATATTTGCACTTGAAAGGGTTTCTCTCCAGCGGGCGTTCTTTTTTCTTTCTTTTTTTCTTTTTTTTCCTTTTTTTTGGGGGGGGGGGGGGGGGCCGCCCAAGGGGGGGGGGTTGCAACCCCCCCCCCCCAACCCCCCCTCTAGATCCGCTTCTGCCATTGAGCATTGTAATAATAATGATAATAATTTGAAGAAAAAAACGTTGCTTATAAAGCGCTTTCCACCGCAGAAGTAAAACACGCGCCAGACAACGTATGCATAACCAATCAACGATAAAACATGCTTGAAATTAACATCAGATGCTTATTTAGTTCATCATCGCTCTCTTTTTAATTCGAGGGCGTGCCCTGGGGGCGTACCAAACGGCTGGCGTGTATAGGGAGGCGAGGTCCACCGGGCGGCACGCGACCCCCCTGCAGAAGAGTCCATGTGCCGGGCATATTGCAAACGGCTGCACGTGTGTGCATGCGGGAGATGGAAGTTTCTTGCAGGGCCCGCCCTTTCCAACTGTGGCACCTGGAGAGAAAGAGAGAGACTGGAGAGAGAGAGAGAGAGAGAGAGAGAGGAGAGGTGGGGGCGGGAGATGAGTGGGCTGAGAATCAATTATCATGAAACATTGGTATTAAATGGTATTTTCAAAAGAGAAGTAGCCGAATCAAAAAGAAAATATTGATGGTAGAGACGTGCAGAAAGTCATCAGGATATCCGAGTAAATCGACAGCCCAACAGACAAACTGTATAATACCAGTCTCGGAACTGTTGTCAGAAGTACCGTGAGACCGGAGCGTCGGTCTCGCAAACGCTCAGATAACTTTCCAGAAGGCCCGCAAATCAAGGTTGTCGGTCTTGTAGACTGCAGTCGGTTCTCAGTATAGACCGACGACCCACGAGGCCGTTGAAATTATCAGAAAATGTGCCGGTTGTATGACGACGAGACCGACACTCGAGCTTAGTTTCATTGGCTTTCGGTCTCTTGGGCTGTAGCCCTAAGGTAAACATGCCGGTCGATGGAAACCGATGAGGTATGTCCTCATCAGCTCGAGATTGCCAAATAGCCCGCTATTAATTTTGATTTGGGATATAAGCCCGAAGTTTCAAATCGCTTCTTCATCAGCTCCAAACTCGAGCTCGAGAAATTAGCTCAAGATATTTTGCTCAGCGTTCGCGCATAGTGCGAGTCTTCGGGCTGGTGACGACGAACTGGACAAAAAGAGAGATATTTTGCCAACTAGCGAGATATTTTGCCAACTAGCCAAAGATATCTTATCTCGACCAAATATCACTCTAATTGCACATGCGGGCTGATGATGACGCAAATTAGCTGGATAATTTGCGGTCGGGATAGTTAGGCTAACGGTTTTGGGGGCTATCTCGAGCTGATGAAGACCAATCGCTCACGAGACTGAAGGCTCACAACATCAACAGTTCACTAGACCGATAGTTTACGAGACCGAAGACTCACGAGGCCGGGGGCGACGAGACCGGCGCGCGGTTCATCAAGCCATACCACAGGTTCTCAGGTTGTTTGCGTTTTCTTGTTCAGGCCCGAGGCAATACTTCTACTTATCCGTTCATTACAACGTTAAGCAGATTTCATTTTCTTTTTGTCTCGACTAATTGTTTTGAGATTGCCCTGAATTCCATTGGAGATCATCCGTTTAAACTCATAATCGATATTGACTCATGAGTGGCAGTTATTGATTAACCGATCCCCTGAAAATTTTAAAAACAACACAAAAACAGTTCACATGAATAAGGAGACAACTAAAATATTACACAG
Source organism: Strongylocentrotus droebachiensis (assembly GCA_035222895.1). Taxonomy (NCBI): domain Eukaryota; kingdom Metazoa; phylum Echinodermata; class Echinoidea; order Camarodonta; family Strongylocentrotidae; genus Strongylocentrotus; species Strongylocentrotus droebachiensis. The sequence goes on along the minus strand of JAVYIG010000294.1, from coordinate 457,246 downwards.
AAACATTGGGCCAGCCCTGGTCAATTTTAATCTTGTTTTCGAACTATACTTGTCCTTCTAGTTGCTCCCCCAAAAATCATTAAAGGTCCATTATTCCCTGAACTTTAATTTGTACCTATTGAGTGAATTACGTAGCTTTATATTAGCGAGAAACACACCAGACCACATTTAAATCTTCTCATTATGAAGATGATGAAACTGCTGAGCTTCGCCTGCGCTTTCATTCCTCAACCATTACATTTTCTTCTTGTCAAACTAAATTATATCAATCTTCTTCTTTATGTCCTCCTTCTTCCTGTTCATCTTTTCCATCTTCTCAATTTGCCAATTCTTCTCCTCTCCATCTTCCTCCTCATTTCCACTCCCGCTTATATCTCTTTCTCTCTCTCTCTACTTCCTCCACTTCTGAAGCAAGGATGCAGACTATCTCAAATCATCACCATGTTCAATCTCTAGTTCTCACCCCCCCCCCCTCTCTCTCTCTCTCTCTCTATCTCTCTTCCTCTCTCTCCATTCCACCATCGATTTCTCTCTCGTGGGGGGGGGGGGGGGGGGGGTAACGTTGGTCCTCCCTTGGTCCTCTCAAGGGGCTAACGCCCTGGCGTTTCGCAATCCCTGGGTTGAATAGGCACGCGTGCAAGGGACCCCGTGAAGTCCTATTGTCCTCCACCCGTGGGAAAATCTTCCCGACAATGGATCCACATTCTGTTTGTCCACGCGACGGCAAACGCGACACCAACAGATTAGTCTTGCAAATCAGACCTTGATAACAGTTGGAAGCGTGCTAACGGTCATTTTCAAAAGTTTCGACGGTAAATGATTTTGAAAGTTGTCATTTATTCATATTTCGGCGTTCATTTTTTGTTTAACATCAATCAAATTCTAATTTATTGTTTCCCTAGCGCTTACCTGAGAGTATTTCGTGTTTTTGTTTCGTTTCTTATTATTTTATCTTGGCGGGAAATAACATTCATAGAGAGAAATAAAAATAGTGTGTGTGAGAGATTTAGAGAGAGGGGGATGTGAGCGTGTGAGGAGTGTGCGTGTGGGGGAGAGAGTTGGAGAAGAGAGAAAGGAGTACGAATGTCATTCGAGAGAGGATGAAGAAACATCATGGAACATCATCATGGAGAGAGAGAGAGAGAGAGACAGGGGAAGAAAATGAAAACTAGAGGATGAGAAGGGTGGAAATTATACGACAATCATTTTCGCAAAGGGTCTGAACTCCAACACTACGTCTATGAGTAATAAGGTATGGAAAAAGTGAGAAGGATTGGAATTGAGAAGGAAAAAAAATGAAGATTACGGGTTTTCTCTCATTTTCCCATCATGTTGCAACCAGGCGAGCACGTGTCGTGGGAAAGATGAAGAAAATCGGAGAGTGAGTAAAGCGTGAAGTCATCTTGACCTAGGCGCGTTTCCATTGCTAGGGTAAATATTAAGATGACGGTCCAGCAAATCAGCGAGGGAGAGCGTGGCGAAATGGATGGAACCGATGGATGGAACAATATGTGGATACATTTTTTTTATTTTTTTAAAGATATATGTTTAATTTGATATTTCACATGTATGTACAATTTTGTACTGTTATATTATTATGTTTTTATACTGTCATTGTATTATGCAGGGCTTTCTTGAAAAGCAGATCCACTGGCCTACAGTGGAACTGAATGAAACTACCATGTTGAAAGAAATCATCAATAAATAACAAATTATATAAATAAAAAAAATGAAAGAACATTACTACGACTGCAGAAGAAAAAAAAATATAATACTAATTTAACATTGACTTTAATCTTTACCCTATTATATATACAGGTATAAAGCCAAATATCGTATGCATATTTCACCCTATCTCTGATGAAATTAAGCCAGGAGAAAGTTACCAGGGCTAATGTCGGATCACCCATCAGTTGAACAGATAAAATGATTATATCCATCAAGGTGATTATGTCACATTAGTTTCATGTTTTGTACTGATATGTTACAATTGCTTGAATTCTGTATATAAACACTGTTGTAAAAAGCTGTTATTTTATGATATGAACAAATAAAGTTCCTTGAAAGAGGATAAATAGAAGGAACAAAAATATCCATCACAGAACTCGGAAGTCCCATTCTAATATCTTGTACCTTCTTTTGATAGCAGGAATCATGGGTAGGATCCATGACTCAAGGATCCTCACGACAGTATGGAAGTCACAATGGGAACGTTCTTGCATCTTCGGGGCTTGAGCCGAGTGGATGGGGTGTCGACGGTTACCATGGTCGTTAAAAAAAGCGCGGGAGGACAGCTGGGTGGCCGTGAAGTTGACGAAGATGACAACTATGTAAGGTGAAACAGCTTCAAGTCCAGGACATCACACCGTCAAAACACGAACTTGTCAATGGGCGTCCTTCCAAGATGGGTGCCAAGTGACATCAAGATGGCATATAATATCGTTAAAGGGAGATTTATTTTTATTTTCCCGATTGTTTAAAGCAATAACCAATCAGTACCATGGAGATGTGATTGTAATAAAATTGAATTCAACAAAAATTACAGACTCGCACAAAATAAAGAGAAAAATGTAAGGTAATTTGATCTCTTTATGCTACACAATATTCTAAATAAAGTAAAAGAGAGGCTAATCTTGTGCACCGTATATCTTTTTAGAGAAACTAGCTAAAAGTCACTTTATTTGTTTACCATGCAGTGGATCAGTTTTTTGGAACAGTTAAATTAAAAACTAATTTACAAAAATATGCAGAAAAAAGTGTACACCAACGCATATGTTCCTATTGGAAGATCCGATTTCCACGTTTAATACCTTTGCTGCTAAACTCTGTTTTAAAGGCACACTGTCCTACTTGTAGCTACTTGCTCCCTCTATATAGAAAACTTCCCAAATCGGTGCCTGTTGGTCCCCCATGATCCTCTTTTTCTTATGTTAAATGAGAGCTGAGTTAATGAGATCGCCACCTGTCACAGTGACCTCGATGGCTCGCTGTGTGGTCTAATCCCTTCTAGCTGCAGTAGTAACGCCTACCTTTAACTTTTATACATTTTCTTTTCGGCAAATATATTGAAAAATATGTTGCGCACTCATTGAATATAAAGTTTATATTTCATTGATTAAAATTTGAATAATTTTATTTTTGATCATTCTCATATTTTCGAGTTCTCTTTAAAGATGGTAGGATGGGATCCCTCACATTCCAATTCGTTCATCTTTGTCTCCGTTTAGTACAAAATGACAAAAGAAAAATTATAACAACTTGGAATGGACTTGGTGTGATCCTAGACTTCTCAGTTCGCCTTACAGGCAATTCAACACAGTTTATGAATGGTTAGAGATGACAATGGAGAATTGTCACCATTAATTGTGTTATTGTTCGTTTGAAAGACTATCTAATCTTCTTCCAAAGTTACCTTTGTATCTGAGAGAATCCCTGTGGAGGGGTGAGGGGAAAGAAGAAAAAAACTGATATGAGTAAACTAGAGCGAGGTCGAAATATTAGATGTTTGAATTTATTGTTCCTTTAGTTTGTGAGAGCTTCCCGCCATTAGTGTGGTTTATTTGACTTGATGATTGTTTTAATATATAATTTTTTGTAGAACTTCAAGAGCATTGAGATAGGTGGAAATAGATAGTAATCAATCAACAACAATAAGTAAGTGTTTGGATAGAAGTTAAGTAAATCATAAATGTTTCAAGAATTATTTTAAGAGCTAAAAGTTGACAATTCATTCCAAAATGAAAATTAGGTTATATGGATGTGAACGGTGGTATAAATTCTCTTTAATATTCCATGAACTCAGGGAATCAGGGTTCAGTGTAAAAAAATAGAGGTAAATTACTAAATTTATCATTACATTTATATCTCTAGCATTTTAGATTTGACATTTTCTCCTGGCTCCGACTTTAAGTATTATTCGTTAGGCGGTTCTTAATATTCAATATCAAAATGAATATGGACATTTTCAAATTGAAATTACTCTAGGAAGCCTAACATTCAACATTCAGAGTTCAAAATTCAAAACCTTTACTTACTTTTTGCTCTTTAAAAAAAACTTTCAAAGCCAAATTACTGGACAATTCAACTATCTAATTTAAAAAACACGTCAATATTTCTTGAACACCCGTTACAATAATCGTGGTTCTATGCTCTACAAACAACGTTGCTAGGTTACAATAACTCTTGAATGGTCGTTGAAAGCTGAAAACACTTCAGTTTCGCAATTCAACCGCCAAAAGGCACCGTTGTTCACTTCGCTTTCACTTTCTGTCTCTTCCCTCCTCTTTCGCAATATTGGGATTTTCTCATCCTTGTTCAAGATTTCGCAAGTTCTTGCGCTATGATGTCATATTCCTATTTTTAAACATTTCTCTTCCGTGACTCACCGACCAGGTGTCAACGCAAAGGCAGATGGTCACCGAAAAGACCCATCGCAAAGTGTAACTAACTGACATTCTCGGCATTTTTGACAGCATCTTCGTCATATTTGCTATAGATTCCTACCCATCATCTCTGTCAAGGCTGGTGAAACCAAGGATTTTTATCTCCCATCATTCACTCAAAACAACTGTTAACTTCCATTTTCATGATATGTGTTGCCGTGTACTTTCTTTCACGATTAGACAAAGGTAGAAGTTGTCATGTAAACGTTTTTCAATGATGAGAGTTAAAGTACAAAATCGAAAGGAGGCCCTCACATGATTTGATTTTCGATTGAGACAAAAGCTAAGTACAGTACTTTTTGTCGCCTTTCATAAAGGAAGTGAACTTTCAAAAATTATAACCTGTTTAATACATTTATTTTTGTTTTATCTCTATCTATCCCTTCCTCTCCCAAGGCCGCCCTCTCTCTTTTTCACATTATTTTCCAAATCCTACATCTATTTCCTTTTTTTGTTGGGGGGGGGGGGGGGGGGTATGGGAGGGATGGAGTCTGCTCGCTATACTTCAGGACCGCTGTTCATAAGGATAACTATTCATAAGAAATAATTGCATTATGAATAGCGATCCTCTTCTCATATTATGAATAGCGACCCTCTCCTTCGATTATGGATAGCGGTCCTTACGAATAATGACCTTAAGAATAATGACCCTTTTCTCAAATTATGAAAAGTGAGGTACATGTATCTCCGCATACTTTACCCCTAGAATATATTTACGTATGACAAAGATTTGCTATTCGTTATTCATAGTAAACTTTGATTTTTTTTTTATAATTTTTTTTTTAAATTTTTTTTTGGGGGGTGATGAGTGAACTAAGATTGTCGTTATCAAAAATCACTTATTTTTGTCTTCCTAATTTCAAATCAGGACCTATGTTGTCTGCTCAAATTGTCATGCAATAGCTTTCCAACGTCCCCCCCCCCCCCCGTAAAAGGGGCGGCTTTATGCAAAGTGCCCCTGTAGCCCGTGCATCACCGTCATGTGTACGGAACTGGATATAGGTTATTCCCGCACGGATTGAACGACAGGTGTCATGCACGTGGTAGACGAAAGAAAAACAAAACCAACCGGTGAATCACTTTTTAGTCTATTGATCTTTATATTGATCACACTACGTGCGCTTCACTCAATACCTGTCGGATAGAATTAGTCTTTACTTCCAGACTCGACAAGATGCAGACTCGAGATGTTGATATAAAGTGGGGTAGGTTAAGAGTTAGATCTCGCGTATAGTGTAACCCCCCCCCCACACACACACACCAATGTATATATATTATAGAGAGGAAAGAAAGACACAGCAAAATAATTGTTTTTCTAAGTTTTTAATCTAAAAAGAGCGAATGGAAGGCCTAAGAAAATGATAAAGGTGAATCAAAGTCCAATCTTTACTCTTGATTTCCTTTGTCATCGTCAGTGTGTTTTTAAAAGTGTTTATCTAGTTTGCTATTAATGTTAAATACGGAATATATATCAACAAAATATACTCTTTTAATTACAAGGAGTAGGAGCATGTTCAATGATAAATGCGGAATAGTCCTAAATTATAAAGCGATCTGATGTTAGATAGTACAGTAAAATTTATGTTTGTACAATCAAGAAAACCGCTGTATTCTGACTATGGCAGTTCAATGGCCTTCAAAGCTAGAATTTAGAAACCTACTAGTATTAGGTCCCATCCGATCATACTTAAAAGAAGATTCAAAGAGTTAAGGAATCCTCTTTACTTCAAAGATATACATAAAACACGTTTGTATAGCTATTTCTCACGGATCTTACGGTGAGATGGAAAAAAATAATCATCTTCATGATTATACAAACCTTAATTTAAAGATTATCCATCACGTCGTGTCTTAGAAAAGAAAATTAAAGTAATGTAAGTTTTCCCCCCTGATCCTCTCATACCCCTAATAATCACGTACTTAGGACAAACACAAAAAGTCTTCAGGAATTATCCGCCAGGACCACTGGTATTCACAGGTTAAAACTCATCTTCATCATCATCATTCCCGTGTGATGTTTGTTCCGCGACTTTATTTTTTTCCCCTCACCCAACATTCCGAAAGAGAAGGATCAATGTTTATCCTATTTTCCTTTCAAACCCTGTCTCCCTGCCCTTCTTTATTTCTTTTCTTTACAAACTTCCAATTTTTTAGTGAATAGGCGAGAGAGTATGGGCGGCCAAGAAGGCCAGAACTAATAAAATAAAATAAACAAACAATGACAGAAATAAACAAAGATTCAGAAATAGACATGAAGATAATGCAAAAATAAAGACAACATCACAATTTAAGCCTCACTACAAAAATAAAACAACTATCGAAATAAATATAACTCAGGAATAAAGACAACCACAGAATTAAAGATGAATGCGGAAATAAAGACTAAACACAGAAATAAAGACAACCACAGAAATAAATATAACTCAGGAATAAAGACAACCACAGAATTAAAGATAAATGCAGAAATAAAGACAAAACCACAGAAATAAAGACAACCACAGAAATAAAGACAACCACAGAAATAAAGACAACCACAGAAATAAAGACAACCACAGAATAAAGACAACCACAGAAATAAAGACAACAACAGAAATAAAGACAACCACAGAAATAAAGACAACCACAGATATTAAGACAACCACAGAAATAAAGACAACCACAGAATCAAATATATCTGCAGAAATAAAGATAACCACAGAATTAAAGACAACTGCAGAAATAAGGACGACCACGGAATTGAAGAAAGCTTCGGAGACAAAGACAACCACAGAACAGAAGTTTAGAAAGGTAGGCCTATATAACGACTGAAATTAAGTCTACTATAAAAACGATATGCCCGCTCCGAAAATTAAACTATCAAGTAGAAATATACGATCAAAAACGCAAACAAACTGACAATAAGAGGACACGAGAGGGTGTCCTAACGCAAAAATTAACGGAGCGCGTGCACATGCACACGGCTAGCTAGCTGTTCGATTCCACTGACCTCTATAGAGGCCAGTGTTCGATTCACGTATAGCTCGCATGTACACAGACTATGCATGTAATCTATCCATGTACAGCGCTGTGAAGTTCGGATATTCATATTCACATTCAACTTGCGAAGTTGGTTGGATATTCGACATGCATATTCGAGAAATTCGATATTTGTTATTCAAATAGTCTGACGGCTTTAGCGGGGCAGGCAGCTATTCCAAAGGTCTAACACGGTCAGGGCAACCCAAACTACTTCGCTGCCCTGGCCCATGGGGTTTAAGGGTGTGCAATTCAAGACTATTCACGGGCAAGGAATTACAAAAAGAAAGAAATATACTCCATGAGTATAGAGGGCTATAGGAAATGCCTCATTTCTTTCGCGGGGCAGGCAGCTAACCAAAAGGGTCAAGTACAATCCGGGCAACCAAGAAATACTTCGCTTGTCCTGGCCCATAATAGGATGTCAAAATCTAGGCTATTCATGGGCAAGCAATTAAAAACAATTGAAATATACTCCAATGGTATAGAGGGCTATAGAAACTGGCTCAAGGCTTTAACAGGGCAGGCAGCTAGCCCAAAGGGTCAAGTAATATTCGGGCAACCGAAGCTTTTACATTTCATTAAATCATGGAGAAAGAAGACGATTCGTTGTACCGTTCTCGACTTGAATCCTTGTCTAAATTCAGTTCCCCCATCTCCTCCGCGAAGCGTGGAAGATTTGTAATCATATTTGTTGATACTTTTTTTTGTTGTGACACTCTGGCAGTTAACTTTTTTTTCTTTCTTGCTCTCATTAATATACTTTTTCAAAAAAAGCGGAGGGGGAGGGAGCTCGAGGCTCCCGATCCCCGTCGTTCCGCAGGGCCTGACATGTAGGCATCTCAAGAAGCATTTTCTGCCTGGCTGTTCATTTAGGAATTGGTCATTTTACAACAAACGCATAAAAAAGTATAATTTACTAAAAATCTCGGAAAATTATGTCATTTCAGCATTATGTGTAAACCACCGTTATGGAATTAGAAATAAACCACGTTTGAATTTTATTTCCCCCGAGCCCCCTCCCTGATCAGTACGCCAGTGCCCCCCTGTCCGATCTACACTTTGTGGCAACTGATCTCCCTACCTTTCTTCTTTCTCTTTTTTTTCCTTTCCCTTTCTCCCCTCTTTCCCTTTCCCTTCCTTCTCCCTCTTTCAGGTTCGCTTGGGGGGGGGGGGGGGGGGGGGGCAAGGTCCTTTCGGCCCCTACCCTTCTCCACACGTTGCTGGCGGGATTAATCGCAACTGATCTATCTCCCCTTCTTTTCACCCTTTTTTTTCTTCTTCCTCTTTTTTGGTCCCTTTTAGCTCTCCTTTTCCTTCCTTCTCTCTCTTTTTTTAACAGGGGCGGGGGAGGCAAGGGCCTTTTGCACCACCCCCATCTCGATCAGCAACTTGTTGGCGGGAAAATTGCAACTGATATCCCCCTTCTTTTCTTCTGCTTCCTCAATTTTCCTTCCCTTTATCTCCTCTTTTCCTTTTTATTTCCATTTCCTTCCTTCTCTCTTATTTTTTTTATTAGAGGGAGGCAAGCCCTTTCGCCCCCCCCCCCCATCTCCTTCTTCCCCCTTTTCTTTTCTTCTTCCTCTTCTTTCTTTCCCTCTCTCTCCTCTTTCCCTTTCCCTTCTTTTCCTTCTCTCTCTCTCTCTCCCTCACTCTCTCTATCCTTTTTTTGCGGAGGGGGGGGGGGGGGCGGGCAAGGCCCGCTCGCGCCTGCATCAACCTATTATATACTAACGTTAGTCCTTAATAATGGATCTAGAAGATTGCTTTACCTTGTTTGAGTGACTGGTAAACATGTTTTTCTCAATTAATTGGTCTAACCGTGAAAACCGTCTAATTTTACTTTCGATTTTCAGTTACGACCTAAAATAGGCCTAAGGCCAAGGGCTGTACTCTACATTTCAAAAACAAAAATTAACGTTAACATTAGAATTATCTTAAAATGTTGTTTCTCTGTTATAGAAGTGGGAAAGGAAAACCTTTTTTCTCAAAAAAAACAGGGGGTGGCGGGCCCCCCGGTCACCCCCCCCCCCAACCCCCTGTATCCGCCACTTCTCTATACTCGTGGAGTATATTTCATGTTTTGGGGAATTCCTTGCCCGTGAATAGTATTGAATTGCACACCCTTAATCCCCATGGGCCAGGGCAAGCGAAGTATTTTGGGTTGCAGGCTGACCGTACGAGACATGTGGGGCTAGCATATTGATTTGATTTGATTTTATTTTATTTATTCATCATCAATAACATCAGTGATTAAACATTTGAATACATCGTGAATGGTACATGTTCATAAATGAATATTATAGATCATATTAAAGAAAAACCTAACAAAGTATTGATATGCTAGACATATGTCTTTTCTCATAGAATATAGAAGGTGATGAAAAGGAGCCAAATAATAGCACATGTGCTAGTCGAGTCTATGAATGTCGAATATCCATCCGACTTCATAGCGCTGTACATGGATAGATTAGAGGCATAGTCTGCGTACAGCTAGCTAGCCGTGTGCATGTGCGCCCGCTCCGTTAATTTTTGCGTTAGGACACCCTCTCTTGTCCTCTTATTGTCAGTTTGTTTGCGTTTTTGATCGTATATTTCTACTTGATAGTTTAATTTTCGGAGCGGGCATATCGTTTTTATAGTAGACTTAATTTCAGTCGTTATATAGGCCTACTTTTCTAAACTTCCGTTCTGTGGTTGTCTTTGTCTCCGAAGCTTTCTTCAAATCCGTGGTCATCCTTATTTCTGCAGTTGTCTTTAATTCTGTGGTTATCTTTATTTCTGCAGATATCTTTAATTCTGTGGTTGTCTTTATTTCTGTGCTTGTCTTTATTTCTGTGGTTGTCTTTATTTCCGTGGTTGTCTTTATTTTCTGTGGTTGTCTTTATTTCTGTGGTTGTCTTTATTTCTGTGGTTGTCTTTATTTCTGTGGCTGTCTTTATTTCTGTGGTTGTCTTTATTTCTGTGGTTGTCTTTATTTCTGTGGTTGTCTTTATTTCTGTTGTTGTCTTTATTTCTGTGGTTGTCTTTATTTCTGTGGTTGTCTTTATTTCTGTGGTTGTCTTTATTTCTGTGGTTGTCTTTATTTCTGTGGTTTTGTCTTTATTTCTGCATTTATCTTTAATTCTGTGGTTGTCTTTATTCCTGAGTTATATTTATTTCTGTGGTTGTCTTTATTTCTGTGGTTAGTCTTTATTTCCGCATTCATCTTTAATTCTGTGGTTGTCTTTATTCCTGAGTTATATTTATTTCGATAGTTGTTTTATTTTTGTAGTGAGGCTTAAATTGTGATGTTGTCTTTATTTTTGCATTATCTTCATGTCTATTTCTGAATCTTTGTTTATTTCTGTCATTGTTTGTTTATTTTATTTTATTAGTTCTGGCCCACTTGGCCGCCCATAAGAGAGCGAATTCTATCGATAATGCTTTCAATGTGCGAGCGGTGAGCCGTGTCTCCATGCCTTGCTCAAACACTAAGTCAAAAGAAAGTAGCCCGAGTTTCCCACGCTCGGTAGGCCATTGTTTCAGGCAGAGCTGGTGTCGGCGAGCGAGCGGACGCTGCGAAATTAGCCTACGATCGCAGACTCTGTCAGGACTCCGTCAGCATTATTTCTTTCAAAAAGGAACATAAGATTAATTTTAAAGGTAAAGTAAGTACCAGTTCCAGTAAAGCATCTGACAGAATATCGGTCATCTTTTTTTTGTTGTTGTTTTAGGTAATAAAGAATCCCAAACAGTTTACTGAGGAGCAATTATATGTGAATGCGCGAAAGAGGTCTGAGTGCAAAGAATAACTTGAAAAGGTGGTCGAAAACGGGGGTTCGTACCTACCGTGGGAAACTGCGCCCGAGAACAATAGTGCAGTACGCCGCGAAGAACGGTATTAACTAGGCCTTACAATACCCCCAACAGTCCTTCGCGTGGCGATTAAGGAGCCTGTAATGATCATAAGAAAACCACACCAAATATGGAATCGAATAGAGGCTAAAGAATGGGAACAGGCATATATCTTTCTCCAAACAGTAGTTCTTCTTCCCGATGAAGTCGTCATTTGATAATCACAATCGGACCAACGTTCGCTGTGGTTTCTGTTTTTGCCGGATCGGCGGGGTTGCACGCGCGCGCGCCTAGCTTGTTGCGGTGCATGCAATGTGCGTTGTGTCAGTGCGTGTTAGTTTGCAAGCAAAGATCAGATACCATTTTATGAATCATAACTAATAAGCGTGTGACTAGACAAGATGTCGTTTATTTGATTTCAATCACACGTCCATTCCGAAACCGGGCACGCGCGCTCGAACGACCAGGGTTCTTTTTTTAAACGGCACGGGACAAGATTTTGTTTATAAAGCCCTTCTAACCAGATGTTCTCTTTATAATGTCTAAATTGTTCATTAAATTAAGAATTCATTAAAAACGGATAAGTTATCTTCGTAGAATCAGGGCTCGGGCTCGTGTAAATCAAGCCAGTTGTGGGAAAAATGAGAGAAACAAAAGGAGCGAACTGCATTATAAATGAAGAATAATCTTTATTCACCCTATACTTAGTTAGGATAGTGTCTACGAAAATTAATTAAGCCCGATTGCAGTTATTTTGCAGAATATACGGCGCTACTTTTTCATTATAGTGTATTGATGAATTTATATTCAATTTCTCTTGATTTAAAATGGAATTGTCTACATAAATTGCAGCGATTTCTATACTAGGTACAATGTAATCTATGCCAGTCATAGCTTAAACAATAAATAATTAATAAAGAAGCACTAATTTTTAAGATAAAAATAGGTCCAGATACAAAAACGAGCTATGAAATCAATTAGTGATCCGTACCCCAAAAATATATATAGACATGTGGAGGGGGCGTTTTCAAATGAAGGATAATTATGTCCAGAGTATGCCGGATGTCGGGTACCGCCCCCTTCTCCGCCCCTCAACATCGGAAAGCTGGTCAAAAACGGCGAATTGTTCTTTTATGATATGTTTTACTTTTATAACATTTAATCTGGATTCTGAATTCATTAGTATAAATCATCGATCCCTCTTTTAATATACAAGTAAAGACAATTTCGAGTCAGATAGGCATATCATGGCGAAATTAAGATTAATATGCCTATCATCACTCATCAGTATCACAATCATAATCTTGAAAGATTATTAATTCATTAGAAAACCAAATGTATACTTAAAATAACCTGTTAAAGTTATGAAACTATGTACATGTATGGTATCTGTCAAGTGATTTTGCTACTGTATCCAAAAGGAGAAGTTAAATAAAATTGAGTAAATATTCAAGACACCGCAATTGATTCAGTAGTAGTACTGTTGATTCGACGGGTCTGGTCACCAAGACTACTTCTTCCAGGTTAGCTGCTTGCTCGCTGGGATCAAGATCAAGAGCGAGTGAGAGGCGTGGGAAAACTTGGTGTCCAGTCAGAGAACCGTGAAAGGAAATAATTATTTTGATTCCTTTTTCGTTTTTCCTTCCCCCCTGACTGGCTTGATCGGATGGCTGGGAGTGAGCAGAGACGGTTCATGGCTTAGGTCGGACGCGAAGTACAAGGCCAGGGCCAGTGTCGGTTGATTCACGAGGGAATAATTCTCACAGTCACACTCTTCTTTTTTACAGCTAAGTTGTTAGGTGGCTATCTTGTTGAGGATGCACACTATTTGTGGGGGCGGGGATAAGGGGAAAAACGAAGAAATTTTGCTTTTCTGGCAATTTGAATTTTCGGTGCTACGTGTCCTCACTTATTCCTACCATGAGGAAAGTATTACAGTTCTTGTGAAGATCTAGAAGCCAACAAAACGTCCGATTTTGTTGATCAATGACAAGATACAAACAATTCAATGTTTGTTTGATGTTTCTTTTTGTAAAGAGGAGCAAACGAATGAGACTTGGAAGATTGAAAATAAACATACCTGGGAGAATTCTGAATGTTTGTTTTTTTAATTTGGTATTATTAAAAACAAAGTTATTATTATTCTTATTCTTAAGCAGGATTATGATTTGGTGCATAACAAACGTAACCGCCCCGAATTTCGTCATAATTAGCCACAACTTTCTCTCTCTTTATTTTTTTATTTTTTGTAGGGGGGAGGGGCAGTCCAAGCGAATATGCCGACAAATTTAGCTGAATTAAAAAGTTCATTTTGCCAATAAAACTTTTCATGTGTCTATTAAATTATGCGTGAGACCTGCCTTTTTATGTTCATGCCTCCCAGTGTCAGTCTACTCCTTTTGCAAATAATTAATGCTGTACTTTTGCCACAATAAATTATGAAATAAAGTACACAGGAAAAAAAAAATCGTTGACGCGGTTTTGATAGGAGACACGTGATCATAAAAAAAAAAAAAACGTAATCACAGCACCTTAGAAAATTATATCGGTCAGGCGGAAATGGCATTGTAAGAATTTATGGGCAATAAAACCAAATATTATCCTCGTATCGTTAACCTGTAAAGATTGTTTGTATAAAGAAGGTCAAATGAGTTTTCACCCTTCATAATTATTGAACTGGGATGAGTGTTTTGATATCGAAAGTAAAGAAGTGCTCGAATCTTGATAGTTTAATGTTTGTTCGAATTTAAATTTAATTATTTATTTCGATTGATTAAAAAGAATTTATTCTCAATTGAACAAAAGGAAGATGCGGAAATGACTGTTTGCCTATAATTACCAGGATCACTTTTGCAAATCTCGTATTATATGCATATTAATAGAATGTAATTGAGAACATAATTAATTTAAAAAGAGAGAGAAGGTGATGTGAGGAGAGATAGAGGGAAGGGAGAAAGACAGCTAACTACAAGAGTGGGATTGGAAGAACGAAGGGAGACAGTGGGAAAGAGCATGAATGGAAAGAGAGAGAGATGAGAGAGTAATATCGGGGATGTAACACCAGGGAGATGTGACTTTGCGAGAGAGGTCCATCGGGGCATGGTTTGCATGTGGGTATGAGAAGATAGGAGGGTGGGATGCAGATTATGATCTTCGAAATAACTTTGTTATCAATTCGGTGATGATGTGGGCACGAGCCCGGCGGAACGAGAGCAACAGATGGGTAGTAGTGTATTTCCAGTCGCAATCTGATTAAAATCATCTCATGAGAGCTGCATCACATTTGGATACCGACTCCTAAAAGTGTACATCGGATGAAAACAAGACTATCAACACACATTATAATGATATGCTTTCCGCATCCTAAACTAAATTAATGATCCAATCAAGTTATATCATTTATCTGATGATATCAATTTTATCTGATTTTGTTCTTTTATCTATAGATTGCTTTGAAAGAGGCTATGGCAGGCACGAGCCTAGCGAAACGACAGTAACAGATGGTGGATTGGTGATGGAATGTGTAACTCTACCTTTACAAATCTTATCTGCCCACGTGACTCACTAATGCATGACCTTATTTATTTTCATCCGAGGAAAAAGAAGAAAAAAAGGAGGGATGTTAAAAAAATGAAGGGGAAAATAACAAGGGAATCATTTTTCATTAAACGATCGTTAAAGAGATAGAGGTGGGGAAGGTGGATGAGCGGAGAGAGGATGGGAAATAGAGCTGGCGGAGAGAGAGAGAGAGAGAGAGAGGAGATGAGGGGGGGGGGGGGGAGATGAGTGAACAAAAATATGAGAGATAAAACATTATAAATTGAGATTTTCATGAACCTTATGGAGATGAAACAAAAGTCAAAGTCAGATATACTCGGAACAAGAGTGTTTATTTTTTAATTCAGACCGAAGATCAAGAAATTACATCTGCGGATTTTGTAGTAAAATAGATAATAAAAGACTAAAAGATTCATATTTGTTTGGTAATTTGATATTCGAGGATATTTTGATACATGTGCACATGGCTTTACTATCATACCAGACTGTTATGTTATGCTAGTTTCAGCTGCAAGTAATGTCTAATCACATTTCGATTTAAATGCAGAAAGAAATATGTGAGTAATATGCGACAGAATGAGATAAGTATATCTCACCTTATATCATAGGAATGTGTTCTATACCGGATACTAACTATTTTTCTATCGTTAATTTAGTTAAGATTTACTTTCGTTTACTCTTGTGAAGTGTCGTCATTTCAGAGAGAGAGAGAGAGAGAGAGAGAGCAAGATATAGGGAAGGGTTGTTTAATTCGAAATTCTTTTCAATTGTCTCTCAATCTTATTGACTCGTTATTGAGCAGATGTCGACGAAAAAACACCGTGGAGCATATCCCCAAATTACCCCTTGGGCACAGTTACAATAGAACGGCGAAGTTTCCCACGGTATACCGATGTACCCACGCGCTCCCACGGTTGCTCTATACGATGACATACGGATTAAGCCAACAATCATTGCGTTTTTATTGTTGCTCAGCATTCGATTTTTTCACTTCTCCTTGCCTCCGTCAAACATTGTGGTTAGATTCGGTGATTCATTGAAGCGAGTCCCCCTTCAGCCTCTCCTGTTCTTCTTGTTGTTTCTTTTATCGACTCTACGCGACGAGCTACTGACCCCTGCGACGGTGTTATCACCGTGGTCGAGTCACGCGCCGAGGTTGTTTGCTCAATAAAGCCACCCATCTAACGCGCCTTCCCATTGGTTGGCGTTTCGGCTTTCGTGCCTCCGCGAACACACTCGCCGACCAATCCCCACGCGAGGAGCGCCTGGGTAGTAGACCCGTGCGGAGCGAGCGAGGCGGATGCACGAGCCGCACTGATTGGTTACTGTGTGGAAGAATTTCACGCTCGAGCGCCACGGGCACGTGCTGTCTATATATAGGGGTCGTCTGCCGGGAATAAGTCATAACAACCGCTCTCACGCTCGTCACAAGATCCATACTCTTCTTCGTGGATACCAAGTGACTATCTCTCTGCCTCTAAGGAATCTAACTCCTGTGATTATTATACTACTTGCTTGTGCATTGAGACCATCTATACTAGCAATCATGCTTACTTCATCTGGATACCAACAAATGGACATGTGCTCTAGCAGACCTAGGGTAAGTTCTTCTCAACCATTTCTTCAATCACACATTTTCTTTTTTGAGTTCGACAAGTTAAAGTTGAAATCAGTGTTCCTGGTGTTGCCATCAGTTATCATCTTTACCATGTTTACTTTGTAAGTTAACAGTTATCAAGTTAACTTGTTCATCATCACCATGATCATGATCATTCAGCAAGGCCAAATACCTTCAATCTACTTGCAATATCATTTAATGAACATCAGAGAACATCAATAAATTGATATCGTTTATGTATGATTCCCATGCACTTGTATTTTCATTTGAGGATTCTGTGACTTATTCTTGTACTCTTTCTTATTTTCATTTACAGACTGCCAAGCACCTGACTGAACGCAAAAGGCGAGCTCGTATCAATGACAGCCTCCTTCAACTAAAGAGTATGGTCTTTCCAGTCATCAAAAAAGATGTAAGTATCTGAACATCATCTCATTAAAACATTCGATCTACATCATAAACATTTAGACCAGCACAAACTTTCAGTATTTCAAGCAGTATGTCAATAGGGCTATATTATTGTACACTACATGGGCCTCTGTACAGGTTTTTGATATCCCACCAAAACGCCAGATTTTGAATTTGGCGCCCAACCTGTTTCGTAATCTGGTTACTTGTATTAATTGGCGCGAAGATTCACTCCTTTTCTTCCAAGAGGTGTATCTTTGTCCCTGTCCACTCTGATTATTGATTAATTAAATCCCCAGCTCCTTCCCGCTATTGTTTGTGGTAGGGCGTCGTTTGTATAGAGGGTTACGGGGAGATGGAACGTGCGAACAATGTTTACTCGGTGGAACAACGGGCGAGCTTCGCCGTCTATTGAATGAGCTCATTCTGGCCTCTATTGAAGCCGAACCGTGGGAAAGTTGGGTTGGGGAATAATCCACGGCTCTTGGCCCACGCCTAACCGCAGCTGCGGCGGGGGCTTGGGGTCGAGTGGAGTGTGGTTTTAGGAAGGTAGTTTTGGGCAAACAAATTTGTCACTCCCGCAAGCAAAATGACAAAATGTATCGATTAATTTAATGTACCCAGCAATATTTTAAGATTCTTTCTGTGTTTAGATTGTGCAATACTTATGACCTTTTCCCATTTTTTCTCAACTCCAGATCTCTAGACATCCCAAAATGGAAAAAGCTGATATCCTGGAGATGACTGTTCGATATTTGAAAGACGTCCAGACCCCAGAACAGGGCGAGTCTAAAGGCCAGGTTACCACATACCACGCTGGATTCACTGAATGCCTGAGCGAGGTCTCAACCTTCATGTCAAATTGCGAGAGCATCGACATTGAAACCCGACTTCGCCTCCTTGGTCATCTAGCCGATCGTTGCAGTACCATCAACGATGCTGACCAGAAACCTGATGTGTCACGACTTCAACCAGCTCAGACACAACAACAACAACAACGTGTGCCATCACCAGTCACAGTCCACCAGCAACAGACCCGAGTTGCTGCTCCCAGTCCCATTTCCATCCCAGCATCATCGCCAGTTCAGCAGTTTGCTACCACACCCAACGGCATGGTACTCCTCCTCCCAGCCCACACCGTCCAACACAACTCGGTCATCTCTGTTCGAGTCCCACTCAGCGACGCTGGTGTCCTGACCCCACCACAGTCGCCGATGTCCCCCGAGCCAACCATGACCCGCTTCACACCCTCACCGGTCGACATCAAACCCTCCAAGACCGCCCTGAACACCAAACATCACCGCTTTGCTCCTTACCAGAAGCACGCCATCAAGGCATCCGAGAAGTCGATGTGGAGGCCGTGGTAGAAACCATCTCACCCCACCCCATCATAAAGACTTTCATCTAAAGTACTAATGTGCCTTGAACTTTCATAAACGTGTTCTGACGCTCTGTAAACATCGTGGAGGGATATTGCGGGAATCATGTGAACTTTGTCCAAATAACGACTTCATCCAGAAGAAGTGCCTGCCAGCACAAGTTATGTTCATCCCTAAAACTATATAAGACTATTTTTCTACTGATATATGTTTATTTTCTTGTACAAGATTGAGATATAATTGATAACGATGAATTGTGTTGAGTGTCGCCGGTCGATATAAGCCAATTGCTATATGAAAAACAAAAAATCAAATAAAAAAAAACACAAATACACTTTTAAATATCATTCGTATTACGCCTTTATTTTTCGGTATATTCGTACAGATGATGCGAGAACGTGTTTGAGTGGTCAATTGAAAGTGGTGTATGGTATTAATCGTGTGAGAGAAAGATGGAGGGCGAGAGTATGAGAGAGGAAGAGAAAAGAATGAAGATGAATATCGGGGTTAAGTTATTAGTGGAGACAGACTGAGTAGTTGAATAGTTGAGAAAGAGAGAAGAGATTGAAAATGTTCTGTAGATCATAATATGTGATAGATAAACATAAAATATGAGCCCTATTGGGACCCTTTTTAATAAGAGAGAAAAAAATGGGGATTCGTTAGCACCTCGATTTTTGATATCTACTGCTTGGATCACTGCATCGAGGGGTTTGAGAAAATATCTCTTTTAAAAATGCATCATCACTGAAATCATATGAGATGCGTGGGAGTTCAATTAATCCATTATCAAGGGGATCCGTTGGGGAGGGAGAAAGAAAGGCGGGAACAGAACAGGTCCCTAGGTTTTTTTTTATGAGTGCTTGACAATAGCACCTGTACCCCTCTCCTCTTTCTGTTATCAAACCGTCAAACGGCTGGAGAACAAAGAACAAACAAAAATGACGAACGCCGATTGTGAGATGAGCATTGCGCCCTCATGCGGCACAGACAACACAGTCTTATTCTTGAGTTCGCTCATGAATGCCTCAATGCAAATTTCACTGGGGGAACGTAGGGCAGTCATTCCATATGAAGTATAACAAACTGAGTGAAATTAAAAAACAAAAGGGAATGTGCCTAATATGTACATGTACACATACTGCATATTTCAACGCATATATCATTAATTGGGAAATCAGGATAAAACAAATGATGACAAATTATGAAACAAACAAACAGTAGGATAGTATGGAAACATTATTTTTGTTTCCTTGCAGTAGTTTTCAATCGAATACTAAAGTTCTTTTTTTTTGCCAGAGACAGTCTGAAACAAAATTTGTAAACATTATACATCATGGTATTTCAGAGCTCGATATTAAAATCAAATATATTTCCTTTAATAATCTCGCATACCAAACCGCACACAAGTTGATTTATTGAATATAATTAGTCAAAAATTTTACTCTGGTTAAAATCGCAGATTGTATGACCTTATAACTGTTAAGCCAGGAATAAATCTGAACATGATAATGTAACAAGTAGGAAGAAAATTGTTGAAAAAAGGAGTAGGGAAAAGGGAAAGCAATATGAAGAACCTGGGAAAGTGGATTATATAACATTTCTTCTTAAAATTTCCCATATCCAAATTTAATGTTCATTCGGTCATCGTAGAACGAGCTGGGGTATGTAATGATTTAAAACTGAACACGTTTTCAATCGCTTGATTATCTTGTCATTTATCCGTCAAGGGGTTATAGACAACCCAGCCACACGAACAACCACCGTAAGTTAAAACACGCGACCTAACTTGTTTGTCGCACGACCGAGTGGCTCGTGCACGCACAACACGTTGAGTCAGTAAGCAAACATAAGTCTTGCGACATCGCCAGTTTTATGCTTCCGCTTTAGAACAAATAAGAAATAACCATCAAAATTCCCCGAGCTTTCTGTCACGAATTCCTAAAAATTCCTAACCTATGATGTCATCCAATTAAACCAGTTAAGTAATAAAGCTAATTTAAGCTGAGGTAACTTTCATAACAATGAAATGCAGCATGCAAAAACCTAAATTACACAGACGTTATTAGTGCGTGGCTCGCATTAAGGCCAAAAACAAACGAGTGGTTTTCAATAATAATGCTGCTTCAACACATCAAGATTAAAGAACGTCCAGGGGGTTTAGATATTAATGGCACTGAATAATCTAAATGATATCTGTCAATCTATTCAGTAATAATTGTATAAATAATGTATTATATACGTATTATCTGCTAAGGCGCACACATTACGATGAGCTTTCCACGACGTTTCAACATTTGTTTTCTTTTTGTTCTGAGTAATAACTGTATCGTCACCATGGCGGTATTAGTAAATAAACGAAAGATAAACAAATCAAACTTGTCATTCTATATAAAGAATATTATAAGCCAAGTGGGAATGTGTAAATCATGAAATATAGGTGATGTGATATGATTTGGGAGACAGTCATGTGTGTTCATGTATTGTAGGCAAGACTCGCTGCTTAGCGGGTGGCGCCTAGCTCGCGTAACGCACAAATTATGTGTCTGTCTGCATGGCATTTTAAAAATTATAAAATTCAATAACGTTATGAGCTACTTGTTTTATAATCAAATGGGTAATTTAAATCATATCACACTCCTTTTGATAGGATACAATAACGTAACATTTCCTTGAGCATCTCTTGGGGTGGATATGTGCGCATTATAAATGTTGTTATTATTATTATTATTATTAGTTATCTCAAAATATTCATGCTGGCATTTGGCTTGATTGTTAATTCTCCTCAGAACTGGGAAAGATATCGAAAACTTATTAGATTGTTATATAGGAACGTTTGGAATGTAAGCAGCGAATTTAAAATAATGTAAAATGAATAGAGACAGAAATGGGTAGATTGAAAGACCGACGGACAGATAGAAAGAGAGAGAGAGAGAGAGAGAATTGTAGTTTTTTTTTAAATTATTATAAAGAATACCTATTTAATAAAACATACCACAAATTCTTCACCAAAACTTTTTTCCATAAAAGAGTTAACCATTCCTGCCTTTCCTGATATTGTGGTTCACGGAATACAATAATATCTATGTCATAGGTTAATGTTTCTATAAATGCTTCTTACTGCGTTTGATTAAGTTGGAATTGGAAAGCTGAACTGAAACTCAATTTGGCCAGTAGAAAGCCAAAAGCTGCATTCTATATGGCAGGCTTATTTGTCTTCTATAGGGTGGTTCATAGTTCCAAGTCTACAATTTCTTTACACTGATTGTTCGACCAGATAGCCAACTTCCAATTGTTTTCTCTATCCATTTGTTTGTATTCACGACAGAGATTTCTGTAAGAAATTGAAGAACAACAACTTAATTAGAGCAGCTTTTCCTTATTATATACTTGGGCGTGAAGAGGCATCCTGAGTGAATAGAGGTTGGTGCAAATCAAGTTAAAGAAACGTTCTAGAAAATCAACTGTTGCACGCCCATACAATGCCTTTTGTGTAGTTATTTCTATGCGTAACGACATTCAATGAAGGAATGTGTTTAATGCAGAAGGTTACAATGGAATCTAGCTACACGGATATACGCGTTTTTAAAGGAACTTGTTCGAAATAGCTACTAAGTTGATTCATCAATATTAGGAACGCGCTAGCCAAGTAAATTAACTGAATAACGTCATTGATTGTTGCTTTTGTAAGTGTCCCCCTGCGGATTTGTTTAACAAAATCAAGTTTAAGAATTTTAAGAACAATTGGGTCAGTGTACCCAGTGAATTGCATATAGGACATTATAGTTCAGCGTCATTTTTGACAACTTTTAAACCACAATTTAAAATATTTAGAATTCTGAAGCAGTAACTATCAAATTCAAAACGAATTAAGAATGTATCAATTATACAAAATAAGAACTACATGTAGACAAAATTATAACGCATTGCATACTAATATATTGTAACAATATTGTAAACAAAAATATTCCATTAGTTTATGTAGAAAGAGCCACATGTCCCCTAACTAATATTGACAAGCCACAAATGGTGAAATATGTAAATAATTGTCAGTTTAAAATAGCTATGGTTGATATACGAATTAATGACAATGATAATAATGTGATGTAGAATTGAATTATGGTATTACAAATTACCATGTGAGAAAAACATCTTTGTAATTTAGTTAAATATTGGATATTGAAATGTACGAGTATCCATAAATGGTTATCATAATGCTTGGCCTATACTTATACTTATAGCATCGGTAAGCTCGAATTACTTATCTACATAATATAACTCATGTATCTTACATATTCGTCCTAATTGCTGGATTGCAAAATTATGTATTTGCCACCGTAAACTTGATAATCATTCAGTATTATCTGGTTATGTTTAATTTACAGGATACATTGTTTTCCTTCATTACTTGTAGTCAAGATTGCCTTGTACGGATTCGAGATCCTCTTGAAAATATTTATTACAGTTATAGTTGTGGAAGAAATATTTGATTAATATGCGATCTTGACAACTTAATACTAACGGATATAATTTAGATGAAATTTTTAAAGAGCAATCCAGTCAATCTAACAAAATTTGTGAAAAGCAGTTGAATAAGTCGAAATTGGTGAACATGGCAAAGGTTTAAAAGAAATTGAAGCGGCAAGAATAAAATATTGTATCAAACCATATTATGTTCATGAAAATGTATGATGACAAAAAGAAAACAGATGCAGAAACCAATAAACTCAAATTAAATTAAATCAAATCAAGAAGATGGTTAAAATGGAAGTTTTTAAATATATTCTGTGCAAATCATTCATAATTGTTTTCTTCAAATGAGACCTTAATAGCATTTTCATTTTAAAACAGGAAACAGAAACTTCTAAAGATCAAATTGTTAGAACACACTAGGAAATGAACAAAGATAAATCTCAGACTTGTTAGAAATCTTCCAGTATATCATTTCAACATAAACAAATTGTATCATGTTATATCGCGATTCGTATGGGACCAATCGTTTTGTACATTAACATAAACAAATCAAGATCCCCCTATGATATATTTGCAATTCTTGAACTTAATATTTTGCTAAGTATGTATCTAATGTAATATTCATGTAGGCCTATCATGTATACAAAATAAGTCTGCCATTTGCAGCAAAATCAATAGAATTTATACTTTCTGTCAGAACAAATAGAAGTATTAGTGCGGGTCCTATATTATAGAGAGTAGTGGTAATCATCTGATTTAAACTTTTAAACTCTAGCCTTTTTTTCAGTAGCTTTCTCCCCTCCTTATTACCCCTCCCTCCTTTCCTCTTGTTCAGAAAAAAAAAACGATTCGTCGAACACTGTCCACTTGTTGTGCGCGCGTCGTTCTTTTCTCGTATTGTCCCTACCAACAATGAACGTATAATAATCGACGAATTTTCAATATGATGATAAATAGCTCTCGAACAAGTGAACTCGCGAATACAACATTTACAGACGAAGCGACCAGAAAAAAAAAGAATACCATTCATTTCTTCTCCCTTTTCTACAACCTTCATCTCTCTTTCATGTCTTTTCTTTTTCTTTCAGTGAGTTTTATCATTCACCTGTAACGCAACAATTGGTACAATTTTCATGAAGCGCTCGCGAATCTTTGGGGTCGAATGGAACCAAATGAAAGGGGCATTAAAAGTGACAATTGAGGATTCTAGACCATGAATGCTTCGATTCAGACAGCGGACGTTTTCCCACGCTCCAAGTACAATTCGCCACTCTTAAAAAATAAAAGCGAAGATGAATGACTCCACTATGAAATTGATATATGGCATCTTTTTCTTTGCTGCCCCTACAAAGCCCTAATATTCTCAAGAAAGAAACATTATCGATGCGATAAATTTGAGGGATGGAAGTTCAAACACAGGTGGCATTGAGAGGATTTGTGTCATATGATGAACTATACAAAGATGAAAAGGAAAGATCCCTAAAAGATAGTGAATCCCAGATAAATTTCCTCTCTCTGGATTAAATGTAATTGAGTAATATTTCATGTTTAATATTTTTTCTATTCGTACCGCTTTTAATTGAATCGTATTTCATGGTTTGTATTTCTCAAAACATAGATATACATCTTTTTTTGTTGGATTTTAAAAGCTCTGTATGTATTTTGGAGAAGGAAAAAATCGACTTAAGATCAACGTTGCGATGTTCAACTTTTCTTAACCGAAACGAGAAGAAAGACAAACAAAATCCATTAAAATGTGCCGATTTGAAATAAGTTACAATGAAACGATACCTGTCTTGGGTATTAGCATGACTTTTAGTTTGTATCAAAATCGTACATGATGGTTGAAGTTATGATCACATATTATATTAAAACAAAATCTCTAGTGTTTGTTAAATAATCATGTTATGAGTTGT
Source organism: Strongylocentrotus droebachiensis (assembly GCA_035222895.1). Lineage (NCBI taxonomy): Eukaryota > Metazoa > Echinodermata > Echinoidea > Camarodonta > Strongylocentrotidae > Strongylocentrotus > Strongylocentrotus droebachiensis. Next base: position 432,600 of record JAVYIG010000294.1, on the reverse strand, counting down.
GCTTGAAATGTGGCTCTGCAATTTCAACACACAGCTTTTCTTTTCCCTTTTTTAAATTACGAAAAATACACGTTCCTGGGAAAAAAGGCGAGGCGTGTGTCCTTTCTTTCTTGAAGGTATAATTTTGCATTAATTCTCAACATTGTCTTTCTGTGTCAAAAGGATCACCACAAAGTATTGCTTCTTTATAATAATCCTCAGTTTCAGATAATTATTTTAAAGTCTCGGATGAATGTTTCATTCTATTTACCGTGAATGTTTTGGATCGTGGAGATGCTTAAGATCATGTATCCTTGCAAGGTGTGATAATTGGGATTCATCTCGGCTAATAGATAAGATAGTGTGAAGATAATGTACGAGTAATTTTTGATTGACAGTGATGGATGGAGATTTGGAGAGGAGGGTCGAGAAATTTGAATTTCTTCTTTATGTTCTTTATCTCTTTCTTCTTCTTCTTCTTCTTCTTCTCTCTCTTCTTCTTCATTACCATAATCATCAAAGAATTTCCGTTTCGGTTTAATAAAATTTGGAGTGGTCTATTAGGCTATTATTATTATTATTATTATTATTATTATTATTATCATCATTATCTTCTTCGTTTTCTCTTCTTCTTGTTTTTCACGAACTTCATCATCATCATTATCATCATCACAACCAAGATCCTCTTCTTCTTCTTCTTCTTCTTCTTTTCTTCTTCTCCTTCTTATACTTCTTCTTCAACATCTTATTCTTCTTCTTATACCTCTTTTTCTTCTCCTCCTTCCTTTTATCTCTCTTTCATACATCTTTACTTAATGTTTAAAAAATGTATTTCATCTTCGTCTCAATAATCGTTTGTTTTTAATCACACATCATTTTCTCCTTCTCGTCCAGTTTGTATCCGGCATCTTTTCATTTAAATCCTGTTTAACTTCTTTTCAGTTTCTTACATTCACCAAATCCACATATTTTACCTTCTTTTATGTGTTAATATTAGGGAACTACGGTGATCGGAATTCCAAGTGTACCCTTTCGCTACAATAAACTTTAATCCTAAGGTCCGGGTTATGAAGAAGCATCACATTCTTTAAAAATCAACCAGAAAGCAACCACTTAATATGTCTGATACTAATTTGTAAATGAATGCTTACACACAAAGAAAGAGAAAATACTCCACCCGGTTTGTCATGTTTTCACGACATTAACACATGTGCATATCCGTGTAAATTGGCATTTCACACTTAATTATAGGGGCATTTTGATGATCCAACCAAACCCATGCAATTGGTGATCGTCATCGATTAAATAATTAAAGCGCAATCCAACTCTTGTAATAATTCCATATTTATGAAAGTAGAACAAAACAAGATAAACAGAATGGTGATAGCGTAAATAGATCGGACAAATATCGGCGTTATAAATGTGTGAAATATGAGATCACCATATTTACACGAGTCTTAAATTATTTTGACTTTTGGGCTATTTGGTTATTATTGATCAGTGGATTGTGACGTAGACATGGCCAACTCCCGTTTGTCGTGTACAAAAATATCATTGATTTAATGATGTCTTTCTCCTAATGCCTCTCCCCCTTGGAGCACTACTCAAAATATAATTTCATTCATTTTGTGTGTTGAACAAATAGCAAAGATGTCTGATATGACGTCGATGTGAAATGACCAATTCAGCTCATTTTACGTGTCCATACGTATAGAGATTACAACTTTCAAGAATTCATAACTTCCTTTTTTTTTGTTCGATCTTTCTGCTTTCTTTTAGAGTAGTTGTCTATACATTTTAGAATTTCCGTTACCTAATAAATTGGCTCACTCGTATTTTTTCAGAACTTCAGAAGACAATTTCATGTCAACACCAGACCGAAATTAAAACACTTTTAGATTTTCGTCCCCTCTTATGAACAATATCCTATTTCCTCTCGAAATAAATTATGAATTCACTTGTCAACACGACAGCCAGTTAGTAAACACGTAGGGGACTTCGCAAAAATGCAAAACAAAACAGAGAGAAAGAAGAAACGTCTGACATCATGTGATTGACAGGCATTTTAAGCGAAACAGTACTTTGAATTTGTGACGGACGGGCAAGAGGGCAAATATAAAATGGTAAAAGGTTTAAAAAAGCGAAGAATTTAAAGTTCATCCAAGTGTTTGATTTCTCCTATCTCAGGAAGTCAAAAAGCAAGCTATTATTGACCATTGTTGACCCAAAAGCTCGGCTGTTCCAGCTCTCGGGTCACAGGAAATAGAAGGCATGGTATTTAATTTAAAAACTAGAGAATATTATCGAATGTGACATTATATTATGAAAATATTATATGAGACAATATGATGTTTCTTGATTTTGAAAAAGTTCATGAGGAGACAACTCAACAAAACCAAACAATAATCGTCTTCGCTATGTTAATGACATTCCCCAAATGACGTCACGATTAAATCATCATTTTTGTTCGAATGTTGCCTGGCAAAACAAAAGTGCTAAGACCCGGATGCACTTCTTTATGACATTCGTGCAATTGTTTCATCATTGGAATGTTGTCCTTTCCTAAATCCTCATTAATTAATTCTTATCAAAGCGATTGTTTAAAATTGTTGACCTCCTTTCGTGAAATTTGACGTTATAACGTTATAATAGCTTGTTTCTTATTGAGTATATGTTGAAAATCATCTGATACTTAGCTTTGTTTAATATAACAAGAAACTCTTTAGTATTCTCGTATCAAAGAAAGGGCTATAAATAGTTTACCCTATACTATGAAGTGTATAATGCGATGCGCTGTATAAATGTAATATAGTTTTATGGCCACAGTCTGATTCCACGGGTTTATGTATAGTTACAGGTACACAAATAACTCTATTGCTTTTTATCTCCCTTCCTCTCTCTCACACTCTCTCTCTCTCTTTTCTTCATTTTTCTCTCTCTTTATCTCTTCCTCTCTCATCACTTTTCTTTTACTCTTCCCCTTTCTCTCTCTCTCTTATTTTTACTATCTCTCTCTTACCCTCTCTTCCACCTCTCTCCCTCTCTTTCCACTCTCTCCTTCTCTTCATCTCCCTCTCTTTATGTCTCTATATCTCTTCTTCTTTTCTTTCCCCCTCTCTATACTCACTCACTCAATGGTCTTATATAAGTTTATAACACATCCTACTATCTCTCCTAGCTTTTAATTCTATATCCATTCATTAATCAGTGATCAGACTCTTTCCAAAATCGAACTTTTCTTCTATGACAACATAACTTGTCAAGCATCATGATATCTGACGGCAGCTGTCAATCAACACATTTTATATTGACACAGCCACATGTCGACGCTCTTCCCGTCACCATAGCAACGTTTGGATGATACCCCCAACGCGTCCTAAGCCACGCCCATTGACGCCACAACCGTCTCTCGAAACAGGTTGAAGTGGGACCCTATCCCAACAAGAGTTGGTAGAGAATAAGGAGTTGGGGGGGGGGGGGTCGGGGACGATTAAAGGATTTTATACCTAAAAGTAGAACATAAACCAAATTCTTGCATGATAAAGGGGGAAGTTGGTGGTGTCAAGATTCTGGTGGCAAACTTTGGAGCACTTCAGAGGGCACTCCAAGGTGTCTTGGGCCGTACGTGGTGTTGATTCCCGATGCCCCTTGAGTAGGCTTTGGGGACACTGTCACGTCAGCCTACTTGACAGACAGATAAACAAACTGTTTTCAAAGTCATCTCCAAGCTTCTTTCTCTTCTTTCCGCCTTTTCAGTTTTCTTTCGAGTTTCTATTTTTATGCATTTTCAAACCCCATTCACGCTAAGACATTTTTCTTGTATAATTCTACGTTTCACTTTCCCTTCATCTCATGCCTCCTCCTTCTTGCCTTCTCTACCAGATAGAGAGATAGAGAGATGTAGAGGAATGGAGAGAGAGAGAGAGAGAGAGAGCGAAGGAAATAAAATAAAATAGAGATTAGAAAGAAGAAGAAGAGAGATAAAAAGATAGCGATAGACAGAGATATAGCGGTAGACAGTAGAGAGAGAGAGAGAGAGAGAGTGAAATGGGAAGGGAGTGAAAATATTGCTATCGCTTTCTGACGACTTCCCCTATAAAGAGGGAGAATGGGATAAAGTGAAATGGAGAAAGAGGAGAGATAGAGAGAGAGAGAGAGAGAGAGAGAGGGGTGACATAAAGAGAATAAACGCGGGAAGGGGACAGGAGAGAGATGGAGAAAGAGTGCCATAAGCATGATAGTGGTGATGAACACACCATCATCATTGGTGGCCAATCTTTTGAATAGGGATTTATCTTTCAATCTTATCTTACGCAGTATTGATTTCAGCTGATCCGCGTCCAGCCAAAATGCGATCGACTAAATTTTCAGATAATTATCGATATTTCATATTGAATAAAATATCGTGAGAACGTCTGAAATTGTTTAAGTAAAAAGTAAGAAAGAAACTTAGCACTAATCTCAACCACATATATTATTAACACAGCTCTGCACAAGGTACTCAAAAATTTCTAAGCGAAAAATATCACACATGGTTGTTACAAATGGATGCTCAAGTAAAATAATGCGTACAAGATAGAGAGAGAGAGAGGGAAAATGAAACTTTTTAATTGTACACACGCAGATAATCTAGCGATCAATAACTAATCTATAGGCTTGTCATCCACCAGCTTTGTGTCTCGCGATATTCCAGAGTTTGATAATAGTCAATTGTGCTCGAACACAATACTGGAAAAGGGAAAAGGAAAATTAAAGTTTTAAATCATACACACGCAGATAATCTCCTGATCAATAACTAATCTATATAGGCTTGCCATACATTAGCTGTGTGTCTCGCGATATTCCGGAGTTTGATAAAAGTTTGACACAATAGGAGTTAAGTCGTTTCTTTTGAATCGTCTTGCGCCTTACGTGTGGGGTATGCATGACGAGGGGGTAAAACAGATCGAAACGCCTTTTTGAATAGTCTATTGTGCGATCAAAACAGATCGATGACGACTGCTCCTCCCTGTCCACACTGCATGCATCTTTAGTTGTCGTGATCAAACGAACTTTCAGGAATATTCACCAGAAAGATGTTAGCATTGAGTATCGAAAGGCATTTAACAATGTTAAATCTGAGATGCATAGCCCTACGTGTTATTAGTGTCTGTGATATATGATGTCATATTGAAGCCCTAACAAAAATCGCGCTTTAAAATGATCAAGAAGTGCCTTAAAAAAGTACAAATCTTTGAGTGACAGGCTTTACCATACTCGTTTTTCCCAATAGACTGTAGTGCTATGAAAACCGTTAGGAAAACGCAAAATTTGGTTTCGATATCCAATAATTTAATATCTTGATAATCAGACAGGCGATCGGCTTGTAAAAGTCATGGGGTTCCTGACTGACATAAAGGTTTATGATTATGATTGCAGCATGAGCTAAATCCAGGATATTGTTTCAGAATCTGAGACAAAGTTACCGGATCCCTTTAAGTTCAAATGGCTTGTCAAGATAATTCATAATTATGATAGTCATTACCGGTGTAATAAAGTGTGCACCATGGAAAGTAAAATTATTGAATGCACAGTAAAAAAAGTAACCAGCATGGTTGCAAAAGATGAATCCGACCGACTCTGGTGCAATATCAAACTCTGATAAACGTTGCTCAACTATAGTGGAAGATGATTGCAATGGGCTATTACCTAAGTTTGGAATAATATTGCCACAATGTTACGTGGACTTACTAATAATAATGTCTAATCGCCTCCTTCCTCTTAGATAACTATGAGTATTTCCTTTTTATGTCATTCATGTGTACTTTTAAATATAACTTAGTGGGTGAAGTACATTGTGGGGAATGTAAAAAAAAGTTTACATTAAATTAATGACAAATAGCCATTCATCAGCGGTACCAAATAGTAGACGACGGTTACCAGAATTATAGTGAGCCCTACTTTAAAACTATCAATGAGACTACAACCACGACTGGTATAATGTTAAAATAACTTTCTTTAAAAGCTTTAAAATTAAACAAAAGAAAAGAAAAAAGGGGAAAATTCTAAAGCTAGGGTAACAATCCCCAAAGTCCTTTGGAAAGAGCATATTAGATACGTAATGTAATGTGATATGAGAAGGAGAGAGAGAGAGAGCGAAGGAAATAAAATAAAATAGAGATTAGAAAGAAGAAGAAGAGAGATAGAAAAATAGCGCTAGACAAAGAGAGAGAGAGAGAGAGAAAAAATGGGATGGTAGTAAAAATATCATTAGGTTTTCTGTTTGCTTCCTCTCTAAAAAGAGAGAGTGGGATAAAGTGATATGGAGAAAGAGGGTTGGGGGATAGAGAGAGAGAGAGAGAGAGAGAGAGAGAGTGAGGGGTGACATAAGGCGAATAAACGCGGGAAGAGGACAGGAGAGAGAGAGATGGAGAAAGAGTGCCATAATCATGAAAGTGGTGATGAACACACCATCAGCATTGGTGGCCCACACTACATTTTGAATAGGGATTTATCTTTCAATCTTATCTTACGCAGTATTGATTTTAGCTGATCCGCGTCCCGCCAAAATGCGATCGACTAAATTTTCAGATAATTATCGATTTTTCATATTGATTAAAATATCGTGAGAACGTCTGAAAGTGTTTAAGTAAAAAGAAAGAAAGAAACTTAGCACTAATCTCAACCACATATATTATTAAAACTGCACAAGATACTCACACATTTCTAAGCGAAAATACCACACTTGGTTGTTACAAATGAATAATTGTAAGAGATGCGCAAGTAAAATAATGCGTACAAGAGAGAGAGAAAATGAAACTTTTGAATCATTCACACGCAGATAAGGTACTGATCAATAACTAATCTATAGGCTTGCCATACATCAGCTTTGTGTCTCGTGAAATTCTAGAGTTTGATAATGGTCAATTGTGCTTGAACACAATGCTGGAAAAGGGAAAAGGAAAATTAAAGTTTTAAATTATACACACGCAGATAATCTCCTGATCAATAACTAATCTATAGGCTTTCCATACATCAGCTGCGTGTCTCGCGATATTCCAGAGTTTGATTATAGTCAATTGTGCTTGAACACAATACTGGAAAAGGGAAAAGGAAAATTAAAGTTTTAAATCATACACACGCAGATAATCTCCTGATCAATAACTAATCTATAGGCTTTCCATACATCAGCTGCGTGTCTCGCGATATTTCAGAGTTTGATAAAAAGTCAATTGTGCTTGAACACAATAGGAGTAAGTCGTTTCCTTTGTATCGTCTTGCGACTAACGTGTGGGGTATGCATGACGAGGGGGTAAAACAGATCGAAACGCCTTTTTGAATAGTCTATTGTGCGATCAAAACAGATCGATGACGACTGCTCCTTCCCGTTCACACAGCAAGCATCTTCAGTTGTCGTGATCGAAAGAACTTTCAGGAAAATTCTTCGGAAAGATGTTTGGATAACTTCCGGCGTCTACGACCTACAAATGTGGCTTTCTCTTTAGGTACCATCATATTTCTCCCTTTATTTAACTTAGTCTTATGTTTTATTATCTTCGTTTGTATTAATACAAACAATAACAATGTACAGCATGTGAAATATGAAAATAAGCTGAAACTGAAACTGAACTGAGTGTCGAAACGGTACTTTACGTTCAAATGGCATATCAGGACCATTCGTGTATTGGGCATCACCGGTGTAATAAAGTGTGCACCATGAAAAGTACAATGAATGAACAGTAGACAAATTAACCAGCATGATTGGAAAATATAAGCCCGACAGATTCTCGTGCAATGCCAAACTCTGATGATCGCAATGGACTATTACCCAAGTTTGGAATAAAATAGTAATAATGATTATTTATCGTCCTCCTTCCTGTTAGATATTGTATTATTGACATTGAATTTCCCTTATTATGTCATTCGTCTATACTTTTAAATATAACTCCGTCAGTAAAGTACATTGGGTGAATACAAAAAAGTTTATATTAATGACAAATAGCCATCATCGCTACCAAATAGTACACGACGGTTACCAGAATTATAGTGGGCCCTACTTTAAAACTATCAATGAGGCTACAACCACGACTGGTATAATGTTAAAATAACTTGCCTTAAAATGCTTTAAAATTTAAAAAATAACAAAATGAAGAAAAGAAGATAATGCATGAATGAATATTCAATGAGTGTCATTTGTGCTATCTTATGATTAATTTACCCCCCAAATACATGTTTCTTTCTTAAATAGTCTTGTTAATTTCGCTTGTGTTTGTCATAAAAGAACTTTCTCGTCACGACAAAAACTCAAATGGCGCCAAATTTGCACATCACCGTTTTAGTAGCACGGCGCCACAGCATTGCACGAAAAGACAGCTACTCGCACGTGGCCCCATCACCACCAAGCCACACAGAGCAGTGAGAATGTTCCATTTACGCCGATCGACTTCTTCTCTAATGCACTCCTCTCTTTCTTGGACCCTATTGTGAACCCAAAATGGTCCTAAGTAGAGAAGATGAGCTCCCATGGGACCAAGACAAATCGATACCAAGGAAATATCACCAGACGTTGAGAGGTTAGATGGCAGACGAAGTTTTGTGCCATGAAATAATTTATAGAACCACCTTCGAAGAAGAGATTGAATTCTGGTAAAGATGCAAGGTGAATTGTGAGCTTGCCCTTGCTTTGTATGTCAGTTTCGGGAAGAAAATCATATAGTTTCAGATTCAGTTTCAGTTTATAGTTTCATATTTCACAAATTTCTACATTTTGCAACGATTTCACAATTTAATGGTACAAATGAACGTGGATTCTATTAACAGAGACACAAAAATTAATGAATAAACATATAGTTGGTACCCCATATCAATTTGTTGGAATGTATTTTTAAAAAAAGAAGGGTAAAACAAAATGGATGGGCCTATAGTAGAAGACAATAGTGTACAATTAAAAGGATCACTATTCAAATACCCTGATATTCGATACATGACGTGACATAGCTCAAAATTTGGTGCCTGGTAAAATGTCAGAGGTAAAAATGTCAGAGGTACTAAACAAATATCAGGGTAAAAATCAGTGCCGTCATAATATCTCAGCACTTTATCACACAAAATGTCGAGACGTAAGCTACTAGGCTAGTTTATTATATTTCCTTCTTCTATATCAAAAGAATATTTTATAAATGACTGTGTATTGACAAATTCAGTCATCAGACCCATCTTCATGTTCATCCCAGCTTTCGACATGTTTACCTCTAACGTTATTATCTCTGACATAATTATCTCTGACATTATTACCTCTGACATTGTTTACCTCTGACATTTTAACCTCTACATTTTTTACCTCTGACATTATTACCTCTGAAATTGTTACCTCTGACATTTTTACCTTTGACATTTTTACCTGTGACATTATTACCTCTGACGTTTTTACCTCTGACATTATTACCTCTGACATTATTACCTCTGACATTTTTACCTTTGACATTTTTACCTCTGACATTATTACCTCTGACATTATTACCTCTGACATTATTACCTCTGACACTATTACCTCTGACATTATTACCTCTGACATTATTACCTCTGACAGTTTTACCTCTGACATTATTACCCCTGACATTATTACCTCTGACATTGTACCTCTGACCCCGGGGGGGGGGGGGGGGGTACTCACGTATATTGGGTATACGGGGATGTGCCGCTCGGAAGGGTGACTTTTTCAGGAAAGATCCTTAGACATGGGTCCCCTTTTCATAAAAAAAATCCTTAGACATGGGTCCCTTTTTTCATTTATTCCTTTCCCCTCTTTTATCCCTCATTTTCTCCGGGAATTTTTGGATTTGCTCCTATTGTAAATGCCTAAATCTCTCCCATCTCTAAATAAATCCGGGGCAATATTGGGGAATCCTTCGGTGATTGCATTTCCAGTGTACGAGGTGTACGCACTGACTAGACCCCGGGGTATTATATCAGGACCCCATATGGCATAATGCGCGCTAGGTATGGTATCCGCCCGTATAGGGGTTGTACCCCCGGGAACTTGTAGTGCTTCGCATGCATGCTGAAATGATATGATCGGCAACTATACCCTGCGTACCCTCTGCCCAGCAGCCGGGCAGCAGCGGGGCTCAAGCAGGGAGCTATATAGCTGATGCTTGAGAGCTCGTGTAGATCTACGGATACGTTAATTAAAACAGGACAAGTCCTTCAATTAAAAAGGATGCTAGAGGTGCTAGCACAGTATAATTATGTTGCATGGTGTTTTCATCTTTATGTGTGTAAACTACTTGTAAACTACATGTAGTATGGTACAGTTTACTAATAAAGAATTTTATCGAGAAACTGCAAAATGATTGGCCATTGTATTATTACACACATAGGTGCATTACTATCCTGGCTGTGTATTAAAAGCTGTGCTATTGATTCTCAACATTTCAAACACCACTGTACAAAACTCAACCAATTTCACTCAAAATCGATACTTTAGTTACGATTGATGACACCTAAATAGCAGTAAAATACATTTTTTTAACTTTCCGATGTTAGAAAGAATAATTTTAAAAAATCAAATTGTGAGTCCACTGTAAAATTTTCGATCAGCCGCATCGGTATAATTGTGTGCATCTGTGTGTTATGAGTGTATTGACTATTCATGTATTTAAATGCCGCATATTAACACGTAATGCAGTGCTACAGGTCAATACGCATTAGCGTTGACTATATGCTTTGCTGAAGTGTATTATTATATACAGCTTAAAAAATGTAATATTTGAAGTTTGAAATCCTTAGACATGGGTCCATTTTTCATAAAAAATCCTTAGACATGGGTACCTATTTCAGCAAAAGGACCCTTAGATGTGGGTATGGGTTCGGAGGTCTCAGCCGCACACCCCCGTCCGACTATAATCTGAGTACCCCCCCCCCGGGCCTCTGACATTATTACCTCTGACATTATTACCTCTGACATTATTACCTCTGACATTATTACCTCTGACATTATTACCTCTGGCATGTTTACCTCTGACATTATTACCTCAGACATGATTACCTCTGACATTTTTACATCTGACATTTTTACCTCTGAAATGTTATTTCATTTTCCGTTGATCGTTGTAAAATGCACGATAGACATCAATTCTTGTGCTATACATAGTCAGGGTTTCCCGCTGATTCAGACAGGTTCTTTAACAATGTAATCGCATGCTAAGTATCTATGTCTGAGAACAGCAAAATATGAAGGGAGTATGACTACGCAGCTCACGGATACTGAGGCATACTGGTATTGCTATTCATTGGATAAATAATTGGTAACAGAATCTTAAGAAAGTTTTTCAAGATGACTAACTCTGTAGTTTATAGGACCGTGTTCTGGAATCATGAAATTCAAAATGAATTGACCCCAACATTTTAAACAACATCGAATACCGTAAGTTATAGCTCGTGCTCACTTTTGTTGGCGCATGCACAGAGAGCGAGCAACTCTGACTATAAGTTTCTTTAAATGAACCTGATAATGAGGATTTACATCTTTAAGACGTTTACCCAACTCTCCATACCCTCTGCTTTCATTTTCGGCAATCTTCAAACATTTTTGATTGCTTTTTTATACTGTTACAAGTTTCTAAATCGACTTTAAACAGGCCCCACGTCGCGCCTAAAAAGAATTCAAATGTTGCTTCTATAAACCGCCCCTTGTTACTATAAGAGAGAAGTGGCTTTAATTAAGGCGGTTACATTAAAGAAATAAAAGTCAATATGTTCTTGATCAAGAGACGTCGACTGGATTGATTTTTCTTCTAGATTAAAGGATTAAATCTTTACAAGTCTGCTTTAATCTAAGTTCAATTCCAGGATGGATTGACTTTCGGCTTGAGCAAATTACGCTCAATGAAGTGGCTTTATATCAATCTATCTCCAAGCGTCTCTTTCTTTCTATTCTTCTTCTTCGTCTTTTTTTACGCGGGAAGGTGTAGGGTTTTCAAGAGCACTGTGGATTAAAGCCCACGCTTAAAGTGACTCGGTAACATTGTTGAAATTTGATGAAAAGACTGCGTCATTTGTGTACTAACCCTCTAAAAGGCAAAAAAGCCTGAACAAATTCTCAAACCACAGAGATATTAATGTTTTTATTTGAAGGCGTCACTGTGCAACACCCTCTAACAGTGATGAACAGTAAATTCCCCCAACCATTTTTGAATTTTCTCAACCGTTTTTCCATGAAAATAAGACATCAGACAGACTTAAAGCCATCTTTCAACACTAAAATGTCCGGAATGGTATAGAGCCAATTCATTGCTTTATGACGATTTACATTCACCTAAAATATAATTAAATTGTAATGACGTAGTTGGAAGAATTAAGGAATCTATCATATCAATTTTTCCAATTTTTATCATTAATGATGGTCTGTATTCACTCAAACTTTCAGATTGTCTTTAATTGTACATCTAGCATTAAAGCCACTACCTTAGCACCATTTTCTCTCATCTTAACAATGTTACCAAGTCCCTGTAAGTTTTCTTCTTCCTGAATTAAGCCATTGGCTGCCGATAACGGAGATTCTTCGCAGATCTCCTATACGAGAAAAAAAGCCATTGAAAAGCAGAAGGCATGATTTATGTCATAGCGTCGAGAATGGAGGTTATAATTCCCGCCAAACTGCCGCTTCATAGCTGTCTAAAGTATAATATAAGTATTTTAAAGCTTGACATGAAAGAAGTCTTTTTTTCAGTCTGCTCCTCAACAGAATCGTACATATTCGTTTTGAATATGTTACCTTTTATGGACACAGAACTGGTATTTAATTCTCTTCCATATGTGAAATAATCTAAAATAAACAAATTCAAATTGTTTACAAGTTGGTAGCTTCTAAGCTATTGAAAAGTGTTGTATCGACCTTGGCTTTGGTATAGCGATTAACCGTCATCATATTTTTTATACTTTTGTATCTGTAAGTAAACGCATTTTTGTGTAATCTAAGATATTATGTCACTTACTAAATTCGTTTCAGTTATGTATAATAAGTTCGAGCTGATAACAGTTACTGTCAGAATCTCCAAAAGGCAAGATAATATCATTTAAAAATACTTTTCAGCCATGAGTGCTCAAGAATACAATATTGTCTTTGTTTCTAAAGTTCTTTTCGTCAATAACCTTCGCAGACCCATCTCTTCCAATTTCGCATCGTACAAGAAAAGTGTTCTTTCTTTCAACCAACATACGACATGTCAAAGATATTGAAGACAATTTACTATTGCGATCTTCCACTTCTGTCAAGTCCTCAATCCGGATTAAAATTCCGCTACATACAAACCAAAACAGGTGGATTCAACAAGACTAAAAAGAAGGTCCACACTTCTTTTTCACGCTTTCATTTCCTGCCTTTTGTCTAGTCAACAAAAGCGCAAATCTTCCTCAAGCCCCAATTTTAAACGTTTCTTTCCAAAAACGAAGTCCCCCTAATCAACTAGTATTTCTCTTTTAATTCCTCCCTGAATTGAATCTAAAATCCGCTTTATGGATCAGGTTGGCTCAATATTGTCTTTGAATTGATCGACAAATTTGGAGTAAACCGGATTTTTAGTGGCAAAATAAAAGAGGTATTGAATGAGTAAAGATGGATAATTCGTTAACAATGAAGTTGGAAGCGTAGGCATCGGATGCAAGCTCCACGGGGGAGAGGGGGCGGGTATAGATGTCGATAAAGAGATGATGAATGCCTGCTTCTCCGGACACTTTTTGTTACCTCTCTTTTTGTCTTCAATATAATGTGAAGTAGAAACGATTTACGCCATTCGTTTGATACTGTTTAAATTTATTCTCATAAGAAGATTACACGACAAGACAGAAGCAAAGGTTCCTAAAGCGGCAAAGCCTGGGTTTCCGAGTTTATCATTAAAGAGTTTCTTGTGCAACAAGGGGACATGTCATGTTTTGACGAAATCATTTAAAGGATTTGTGAATGATATATCCTAAATACCTTCATACTATAAACCTAAATCTTTCATAAACTCAAAGAAGCATTTCGGGTTAGGAAGGTATCAGAGAAGTATAAATGAGATCGCTTACTTTAATTGAAAGAAAAATCTTTATCCGTAAACACCTTTGGACTGAAATAGAATTTATTTGATAAAGGGAAAAAAAGTCTTTTATTGCGTGAAGATTTGGAAGAAAACGTGTTAATCCCATCCTTTATACACAATGCAATTCACTTTATATCTCCTTTTTCATCATATTTGCTTCTCTCTCTCTTTATCCCGTGACTTCCCCTCCCTCTATTTTTTTCATGTTTTCGAGTATACCATTCCAACTGCCATTTATTGCAATCTACCTCTATATACGATAAAAGATGAGCCTTAAGCAAATTAGATTACGTATGAGAGTTTTAATGACGTTTTTGACATATATTTGATTCAATAATAATTTAGGAATTAATAACGTGCATAAACTCGAAACTTTCGATCACGTGAATTTGATCCATGGTAAAAATTGTCTGACTTCTGTTGGTTAGTGGACGTAAAACTGTAGCAGAGAATAGGGCATCGTCACAGTATATAGTAGAACATTGCAGATTTTGATCATTTGTTTTATGACGTAACAATATCCGAAAGTATTATGTTGCCATACTTTGGGACGTCAAACTTTAGCAGAGAATAGATATATCGCCAGAGAACATTGCAGAACATCGCAGATTCGGATCACTTTAGTTTCCTGAAGTAAAAATGTTGGGAAGTATGTTGCCATGCTTTGTTGTTGCCACGACAACGATTTGTTCTTCTGCTCCTCGCAATCTCTTTCATCTTACAAAACATCCAAATACGGTAGCCCGTCGGCAAACATCAGACATATTAGACGCAAAGCGGCAACAAGAAAAGATCTTGATTGCGGCTCTTCATTCGTAATTTGTGACTAAACAGATTACCAATCGCTTTAGCGCCAAAATCTTCTTAGTAGACAAGAACAATGTTCGATGGATTAGTCCCGAACCAACGTGCTTTAAAGAGAGGGTTAAGTTCTTGAAGAGGTGTTAAATAATTCGTGAGCTGTATCATTCATTTTGCGCCAGTTTGGAACAAAGTTATGATAGAAATATCCCTTGAAAATCATTGCTTTTCAAATATCATCATATTCAAAATATGAGGAGAAATATGTAAATCAATGGCTGGACAAAGCAGTCATGTCACACGTGTGTGTAGTCCGATATACCAACTTCTGTGTGCTCTTAATTAAATTAATACTTTCTCTCTCAGTCTTCATGGAGGACCAGAACTCGACTTCATCTTTAAGACTACACTTCTTTGTCATGTATACATGTATCACTATGATTCAGTCTTCTGAGGAACATGTTCTGGGCTGACGTTTGCTTTCCACGAAGTTCAGTTATTTCCGCTCGGCATCGTCATTCCACGAAATGTCGTCCTCCCCTCTGAAATAAAATAATAATGTAATATCGACTATTGCTTTGAAGTAAATTAAAGTGTAAGCGTATAAAGTTTAAAAGGGATCAATAACTAAGATTTAAAAATATTTAAAAATCATGTTTATTAGCTTTGTTTTTATCAGGGGGTTGTAGGGTTGAATTGGATAAGAATTAAGGATTATTGCAATATGAAATGAATGTTAGGGGGGGGGGGATGTTGGAACATATCCTTCAACTCACATCAAACAAAATTAGGATGACCCGACAGTTGCTCAGGTTCTCTTTAACTAGTTTTATGGTGTTGATCCGAGGTCATAGATCTGGCTTTCGTCATTGTTTGAAATCTGGTTAAAAGTCTTGTTAACAGATAACAGTGATAATGAAGGACTACTGATTTATCGCTTGACAAACGGCTCCTGTAATCCGCTATCTATTAGAGCTGTAAAACAAAAACATGCGATTACTTGCGGGTTTTGGTGAAGATTTGGGCTTGTTTTCAACGAACTACACGCCGAATAATATTTCTCAGTGCAAGATTCGTGTCACTTCAATTTCCATAGAAATATTGTTTGTTTGGGGCGCGTTCATGCTTGATTTTGAAGGTAGAATGAGCGATCTGAAACGCTCATCGTAAACGCTCATCGTGATCGCAGTTCCACGGTGTAGCTGTTCATGCTTACTTCTCTGGCTCATCCAGGCAATTCTCCTTGTGTGGCATTGTGTGACCTTCACTGTGCATGCTACGTAGACCCACTAGAGGTCAGTGCGTTGAACCCATTTAAACGCGTTTACAATTGTAAACGCATCTTTTTGTGAGTTTACGATCGGTGTTCGTGATCGCCGTTTTTCGGTGATTCTACAAAAGTGAGCATGAACGCAAGCGTGTTTTAAACTAAACACGTAACAGATGCCTGATTCTGGCCGTCAAAATCAAGCATGAACGCGGCCCATGCCTTATTTTTAAAAGAAAAGCTTGTTAATCAAACATGAGAGATAAATCAATGGCATATTGAGAGGAAAGAGAGCACTCGTTTATAGACTTCCGACGTTTATCAATTGGGGGTTATTCATATTAGCTCAAGCAACATCGACAAATGACAGCCTCATGTGCCTCATATTTTATTTCCTATTTTTCACTGTTTTATATTTGTTGTATTGTATTATCTTCACATACAATTTCTGTGTTTATGTTCGTATTTTACCCCTGTTTTGTACTTGCTGACATATTAATATATCATCACAATCCCCAATATCTGTATTTATTTTGTATCACAAGTGTGACAATGAACACGAATTTCCATGGATGCTTTATGGATACAAATTATTAAATTGCATTGTATCAAATTAAATCGTCGGCGTTATTATGAACCGCCAAATTCGTCATATAATTATATTCCTGTATGGAGTCGTCGGCTAATGATAACACCGACGATATGGAAATTAACGATGACAATAAACAATGTTATTACAATACAATTTATTACATAATTTGTGTAAATTGAGACTAGAAAATAATAACGCAATACACTAAACGATGCCAGTCCTCTTCAAGATGGCAAAACATATTTACCTTTTGCAGAAATATAAAAACGTTTATCAAACGAAGTTTATACAATATATGTAACATGTATCTCCAGAGACAATGGGGAGATTTTAATTAGAGATGTCGTCATTTGGAGGTGGATCAGTTGCGATTTAAAAGCCAGTTTTGCGATAAATTCCGGCCTCTGTAAGTTATCTGAGGTCGGTTTACCATGTTTACTGCGTCATAATATCAATTACCTTTTCTTGATACCAGATTAATGACTATTATCTGTGGGGTGATAAATGACCTGTCATTTTGATCTATTGTTAAGAAGAAACAAGTCGAGATCAATTCGTAGGTTTTAAGGGGTGCGGTGTTTGTGGGTGACTTAAACGAAAAAAAAAAATCTAAAATCGCCACAATAATGATAATTCGAAGGCATATCCAAAAGAGTTTTGAGCTGGTGTATGCCCCCGTGGAAGGTCAAGAAATAGCTTTACATTATTCAGTGGGTCTACAATAGGACAACCCGCCTCTAGATATACATTTATCTCGCCACCAATCCGGGGATGATTTGCATTATTTCCATGAATGCACTATTAATGCTCTGGGAAATTGTTAGACAGAATGTAATGGAAATGAAACATTTTGGATTCATCCTTTGCGAAGGAGGAAGGGGTATTTCATTGTAAGAAACCAGTCGTAATGTGTCAATTCACCACAGTAACCATGGTAATGAAACGTCCTAGCACAGCCCAACTCCAAGCTCTTACAAATCGTCTGTTTCAGGCATTATATTGGTTAACGCCCATCTGGCTCCCAGCTGGAAAAAAAAATAAAAAAATTAGAATGCATTTTAATAATTCAAAGAATAGGTACACAGAGTGCTTTGGTCAGTTTAGTACCTTATTTGTAGGTGCATTTTTCTAATAAAAGAGTCATTCATGTTAAAGTGAAGTGGTTTGTTGTCTATTGATACTATGAATTTGACCTTTATATGCCATGCCCTTTATTTCCTACATATATTGTTTTTTCCCGTCGAAAAGCCCCGTTTTGTCCTTAAGTCAAACACCATTGTGAATGTATATAGTATCATTGTCTTGTTGAATTTGACCTTCAAACAGACAAGATCATTAATTGTCACAGAATTCTATGTAGATCTTTTTTGTACTTGGTCAGAACTAAAATGCATTGATATGTTTAAATTAAGAAATATTCCAAATGAAATTATTTGGCAAAATAGTAACATTACCTTTCAGAACAAAATACTGTTTTATCGAGAATGGCAAGAGGCCGGTTTATTGAAAATTCATAATTTGATTACAAATGGTATTTGGAACGATTCTACAATACTAAATACAAAAGTGAAAGCCCAACAGCTCTTATTTGATTTTAAATATACAAAATTAAAGAAAGCATTTCCACAGTGTTGGTTGGATAGATTAAGTTATGAATTTGAACAAGAATGTGATATTTCGAATATGATAGAAATAGAAACAGGCCAAGTGAATGTTTTTGTTATGAAAGTTAAAGATTACTATCGTTTGTTATTACGTAATAAGTCAAAAGAACCAAATATCATTTACTTTTGGCATTTCTTTTTAGATTTGGATAATGAATTTGTTTGGAAGGATGTATTTTTATTTAAATTAAAGCAAATTCGTAATAATAAAGTTAAACAATTTAATTTCAAGATGATTTATAGGTTTATTGCCTTAAAAGAAAACTTATATAAATGGCAAATTGTTAATAATAATTTATGCAACTCTTGTGGAAAAGTTAACTCAACTTTTCATTTTATGTTATATTGCAAGGATGTGACTATATTTTGGAAAATAATATGTAATTTGATATTTAATCTATTCCAAATAGAAATACAAATAGACCAGAAGATAATAGTTGTAGGAAAGGATATTGGAAACAAGAAATATTCACTTCTGAATATTATTTTAAATTATGCGCAATATGCAATTTATAAATGTTACGTTAAGAAGATTGTTAATGGTTCTGTTTACTACCCACTTACTTTGTTTTTTGAATTCAAGTCGTTGCTAAGATTATTTTTAAGATATGAATGTGTTAGCAAAGAAAATAATACTAAGCTGGAAGAATTGTTGAACGTACTTTAATCTTTAACCTATATTATGTTTCACTCAATTATTGAGCTATTAATGTACAAATGTATTATATTATGGAAATAAAAACCTCGCTTGAGGATAAGAGAAAAAAAAATTAATTGTCACTGATATTTGATAGAATATATAGGTAATCAACGTTTCTCACTCTTTTGTATGTATAGGAGAACTTCTGACACCGACCCATACACGCTGTTCTTTTTCGAGTGACGTTAGTCATTTCTCAATGGATAATGATCGATTAAAATATTTCATGAAACCCTGATTTTTTGGGGGGGAAAGCTAAGTTTGTTCATCTATGTCTTTCTTCTACTCCCTCCCCTTCTCTTTCTCTCACACACACTCTCTCTTTCTCTCTCTCGCTCTCTCTCTCTCTCTCTCTCTCTCTCTCTCTCTCTCTCTCTATATATACATATACCTCCCTTCCCCTCTCCTCTCCCCGCCCCTATACCCTCCCCCCTCTCTCTCTCTCCCATACCTCTATGTATGTATGTCTTTCTCTCGCTCACAGTCTCTCTATTCCCTTCTCCTCTTTTTTTTTCTCTCTCTCTCCCTCTCTCGATCCTCTTCCCTTTATGTTTATTTTATCACATTTTCTCTCTTCATCCCTCACCCTCGTTATCTACCTCTCTTTCTCGCTTTAGGATCTCTCTATCATCTCACATCTAGATCGTCGCTGTGAATAATGGTGCTAAACTGAAAAAGTTAAAACGTTAAAACGCGAAAGGAAAGAATACATAATGACAGTAAGAATGAAGTCTAGAAAAAATAAAGAATAAATGTAATCCGCTTAATTCCATATACTTTTTACAAATCCAGGAATGATGTCGAGGTGGTTTGAAATAAGACACAAAATGGTGATTTCTACACGTAATCTTTACATAACTTCTATTTTCAAAGGTTTGCCGCTATCAAAACACAATCCATGTAGTCCCTTTTTGCGATTAACCAATAATCTTTTTTCTTATTTCACTCAAAATATACGATACTGCACGGGCAATGTTTCCCAAAAAACGACAAGAAAAATCACATCTTTAGCATCGGCGGCACACCAAACCGCAACAGACAGATAAACAGTTGCAATTAAAATCCCAATTATTCATCGAGAAAAATGGAAGAAATAAAAAGAGAGATTTCGATCGGGACCGAGCCATATATATATTTATATATGTACCTACAGGGGGAAATTCGAGAAAGAATGCCATAAAAGTTACAGTATTATGCATGACTAATTTGTACGATGGGGTTAGGGGCGGCAGCCTCTATTTTTCATAAGCGGAGCCCAGGGCTACGTTTAAAAACGGATCATTTACAATAAGTTTTTAACAGTTATTGCTTTAAGCTTAGACCGTATCGCGCACGAGTATACAAACAAAAATAACAATACCTCTACAGTGTTTCTGATTCGCCCTTTCATCAATTACATAAATGCCCCGAACAATGACTTTCATTGCGATAGCTATCTAGATAACCTTGATAAGGACTTGCTTTATAAGGGGCCGACATTGTTAGATGAAAATCGAGAGAATTAAATTGTGAATGTATAACCACACCGTTGTATGGACGTGCGCGCCTCTTTTTTTGACACCACCCTCCTCCAAAATAAGCATAAATTCTGTGGCGTCGGCTGGCATTATCGAAGGCGGTAACATTGAGCTATTAAAGTCAAATTAAAGTCGAAATTTTTCAATGGGCCTAAAGTAAACAGATTGAAATCTTTGTAACTTTACCAATACATTTATGAAATATTATCTGCTGGTCTCGACGCAACAAGTGCCAACGAGTCTTTCATCTTTGGAGGATCTAGAAAAAGATCGACGTGTATGATGTATATCTTCTTGAAAACCTCTTTATACATGTGTTATTCACCAAGTCATCTCATGCTTATGTTTAATGCTTATGTTTAAATTCTAAAAACTTAAAGAGACTTAGGATTGAGTTCTGGCGAAGTAGACAAATAATGTTTTTTTTTATTTTAGTGTGGAAGAAAATCAAAGAAGATGAAATGTCACATAAAAGGAGCGTTCTTCAGGTACCCTCATATTCAAATTATGACGAGGAGTAGGTAAAACTGTTTGGATCAAATTTTCATGCCAGATAGGTATGTAGTCCCATATGAGCATTTCCGTGTGCAGTGCATGTGACTTTTGAGCAAAATTGACTGATTGAGTCAATATTTCGTCATTTTAATTATTCCAAAACCTCAGAGCATACACAAATTATTATGGACTAAACAATCAACCTTTCCCAATCATTTTCAAAATTTTACTTTAACAATGTATTTTCTTGACCAGGGGGATGTTTCACAAAGATCCTAAGTCAAACTTAACTCTAAGTTGGACTTAAATATTATGGAGAGCTATTAGTAACCTTAAAATAAAATATGTTAAAAAGCGAAAATCCAAGAATTTTAGACTTTTTATAAATTTCACATCAAGAACATGAAATCTCCTTGATGATAACAAAACATGAATGATTTGAATCGACATTTTATGCCTTCTAAAATAACTTTAACAACATATTTTCATAGATGCTAACGGCTTTCCATAATTGTTAAGTCCAACTTAGAGATAAGTTTAACTTAGGATCTTTATGAAACACCCCCCTGAACTCAACTTGATCTTTGAAGAACGAGAAGCATCAATAGTATGACTTCAGCTGCAGATCGTAACTGAAATTTGTAAATTTGAGTTCTATATTTGGCTTGGACTGAAGAAAAACGCATCCACATTGATACTTCAAACAAAATCTGAATACTCATATCGATTCCTTTTATGCTTCTTCTATCAAAGATTTATGTATTTATTTACGTATCTAATCTATTCATTAACACATTGAAATAATGTTGTAATAGGGTGTGATGAGATATGACCAGGGCCGTCGTGTGGGGTGGCGTAATATACTAAAATGTTCTTTTTCGGCAAAGTATCAAAATCCGAGACTTTTGTTAATCAATTCTTAACACTTCTGAACAATGGGGGAAAAACAGGGGGGGGGGGGGGAGGAGGTAAAAATCTTATTATACTTGCTATAAGAGGGAGCGGCGGCTACAAACACCAAAAAGGATTTGAATCCGAGAAGCCCCAAGAAGGGGCTATAAGTGTCTGGTATCGCACCCCTATATCGCCAGATCACGAAATATCTACACAATGGTAATTATTTTTTTCAATGGTTTGAATGATTTCGAAAGGGAAAATGAACATGAAGGACACCATGATTTATATCTTTGATAATGTCATGATTGTGCAGTTTGCAGGAATGGGGCGTCAATAGGCAGCTCTGAGGGGGAAGGGGTTGTCGACCCAATTTGCTGACAAGATATTAAAATTATACTCCAAGAAACAAGCATATGAAGAAAAAAAAGGGAAGACAGTTTTTTCAGATTTAAAAAGTTGCCGACAACCTTTCTGTATACAATTACAAAATGTGCGAACAAAGAAATTATTGGGGTGTCACCCCCACACTCCTCTGTAGAGATACGCCCATGGCGGCGTGCCACCAAGAACCCAAATCGGGAGAGAAATCAATGCAACATTTCCAACAAGCTGAATAGGGCGAAACCACAAGAATCGGAGAAACAGGGTGACGATAGGCTGACGAAAGGCTGACGAAGTATTAAAACAATTATGGATACGTAACAGTTTGGATCAATAAATGGATATTTAAAACAAATTGAGAATCGACCATCAGACCGGTTCGTAATTAGGGAAAGCTTTCATAATTAGCTGTACAGTAAAAAGCAAACACCTTTAGTTTTCACCCAGGCGCCTTTCCCTCTGGTATAACAGTATGTTGTCATTGTTCGTAAAAGTAAAATCCTGCACTGTAGTTGAAAAGCGAAACGTTATGAAAAGCAAACATAAGTGTGGCAATAATTGTCCGCCACTAAACCACAGTAATTTTTCCCGATTCACCACTTTGCGGTTCCCATAGATCAGTGAGTGAGACCTTCAAAATGAATTACATTTTCATTGTCTCTTTGATCAGCCAGGTTCGTTCTTAATTTCTACAACCTGTTTCGTCGATATGTCCTATTTTTCCTCAAGGCAATTTGTTTCAAAGTTTGGATTCTTCCCTTTGAAAATATGTCTTTCGACAGAGCAACTTCGACGATTAAAATGACGACGACGTTTATTCATGTAAGCTCCATACATTATTCAGTTCGTGTGGGGCATATCAAACTTGATTCCATTGTCCCTATTCCGCTCCAGATTTTGTATTTATACATGTATCAACAATTGTTATACAGTCAAACCTGTCTATAGCGACCACCCAAGGGAAACACAAAAAGTGGTCTTCTGTAGACAGGTTCGTTTAGTACATGTTTCAATGAGAAACTATTTTCAAGGGAAACAAAAAATGTGGTCTTTGTAGACAAGTGGTCGCTAAAGCAGGTTTGACTGTACATAGTTGACTGTTCTTTCATTTTCCTTGTTCAGCGTGACAAGTGCTTGACACTGTCATTACCAGTCCCATCTCAACAGTTGGTTGCAATCCTGTGACATACAATTCGCTATGCCTCCTTAATGATTTCCTTTGTGTCCACAATTTTCTCATGATTAAATTGCATTTTCAAATGATGCAATTTTCTTTTCGTAAAGTCAGCAAGTTCATATTCTTATTGATATGTACTTTTTCCGAACAAAGGCAAAAGGTCCTTAAAGATAAAGTTGAGTTTTGCTGGTCATGCGACTGCATTGTGAAAGAAATGATGTGGAATCGATCAGAAAAGGTTGATCATCTAGCATATAAGTATTGGTGTGTACTGCAAGGTTCTGGAATCATCAAAATGATAAGAAACTTGGCCAAGTCTTGGTAAAGTTACAATCACTGTACACAGAAAGATGTAAATGGGACACGAACATATGGCATAAAACTTTTAAGAGCCATGCTTTTCAGGGAACATTTTTCCCCTGATATTCTTCCACACTTACATAATAAAAATGATAACGCTCACAACTTATTTTTCACCTCTTCCCAGAACTCAACCCTCTCTTTAAGTTGTCTGGATTTCCTGTCATCAGAGCGAGTATTTAAGAAAATAATCTCATTACAATAACTTCATTTTCAATTTCATTTTTTAAAGACCAATTTTAAATCAATTTCCTCTCCTAATCGTTTCAGAGGGTTAGTAAATGCATCTTCAAGTTCATATGTCGTTCACAAGTTTTTTTAAATAAAATTCCATAACGTGTTTTTTGACGGAGTTGGTTGGCAAACAAGCACATTTGGCAACAATAGTTATCAGTGGTTGACAATACATAAACCATTCATCACCGTCCTATCAGTGGGTAAATTGCCCGTGAAGTGGGCTCTTGATTAACTCGATTAGAAACGGTTCTTAATATTCTTTTCATAATCTTCACGTTCGTGCATTCCAATAATATAATACGCACAGAAATGTTTTGACTGGGTGTTGTTGTTGTTTCGCCTGCGACGGGTGTTGAAATTCTTAGCTATCAGATTGAAAATCTTTTAGATATAGACAAGGAATGCCACAAGATTAATAAAATATTAATATAATAGATGCTCTTCATAATTTTATCCGGTAGTTGGACACTATGGGTCACGAAAGAGAGAGAGGGGGAGAGAGGGAGAGAGAGAGAGAGAGAGAGGGAGAGAGGGAGAGAGAGAAGGATAAACGGAGAGGAAGAGACAGACAGACAGACATAGGACAGAGAGAGAGTGGGAATAAGAGAGCGCGAGCGACTAAAGAGGGAGGGAGAAAGAGGGAGAGAGAAAGAGGGTGAAATATATAATGAGAAGGGGAAATGAGATAGTGAGAGAATGATAGAGGAAAGGGAGATCGTGACCTATTTTGTTAACTGAAAACTGGGCTTTAAAAAAGTTTATTTCTAACGAAAGCTGCATAGATTTGAAAATTAGAAAAAAGAATATGAACCCAAGATATACCTGACAGCACTAAAACCGTCGAATTTGAATGCAAGACAAATTTGGAAGGAAAATCATATATTAGAAACATAATCCGCTTTCCTTTCTTACCGTCATTTAATTGACAGAGGTGACGTGGAATAGTGTATACATCATCGGTCTGTCGTTCATAATGGTTCGCGGTTCGAGTTCCGCCGCGACATGTCCTATTGCAAGACATTTAACTTCATTTGGCAGTCTCCATCCAGGTGTAGTGAGTGTTTACCTGGTAGGAATTTATTCCTGGAATGCTTTGAGCGTCTTAGGGTAGCTGGACTAAATAGGGTATAATAATAATTAATTGTAGGCGTCTTGGGATTGTAGCTTTTGTTTTTATCTATGTATGTACATGGACCTACTTCAAATCTATATGTCTGTCTGTCTGTGTTGTCTATATTCCTATCTGTCTATCTGTCTATGCAATTCCATGGATTTTCAGTGGATTTTCGTGAAATGTCATAGTTAACAATGCATTCTAAATGTGATTTTCAAGAGAGCTCATCCAATATTTTGAAATTAATTAAATTCAGGTATTTAACAGATAAATGCTATTATTCCACAGTAAGTAATCCGTTCCATTCTATTGGCAGAGTTTTTATATATTAAAATGATAAGATAGAGATTAGATCCATATCAGTTATAATTTGTTTATTTGTTTTGCGCAAGCTCTAGCTGATCCAAATTTTATTTTTTTAACAAATCAATAACATTTCCACTAGAATTGATTGGAGACTAAATGATTATCAAACTGCGGTTAATGGGGCATTGAATAAAGGGAGACAAATATTCACAGTGCAAAGGGCAAGGAAACTTGTTTACGAATTTAACCTAAAAAGCTTTTCAAAATACAGGGCAAAGAGTCAAAAAGAAAAGGAAAAAAAGAGTGCAGTATTAGCGTAATTTTGCGCTCTATTGCCTAGATCTATTGACTAAATTTGAAGTGACTTTTGTCAGCTTTGCATAGCTGGCATTCTTTCAACGCATTGAGGGAACAGGGGCTTTTGTTCGGGGCGGTGTCATCTCTGTCTCGGGCCTGCGTCGGGTCGGCAGCGCTTTCGAAAGCCGCACGCCAGAGCGTGGGAAACGGTAGATTGCTTTTGAAAGCCACACAATGAAAGAGACACGCGAATTCGAAGTCGCCAATTTTATGTATTTGTTGCCACAAACAATCCGCATTTTTAACGTCTTTTCCTCACGGTCTTTCCGTTTTTAGAGAAAGAGTGAAGGAATTTGTCATGGTCGCGCTATCTCTGTTTAATCGGTATAAGTATGCTAGAAGGTTGTTCTGCTTTTCAGAATAGTCTTTAAAATTGATAAGTCCTACAAACTTTGTACAAAGATGGGAAGACATTCAATATACATCAGGGTAAGATATTCATCTTTCCTGTATATTTAAAAAAAAAAACCATTTTAAGATTAGGCTTATCTTTAAAAAGAATTGAAAAAAGTACAGGGTTATGCTATTTTCGTTTTGCTCGTTTCGCTCGTTCTGGTTTTGCGTTCTTTTACATCTGCAAATATATGTTTTGAGGTAAAGGGGTAACGTTTGTTATGTAAAAATGTAATAACAAATATATTTCAAACATTTCTCTCATGGCTTTTGGAGGAATCAAGTTAAGTAATATGTTATCCTATGATTAGCCTTCAAAATATTATTGAATTACCATAAATTATATATTTCATTTTTGTTTTCAGATATGCATTAAGGTCGCGGTTTCACGAATAACTTTCCCGTCTACATACATTTTCAAATCTCAAAATTAACTTTGATAAGTCGTTCAGGCTTTTGGGGGTTAAGATGGATAATAATTGCCTGCAAAACTTTTCGACACTATATCACAAACAGCAATGATTAATAACGGATATTTTTCTTAATTGAGCCATTTTGTTGAATATTTACTTTGTCCGAGGAAACATTTGAACCATGACGATATTAGATTTGGTTGGGCTTAATTCAAATAGTTCTCAGACCACTTATGAATTTGTTCGAATCAGAGCGTAGAAAAACAAGAAAAGAAAATTGAAAATGGGGTTAAAATTGGAACAAACAACAACAACCAGATAGATCCAAATTTGCCTAAAAATGTTTGAACAGGACTTTAAAGGTGTACAATCGGTTCATTGAAATCGACAAAATAGTTTCTAAATAATTATTATCTTTCTAACTGAATGCTCAGGTCAGAAAGAGGACAAAATAAATACCCTAAAGATCCATACAATCTTTCGTGTTCATTCTTTGAACATCACGTTCGTTATAGGAATACATTTTTGATGGCAATTCCATTTCGAATTTCATTCCAATATGAAGTTTGTTCAAAAAGCAGTTCAAATGGGATATTCGTTTCACGAAAGCTGTCGTATCATTTTTATTTTTCATTTCTTTTTGGTCAAAATACATGACCAGGATTTGTCTCTACACAGGGAACGCAAAAACGTTCTTTGGTCGTACACAAAACATTCCATGAACGTTTTAACGTCTACTTGACGTTTTGCGAACGTCTTGAGAACATTGTGAATGTGTTAGGGGTTGGAGGACCAGACTAGGAATGTGAAAAATATTTACACAGGGAACATAGAACGTTCTTTAAACCTAAACGTCAAACAAACGTGCGAACGTCCTCATACCGTTTTGTGAACGTCTTAAGAACGTTGGGTATTTACTGGATGTTGAGGGTAAACCTTGTGAGATGGTTGATAAGTTTGTTTTTGGTCAAATCAGTCCAGTTGCACTTTTGGTTTCACGATGAGAACCACTTTTAAAGTTCTTTCTACGCTGTACGTCCTCATAACGTTTTGCGAACCTCTTTGCGTATATTTGCAGGAAATAGAGGGTAAACCTACTGGTCGATGGGATGTTTTTGTCAAATCAGTCAAGTGGCACACCGTTCAGGTGCTTTTGTTTCACGGTGGGAACCACCTGGCTTCGAGTTCGTTGGTAAACAAACACGGATCAGGAAATTATGATTTCATAAAGGTCATAAGAATCGGACTAAAAACAAAAGGACCAGAAGTGTTTGCATTTCGGTTTGGATGCTCCACTAATTTCAGTTCCGGGGTGTTTTGTTTCATTATCATAATTTGTTTGATATTCATGAATTCTTCCCAGACAGACAGACCGTACTGTGCGTAATTGTCTGATGACAATGATCAAACTAATTTATCATCAAATTTAAAGATTACAAAACCAGCAAGCAACTTGTTTGGTTTCCTTCGAATTCGTTTGCCAGTTATTTCTAATTCGAACTTCCAAAAAACAGCGCACTTTATTTTGTTATTTAATATGCTTCCTGTCACACTTAATGATGATAACAATATTAGCCAATAACTATATATGAACTTAATAGAATTTGACTGTACGTTTTTATTCCGTATGAGATTTACAGATTCTGTGTACATCATGTTTTTTAAAATGATTATTATAATATTGGCCATTAACTTTACTCCTATACTTCGAATTGGACAACCAGGTTAACTATCTTAGAAACTACAAGAATTAAAGTAATTTGTGTTCCCGGAAGTGTGAGAACTATATTTTTATAGCAGAATTCAGGATACCTGTAAAATGAGAAAATATAAACTTGTGACATTTTCGGTGGCCCTTGAAAAACATTTCCGTTCTTTTTCGTTAAAAGCAGAAGTCAGAATTACCTTTAAAATTAGAAAAAATAAAACAAATTGAGATTCGACGGTGTCATGGTCTGAATATGGTCTGCTACGTGTGATTGATACCTGTATAGTTCGGTGTGTTGTTGAAACTCAGGAGCTAGCACAAACAAGTCTAAAATCCAGACATTAGAAAAATAAAAAAGCTTCCATGTTTGCCGGTTAAATCTGTTTTTAAATGTTGGAATAATGCTAATTGTTTAAATTTTGAGTAGGAGTATATTGACACGCGGCAGAGATGAAAGCATGTTTTGACGATCCGCTCGGTGGCCCTCCATAGAGGCCCTCGAAATAAATACATATTTCTTTTCTTTGTCGGAGGTAAATTCTAACTCTTTTCCTTTCTTATATCTTGTTGCCGCGCATGCACAGTTGCGAATGTCTTTAGATAAACAAAGAAATTTGGAAGTGAAAGATTTCACAGAATGGTTAATTTATTTGCCTGAAGCTCAAAGCTTGTTTTTAAATTTAGGCAGAGCTAGTTGTTTGCTTGCGATCACAAAGGAAAGATATTTTTTCTCAAATAATGAAGACGATCATAATATTCAGAGGCCTTCGAAAAAAATCTTTTCTTTGCCTGATGTAAGTTCTATCTTTTTTCCTTTCTTTTATCCTGTTGCCGCGCATGCACAGTTGAAAATGTCTTTAGATGAACAAAGTCATTTGGAAGTGAAAGATTTCACAGATTGGTTGATTCATTTGTATGAAGCTCAAAGCTTGTTTTTAAATTTATGCAGATCTAGTTGTTTGCTTGCAGTCATTAGGAAAAGATGTTTTTCTCAAATAACAAAGACGATCATAATACTGTATTTAACGCCTTGAATGCGAAATAATGTGAGAAAATAGTGCACATGCCATTTACTATATCTCCATTCATCAGCTCATCTTTCACTATCTATCCGCCTACTATCAATTTGACAGCATAATACAATTTACAAAGACCGAATACTTCCATTTATTTTCACGAAAAGGAGCTTCAAACATGAGTTTCTTGCTTTCTCTTTAAAATATAACTATTACATACATTTTCGTAATCATTTCGTCACCCCCCCCTCCCACTGGTGTCGCGTGGGCCCAGTCATTGAGGGGCGATTGACATAATGGGGGCGCATCGATCTTACTAAGGGAAATACATTTAACCAACCCACTGATTTGGCGGGAGGGAGGGGTCCTATCTTTCTTTCACATGTCCCATGCCTTTCCATTTCCTCTCCCCTGTCAGTTTTATTCCATCTTTCCGCCGTTTAAAGGGAGGGGCGGGGACCGGGGAGGGGGAGGGGGACTGTGTTCCCCTTACAATTGCAACTTTTCCTCTCTAATCATGCAATAACGGTTACGTCTAATCGAATACACTCACCCTTCCTCTGTCTCATTTATGTGTAGTCGATAGAGAAGAAAGAGATACAGTGTCTATAGCCATGATAAATCTATATAGAGCTTAGCCACATCCTGTCCCAAACACTGCCTCACTCTTTGGTAAAAATGACTTAAAGATATTCAACTAGTATTGATTATGTTGATAAGCTGATAAAAAAGGTAAATTCTTACCCCCCCCCCCCCGTCATACCAATCATGACAATGAACTCGCTTCAAATTTGTTTAAGGGGGGGGGGGGGGGAGGGTGATGCCCTTTTATAATATTAAATTTCATCACAGAATATCGTGCTTTCATAGGGTAGCACAGATTGGGTGAATTGTTCTTAGGGGTCGTTGATATAGGACTAGGAAGTTGTTCTAAGTACGGCAAATTACAGTTAACAAATATACTATTCATACCCTTACTAACTAAGTATATTAAAAATTGATTTGTCACGTTTACTTTGAGAATGAAGCTTACATCGACAAGGGTTAGTATAAAAACAATACCACCAGTCATTTATCATTCTTCGAGTTACGAAAAAACACACACAAAATCAAATATACAAGTGGTATGAATAATTTAGTTCTGTACCTGAAACTTTCATGACACGATTTTCACTTTGCTTGCACTATCGACAACATTTTCCGACATCTACGACCGGTACTGTCTTGTGATACCCATATCTGGCTGTATGAGCAGCTCCTACACGAATCGAATTCTTAACCCTTGACCCAAGACTAAAAAAAACCTTGCCTCCAACCCTAAAACTATAACGTTAAAATAAAATGAACAAATTACTACCCTTACCCTAACCCTACACTTGTAATGAAGGAATCGGAGTTGTTGCCGATAGGCCTCCCATAAATGTTAAGCCAACAATCGCCACTCCTGGACGTAAATCAATCTCATTTAGCTCCGTGGTAGAATGGTTTATGGAAAGAAAGAGCGAGAGAGGACAGGAACAAGAAAAACTAGAACAAGAACAACGTCAAGAAGAAGACGTAGAAGAAGAAAAGGAAGAAGAAAGGAAGAAGAAAAGGAAGAAGAAGAAGAGGAAGAAGGCAAAAAATGGCCATGATCGTACTTGCCCTGATTATGTTTTGACTTTTACCAAACTAATACCCCAGTTTAACCGCCTAACCGACCTCAAGCCGATTCCAAACCGATTGATATTTTTGGGGGTAATGCAACTTTTCTTCGGTTTGTTGTTGGTCTGTCCGTCTCGTAGGTGAGCCTGCATGGCGTAAACATTCACTTTAACCTATGTACTAGGCCCCGTAATCATGGGCTTGTGACGTCAGAAGGTTGTATTCATGAGTCGTACACTGAATGTTGAGTCGGTATGTCCCTCTAAATAAACATCAATGCATGCATTCATGAATAATATTACAATAATTTAGATTCGTAAGCATTCATGAGAAGCCGTCTGTGTATGTAACAACCCGGTGCGCTCTGTCTCGTCAGATCGATCTGGGAAGAGAAGAGGAGTACTCGTTTGTGGGCGAAACGTTGAATATCAACAAATAAAAATCCGTTTTTTTTTTAAATTGAGCTCTACATTATATGCCATTGTTGAAGGGCTAATCAAAAGTGCAAATTTAAAGAAATAAGAAATTGAACGTTTGAGGAAAAGAAAAATATGAACTTTAAATTACAATCAAATACAAACTGTGGACTACCTCGTGACCATTGCTTATGTTTGTTATGTAGTTAGGTAACAGATGGTTTACTTTCTCCAAGAAATAATTTACTAATGTCCTTTGGCAAGACTTGATCTACATTTGCCACTCTCCACCCAGGTGTTAAATGGGTACCGGTAGGAAGGAATTCCTTTAAATGCTGTGAGCGTCGAAATCGGCAGCCTATAGCCGGGTAATGTTGGAGTGCCTTGAGGACCTTGCAAGGTCGATACGTGCGCTATATAAGAATCCGATATTATTTATTATTATTATTAAAAACCTGTGCAGTAATTGGACACGTGTTTTACACCAACCTTTCTATGAAATAGACAACTTCCTTCACGAACAACCGTGAAAACGGACCTTTATGGAAAATAAAATTAAAGAAGCTTAATGGCCATTACAGTCTGCCAAAAATGTTTGGGAGGTGTCATGTAATCTTGAACATTGAGTTTAATTTGATTCTAGAATTTATTATCTCATTACCAAAGCCCAATATGCCATTTTACCCAGTCGGCTTGTCACAGTTGAACCGTGGACCTACTGGTTGTACAGCGGTTCATACACCAAGAAACTTGCCTCTCGACCCTGTAATATGAACGCGGTCTTGGGTTGAAGCCTTATCGGTCTCATTTATTGTCACACAGATTGACATTTGAAATGCAAATAGAAATATCATCTTTCATAAAACTGACATCGACACAGACAGGTAGGGACAACAAACCGTTTTAACTCTTTGTATGCCAGCAGGTCCATCATAGCATCAAGTATTGACTTAGATCCTACTTCCGTCCAGGACTGTTTGCCTGAATCTGTCTTATTAGAGAGTGGAGGAGAAGGATATGGGGGGTTCTTTAGAGACATCAATCAATCAAAGTTTGACGATTATCTTCTTCTTTTAATTCACATGTCAAAAAAAAAATCGGCTCATAGTTCTGGTGCGTCTCGTGTAGCAGGTCTTTTTAGCATATGGGAAGAGATTTCAGTGGTTTAGAATTGATATGTTTATGGGCATATCTCTCTAAATAAACATAGAAGAACATTAAGAATGTCTTAATTCACATACCCTTGATGTTTTTCATGTGTACCAGGTAGCGAATACCTTTGGCGTTCGGCAATGCTCGTTGTATCCAACGAATGAAAAGCCGAATATCGAAACTCTGATATTAGAGGTGTGAGTCTACTCTTTGATGGGACCAATTTTTGTTCTCAGTTTATGTTAGCTATGACGATAAAAAAAAAAGTCAAAAGTAAATTTTAAAAAACAAGTCATACGAAAAATATTGATACTGATAATAATTCTGTTTTCAAAATGCATTTTCACTGACATTCACATTTTATTGAAAAACAGTAAAAACGTTTGATTGAGGAAAAATACGTTTGAAACTTTTTGTGTATGAGACAAACAGTTCAAATAAGTTCTAATATCAAATGAAATGAGTATTGGAGATAAAGTTGCCAGATTGTGAATGAGTCTGAAATAAGATTTATTGTGTGAAAGAAAAAGAAAGGTTCCCCAAACAGAAGGATGAAATTAAAGAATACTTTTACTTTTACTGTGAGATGAAATGTTCTTCTTTGCAACATTCACAATTCAAAAAAAGTTTAAAGCGCCTTTAAACCTCGCTACATTTTCCCTCTCTATAGGGTTACGTAAGTTTGTCACTTTTGGAACTCAAAGGATCAAATGGTTGTTCACATGATGTTTATGGTAAAACATTCGTGAAGGACATTCTACTTAACAGCCGATCCTTTTGTCTATCTGTTTGCTGGATCTCTTCTATTTTACGACTTGGCCTTCGGTTCGGTGTTTGCATGTCAGGATTGAGTTTTGTACAGATTAAACCTTAGAATTGCGGGCACTTACGACCAGGGGCGTCGATCTAGTTTTTAAATAACGAAGGAGTAGACAGTTGTATCAGAGAATGGCCTGCATGTAGGATAAAGGGGTCACATTTTAAGAGGGAAATAGGGAGAGATAGAGAGGGGCTGCCCCTACATGTAATGAATGGGTAATCTGAAAAATTCTGAATTTGCAAAATCCCTTTTTCATGAATTGTATGCATAATGAGCATTTTAAAATTTAGCCTTCATAAAGTTGTTAAATATAAAGAAAACATAAGTGGATTTTTGCAAACAGTAGGCTGGAAAAAGATATTATTCAACACTCTTTCTTACTTGCACAATGGACGTTTGTCCATCATAATTCATCTGTTCAGATCGAGCAAGAAGGGCATTAACTCATATTCTTTAATACAGAATTAACGCCTTTCTTGCCCTGAACAGACTATATTAACCACTGTGTACTTGTAAAGAAAAAAAAGAAATATTTCCCTCTTTGATTTGATGTTCGCAATCTGGCGCCCCGGTGGCATTCGCCGGCGCCATTGGCCGGGCACGCGATTGGCTTGGCGCTGACCTCTAAACCACGGCAGATCGGGGACGCGGGCGCCACTTTTAATAGTCATAGGGGCACAAGAAGACAGGGGAGTTAAGGCATTCCGGTACATAGTGCACCTCTCTCAGACCAGCCACACAAACCTCGATTACTCCACTTGTTTACCTTTCCCACGCTCCGACCGTCTGATAAGGCTGAATATAAAATGCAAAGCAAACTCTTTCATTTTCGAAAATAGTTACGAAGTATTTTTGTTAGCATCTCATCGCGAGGTTAATAAAAGCAGGAGAGGTAATTATAGAACAGGGGTCTAACGTTGTGCCTCGAATTAGGAATCGCTATTAAAGGTACTATGTCCCATTTGCAGGCCAAAAAAATGAAAAAGTTAAATTCCAACTGCATTTGAAAGATAATACTAATTTAGAACTTCCCTAAAAAAGGTGGGGCTTGAAAATGTCTTCAAGTGGGAAAATAACGACTATTAGTTGTCAAATTGACTTTAGGGCTATAGAGCCCAAAAGTAATAGTCTTGATTTTCAGACAATTGTACCGAATGGTCATACGTTTTATGCTGCGCAAAGATTCAATCAGTTTAATCTTGGCCATCACAAGAGGTGGGTTATTGATGTAGACAAATGCTCATGTACCCTTTACAACTCTTTTCATGTCAAAGAAGAAAAAAAGCCAGTCAGTCACTCAATAGTGTCTGACAGTGAAGTCTAGCAAGTAAACGGGTTTCCTTGCATAATTTGAATATGAGGACACTGCTATCGTTTAAATTTCACAGATAGGACATACATGACATATTTATAATTCCTGCAAAGTTCTACAGCATTTGAGGTTGGCTGCAAAAGGGACATAGTACCTTTAAAGGGAAGCGGAATTACGTACCCCTCGAAAGAGTTTCGGGGTTATTAAGGTATAGCTTTGCTGTGATCAGAAGGTCCATATCGTAACTACACTGAAGTTGATATGAATCTGTTTATCTGTTACGCACCTCTCTTAGGGGGGGGGGGCATTATGTACCCCTTGTTAGGTATTTGGAATAATTAAGGTGTAGCTTTGCTGTAACTATACTGAGGTTGATTATATCTGTTGGGGATCGCTTTTAAAGGGGAGGGGGCATTATGTACACCTCATTAGGGAATTTGAATTACTAAGGTGTATTTTTGCTGTAACTATACTGAGGTTGATATGAATCTGTCTATATCTGTTAGGGACCGCTCTTAAACGGGAGGGGGCATTATGTACCCCTAATTGGGGATTTGGAATTATTAAGGTGTAGCTTTACTGTAACTACATTGAGGTTGATATGAATCTGGATTATATATGTTAGGGACCGCTTTTAAAGGGGGAGGGGGCATTATGTACCCCTCATTAGGGATTTGGAATTACTAAGGTGTATCGTTGCTGTAGTCATACTGAGGTAGATATGCATGTGGATTTAATTTTATCTGTATATTGGTAAAACGAAATAAAGCTTATCAAAGGTGGCATATTGCTATAAGCGCAAATCAATACATTTGATCCGATATATAATTTTCTGATAGCTATTTTTTTAATGTATTGAACTGAACTTGAACATCAATGTTGAAAGATTTGTGTATTGATAATGTAGGGAAACAGATGCTGCTTTCCATATTATGATGGACAGGTGCAATTTGTTATAAAAACTTTAGAAGGGATAACAAATTATCTTGCTCTCCATCAACTCAAGTGGTATGCGATTTCCAAATGATTTTTCATTAAATTGATGATGAAAAAAACATTTGATTTGGTTTAATTTTACATTTCTCAGAAGTTTTATAAATATCCTGACGAACAAATCACTACATATTTCAAATAAGACCTTTCCGCTAATAAATCTCCGAAATGATTCCAAGAACATAGGATGAAAGTGGGATTATTATTAACTGACATTGAATAAATCAAATAAAAATATGTTAAAGCCCTCATTAAGTTAACTGTTCTGGACCAGTTAACAATTATTGTTCCATCAGATATATAGACTCCATGAAATAAAAACAGAAGGGTTCATTTTCAGATATCACTCTAAAAAAAAATAGGGTTCAAAGATTGTTAGTGTTTATTGAGACCAGACGGACACCGATCATATGACTCATAGTTTGTAGATCAATAGTTGAAGATGTTCTTCGTGCAGTTGCGTCTTTAGAGGTGTCGTGGTCTAGTGGGTGCGTCATCGGCGTCGAAAAAAGTACACATTTTGACCCAACTATGTCCTTTTTTTACGTCACTTTTTACGAACTATGTCAATCTCTTGATGGGACCCCTGAGTTGGTAAATTTTCAAGACTAGAAATAATGTATTCCATTTTTATAGCGCTGAGTACTAACGTTTCTAAGTGCTTTACACTGTTATAATTGTTCTTATCCCGGTCATTGGATTCAATTGCTAATCCGCACGTGATAGTGCACACGCGCCACTCCCTGGGGAATATTCAGGTCTGGTGCCATTTACAAGCGCACACATTATCGTTCGCATCCTACCAGATACCCATTACACACCTGGGAGGAGGGTTCTAAATGTAGATCGAAGGACATTAAAGGGCATTAGTGCCATGTCGGGGATCGAACCCACGCCCTTGCATTTCAAGTCAAGTGCTTCAACCATTCGACTACGACAGGCGATAGGAAGGAAAATAAAAGAGAAAGGCTGTATAGAAGAGAAGAACAAACTGGAGAGAAAGAAAGATATGGAGAAATTAATTTTTAAAAAGAGGGAAAATGAAAGACATAAATATATACAAAGAGACGAAAACAAATTAGAATATTGATAACAAATACATATTTTCGTGATTATAGGAATGATCGTAGGCAACATCTGGAGATATAAAAATATTTATTTATTTATTATTATTTATTAGATTCTAGTTTCAAGGGAGCTTACTTCTTTTCCCCTCTCTTTTTATTCAAGTAAATCCGGTTTTGATTCTATATTTTTATTTGTCTTTAGCTTTAGAAAAAACTAATTATTTCTCTGTATGCTTTTAAAGCACACCTACATTTACTCTGTATATCCTTGTAATTTAAACTAAGGTAGATCTCTATTTGAATATTTGGGGGAAAAATATCTAGAGGAAAATAGTCAATTGAACTTTCAATATAAAGTTTACTAAAGGGTAACAGATTCGCATAATCCAATAGCAAACTACATGTGTATATCCGAATCGGTTATCCAGTGTTGCAAAAAAAAGAATTGGCATTAAGAAATAAAATTCCTTAATTCATTTCAAGAATCTCCTCAAAAACAGGGGATGAAAAGATCAAAGTTTGATAATAGCAAGTATCACCAGAACCAGAGTCGAGTTGATAGTCAGTTCATCTTTGCAATTGCACGATCCTTTTTTCCCCGCGCTATTTTCCGCGCGCCCATTACAAGCCCGCGGGTCGATCGTTGATTTTCATTGTAAGTTCAAAGCCGAATCGTTTACCACGATTTCACGGGTATTTAGATGCCCCTCTCCTCGTATAAAGAATAAAAGTAATAATGACATCAAAGTGATTTATGATGTTGACATTGCTCCTTTACCATCATGTTCATAATTGAGAAGCGGTCGGTAGCATGCATGTCGACTGCCACTGACTGAATGTACATAGCTCCACGCTTCGCCAATGTTAACCCTCTCAACACTACGCTGTCTGTCAACGAGTGTATTTTTTCTCTCTCTTCCCCCCCCCCTCTCTCTCTCTCTCTCTCTCTCTATTTTGTCTCTTTGTCTCTATACCTGTCTCTTGTCGCTCTCTCTCCTCCTCTCTTTCTCTTCATCTCTCCATTTCTCATTTTATCTATCTTTCTCTCTCTCGCCCCTACCTCTCTCTCTCTTTCTCTCTCTCTCTCTCTCTCTATTTCTATGTTGTCTCTTTGTCTCTATTTCTGTCTCTTGTCGCCCTCTCTCTCCTTCTCTCTCTCTCTCTCTCTCTCTCCATCTCTCATTTTATCTCTCTTTCTCCCTCCCGCCTCCACCCTCTCTCTCACTCTCTTTCTCTCTCTCTCACCCTCCCACCCTCTCTCTCTCTCTCTCTCTCTCTCCTACATCTCTCTATATATTCTATAACTATATTATGTATGTTTGTATGTGTGTACATATGAAGAGTTTAATTCCACAGAGAGCTAAATCCATTTTTGTAACTTCAGAGAAAGAAGAATTTATTTATCAGATTTTGTACAGGCGTCTACGAAAAAGTGATATTAGAAGGGTGCATTTTTTCATAATTGCTCCCAAAATTTAGGTAAATACTTTTGTTGAAAGATGGGTACTCAAATGAACAATGTTCTGATATCAATAACTCAACTTTCATCAAAAGTCGATTTAGCTCCTTTTGGAATTAAGCTATTCATATATAAATCTTTATTTTCTCCGTATCTCCTATCAATCGGTTGCATGTCGACTGTCTATCTACGTTTAGCTCCACGCTACATCAATGTTAACCCTTTTAGTACTGCCTCTCTGCCAAAAAGACATTAACCTTCAATGTGGCAAATACGAGGAGTTAACGCCCCTCTGGTTCTGATCATACGAAATGTTTTTGTATTTTTCTACAGCCCTCCTGACTTTCTCCGATATACCCTGAACGAGGATTAATAATTGTACATTCGTAAGCAATATTTGTTTCTCTTTCTCTTTCTTCTAATCTCATACGGACCATCAAGTATAAATACAGTGTAAAGAAAACAAAATTTATCATGTTTTCGGTCATTATTTCCCTGTCACTTTAATGGACTGTCATTATAAATATTGTCATAAATGATAAGGAATTGAGAGGTGAATCTAATGTCGACTATAGGTATAATCTAGTAAACTATTTGTTTACCTGAATTAGATCAGTGTTATGACAAATATGCTTCTGAATAATTATTACAAACTAAATCAGATCACAAAATGCTTTATATAAGGCACACGTCGACTGTCTATTCCTTATTTGCACCCATCCATTTTTTGTTTTTACAATTCTTTTTCTCATGCGATTGTATTAATGGCGTATCTCGACTAAAGAGACGGCGTGACTCTAGCAACCAATCGCATCACTTCTCTGAGGGGCGGATCGGGGATTTTGTAAAATTAAGGGAGGGGGGGGGGGGGGGTCACAACACCAAAAATCTCTCACAAGCAGCACAAAAAACGGCTATGACTTTATATTGACAAGAACCACTCCCTCGACACTACCCCCCCCCCCAAAAAAAAAGTTTAAAAAACTGTTATCATCTTATCAGGTGTCATTATGATTTTGGTCAAAGATGTTGAAATGGAGTCTTGGAGACATAGAATAAAATTAAGGGGTACGTTCTATGTAATGAAGGGATGTTAAATACTGGCTTTTGAAAGGGGGCACGAGCCTCTTGCACCCCCTTAAATCCGCCACTGACTCCCCTCCCCTCCCCTACCCTCCCAACCTGATTCGCACCTCTACCCCTCATCTCCTTTTCCTCGGCGCCGTATAGCTGAATAGACTGATAGATGAATTTTACAATACCACTACGGCCGCCGGGTAACTAATCCTTCAAAATGTCAGAAATTTGTGATAATTGGGCAACAAAATATCATGATTGATGGTCGGAGAACATTGAATGGCGATATAGATTTGGGCTAGAACTAGACTTCAGAAATGTCCATGTAGACAATTTCCGTTTTTCAGCTTCGCCGAATCCCATGCAGAGAGACATGGGATAGCTAGACGGTGAAACCTCGACCATTTTAAACACTTCCATTTTAAAAACTTGCTGGTTGGAAGAAAAATGACCATCATTATAATAGCAAATAATCATTTTGCTCCAAAGTTGAATCATATTTTGTTACTTCACCCCAGTCAGTTATACCGGGAGGAGAGACCTGAGGGTTGCAAGAATTCAGTTCACTTTCCGCCTCCCAGGCACAGGTGACGCCAAATTAATAATAATAATCATAATAATTCACCAAACATTTATTTTTATTCCCGTCTATGTCTTGGACCCGGTACCCGGTCTTTTAAGACATGTTCATTAAAAAGTGGTGACCCTAATATATAGTTTCATATTTTAAGTACACATTATTTCTTTAAAGCTTATCTGCCATAGTTTACAGGAGGGATTAGACCGCTCTGCAATGTCACTGGACAGGTGGTTATCTCATCAACTCAGCTCTCAATTAACATAAGAAAAAGAGGATCATGGGGGACCAATGGTCACCGATTAGGCATTGTATGTTATATAGAGGGCGCAAGTACCTACAAGTAGTGCAGTGGGCCTTTAA
This sequence comes from Strongylocentrotus droebachiensis, assembly GCA_035222895.1. Classification (NCBI taxonomy): domain Eukaryota; kingdom Metazoa; phylum Echinodermata; class Echinoidea; order Camarodonta; family Strongylocentrotidae; genus Strongylocentrotus; species Strongylocentrotus droebachiensis. The sequence continues at coordinate 392,286 of JAVYIG010000294.1, read as the reverse complement.
ACTTACTGTGACAAAAATGAACCAGTTGACCTATGGCTCTCATTCAGTGTTTGTAGCTATCAGTGTTTGTAGCTATCAGAAAAACAGAAAAAGGAAAAGAATCTATATTTATCTAAATACAAACTTCATTGAGTTTTCATTGGTAGAATTAAACAGTCATTAGAGTGGTAAGGTTTAACCCAATACAGAAATCTTGCATATTTTGCATCTAGCATCGGGGTATGCTAAATTTTCATAACAATTGACATTTTCCAGCCAATGTGGAGAGCCTCTCGACAGAATTTTTAAATTCTTTTAGGTGATCCTCAGGCATTGGCTGGTGCTAAATATCATTATGTTTACAGTATGTTCTATCATTTGTTAACCTTGTGATGTTTTGTATGTTATCATCTTGCCTGGAAATGAAATAAAAAAATAAATAAAATAAATAAATAAATAAACAATATTTTTCCTGGTATGTTTGGGAATAAAATCTATTTAAGAATAAAATTAATTTTGATAAATTTGAAAAGGTTATTCACAAAATTGTTGTCGTTTTCTGCGATAAAAGAGGAATTCTTAATTTATTTCGTTATGGCCTCGTTTTTAACGTCCCCTAGAGGAGCTAAGAATGGAAAAAGAAAAAAGGAAAAAGAGAATAAAAGAAAAGAACAGAAAAAAGAAAGGCACTGAGCATGGTGGGATTGAAAGAAAAACGAATTTCATTTTTTGGAGAAATGAATCAAGTGGCCGTTGTTTTCTCAATTATTTTGCTGCGCATAACGCAGAACACTTTTTTTTCTTCATTCTTACTTTTCTTCAAACTATTCCAAGCTTGTTAATGCCTGACTAAGATACACACATCAACTTATTGTGATATTGATTGGAATTTATATCAAATCATTTTATTTAGAAATAATGTGAAAATGTTCCAAATAGTTACGCAAAAATATTATGAAAAAGATAATTTCAAATACGCTGTACGAAACTTTGAAATGAAAGACAGTAGCCGTAAACTTGTTAAACGTCACTCAATTTCTATTGTAATTTTGGTATTATCCTCTTTATCAGAACGGGTCGAAGTACGCATACAAAAATATTTTGAGCAAACTTAAGGCAGCAATTTTGTTTATGAAAGCTTTTCTTTAGTTTCCTTTTCGGTATCATACGCAGAGTCGGCATATTTTCACAATTATGTTTGTTGTTCCCACGATAGATTAAGTAAGAATTTGAAGCGATTAGTCCCTCAAGCCGACCAGAACACCTCAAATCAATCATAACTTATTTTTCTTCACTTTTTTTCTCTCTCACAAAATGTGCAATCATGTCGACATACCTTAGCGAATATGTTGCTTACATTAGGGAGCTTACTTTAGCGCTTAACATTTTCATGTTGACTCTTTAAATGTAACATGGAAAAAAAATGAATCGAGGAGTCTCGAGTTCAAGGTGAAAATGAATTTTTGGTAAGCTCTGAAACTGTAGTGATATGGAAATATTTATAAAGTAATTTATGTTTGGGCGTGTGTGTGTGTGTGTGTTTGAAAGATATATATATATATATATATATATATATATATATATATATATATATATATATATATATAAAGAGAGAGAGAGAGAGAGAGAGAGAGAGAGAGAATTTGAGTTTGAATTTATTACTAAATCACTAATATGCACATTCATTCATTGTCAATACAATATACATACATATTATTGGGTAATTGGAGCTAACAAAGGGAAAAATGCTAATCGAGGTTAGTTAGAACCCGAGTAAATCTATCATTAATTCACATTGAACGCAGTTTAAATTGTGTTGTTTGGTCTACATGCAAATTAAATTTCATATATTCTAAGGAATGTAAATACAATATTTCCTAATAAAATTACAACTACATCATTTAGCTTTATCTATAGCTTAAAGTTATTATGTCCCTTTTGCAGTCAACATCACATTCTGTAGAAATTTGCAGGAATTATGAATATGTCACTAATGTCCTGTCTGTGACATTTAAACGTTAGCAGTGTCCTATTCAAATTACGTTTACTTTCTAGACTTCACTGTCAGACACCATTGAGTGAAAGGGAACATACATCATTATTTTGTCTACATCAATAACCCACTACTTGTAATGTATGGCCAAAATTAAACTGATTGAATCTTTGCGCAGCACAAAACGTACGACTATTCCGTACAAGGATCTGAAAATCAGACTATTTGATAAAAGGACTGCAATCCCTGACTTCGATTCGACAACTAACGGTCGTTATTTGCACACAAAAAGACATTTTCAAGCCCTTTCGTTTTGAGGGAAGTTATGAATTAGAATTATCTATCAAATGCCGTTGGAATCTAACCTTTTCGTTCTTTTGGCCTGCAAATGGGACATGGTACCTTTAAGATAATCAGTATTACAATCATTCAGTCAAACATATTCATCACCTAGAAATTTTCTAGTAGAGAGATGGTTACATGGAAAAGAGAGGGATTCAGACACAGAAACAGACACCCATCTGTATAATTAATATTACACATGAGAGGATAAAACAGATAGACAGGTTAACATAGATGTGGAGCGAGAGAGAGAGAGGGAGAGGGAGGGGCAGACAGAAGACGAGAGGTAAAGATACCGATTGTGATAAACAGTTATGAAACATGAGTTGTCCTTTTATGTGTAATAGGGACTTTTAGATTTGCTTGGACTGATACGTGTAACGTCCATTCAAGGCAGTGCATTAAAAGGACGTCGATCGTAGCAATCCACGTTGTCGTTGTGCAAATCTAAAAGTCCCTAATGACCGTATTTGCGCCACACCCAACTTGTGGATCGGATAACTGACTATGACTGTCGGGGGATGAGATTAACCTTAAGTAGTTTAACCATGTACTCTACAGACCTCAATGAGTATTGGAGTAGACTGAATCATCAAGAGGTCACCGTAGGTTATTGTGACGTCACTCAAATCATTATTTGAATGTGTGGTTTCGACCAAGAACGCTCATATTCGTAGAAAGTCTTTGTGTGGCGAAACATTCATGGACACCATTCTGATTTCTATTTCTAGTTTGGGTTTTTTAGTTCTGCGGTGATCATTTTTCTGCACTTATTTACCAAGAGCGACGCAGTCATGTTTTAAATACCCGTCAACTCGAATCGAGAAACCTTTTGAGAATTAACCGTAAAGATCCTAATATGGATTTGATATGCCTGATTAACGATTTTTCCAAGTTAGTCTACCACAATCCCTTTTCTGTCCCCATGGCACAATTGTGTCGCTAATGATAATCAGCGTTGCTTAGCTTAAAAGGACCAAAAAGTATCTTAACCTTAAATATCTTAACCTTAAGTATCTTAATTCTTAACGAAGAGGTTTACGTCGCTGGCGTGTTCCAGTGTACTTTTGGAGCGAAAATCATTACAAACTGTTTAACCGTCTTCAAAATTGTAAAACTATAATTTGTTTTAGACCCCGTGCTAGAGATTTTTGTGTTAGGTATTACATTTGTTACTTTTGATCTACCGTATAATCAATCAATATATGAGCCTATGTTCCTTATTTCTCAAGAATTTCCAATCATAATGATTAAGAAATCTATGAAAGAAAAAAAACCTGTCAGTTTTGAAAGTCTTATCACTGTTGATATATGGAATCTTATGGACGTCAATTTATCACTGTCATTAATTTTCTCACATCTATTTGACGTCTAGGTTCATTGTTGCAGTTGTGGTTTTCATAATCAGTTTTATGAGTAGGTGTGTCTCATATTCCTTATTCGAATTCCTTCATAATAATGATTAAAGAACCTGAATCTTTACTGAAAATGAAATTTTGAGTTTTGCAGATCTTTACTATTATTTATTCAATTATTATTCTCTTGTTTGGTTTGTACTTTTGGAATACCATTATTGTTTTATTCAGGCAAGGTTTGACACGGCCATTAATTTTCTTTCATTTGTTTGACGTCCATGACTTCTAGGTCACTTGTGGTTTTCGTCATCAGTCTTGTATGAGTCATTGTGGTGCACCTTTCTTCGAACAAGTTTGATTTATTTCTGACGTCATCGGTCAAAAGGTCACTTTGTTTTTTGTTCGTGTTCTTTATCAACATTACGAAACCCCTGTTCAGCTGTCAGTAGCATTGATAATGATAACATTTTAGTCACTAAATTTACATCAATGACATTCGAACACATATTCATAAGACGAAAAGATAAATAGTGATTCAGCATCTCTAAGCCTTCTTCTTCTTCCCCGGGTCTAGCTATATCAGTTGGTGCTCTTTTAAATCTTAATGTTTTTTGTGTTAAGCAACTAAAATGTGCAATTATGACTAGCAGTCATGCTCCTATATTTTCAAACTATTCTAAAAACATCATAATCGCCTCCGATCAGCATGTTGAACCTACAAGAAAACAATGATTTCCAACCAATAATTAACATCTTTACGCAGCAATTTATCGCCAGAATAAAAATATTAATCCCCATGGCCTTAACTAATTTCCGTTTTTTCCTTTTCGATAGAAAAATCTGCTTCGAAGCGTGCGATTACTTTTATGGAGATATACCAGGGTAGCTGATTTCTCAAACTTTTGCTCCGACTTTTCTCTTTTTTTAACTTTCATTCCTCCTATTCAGCAGCACTTCATGGACCATGTCACTCTATCAAACTTTCACATTTTCTTTTACGCCTTTCTGTACTAGGTTTTGTTGCCTCAGCTCATCACATGTGTTTGCTGTGATGGCATCACAGAAGTAGACGAGTCGATAACAAATAAAAGTAATTAATCGATCGCAGTTCAACAGCAGTTAGCTGTCCATCAAATCCTGTGAGAAAATGAGAGAGAGACAGAGAGAGAGATAGAGAGGGGAGAGGGAAAGATACATAATTGTGGACAGAGAGAGAGGGACTGATGAAAAAAGGAGGATAGTGATGAAGATACAAAGAGAGGTGAGAAAGGAGGTAAAGGTATAAAGAGAGAGAGAGAGAGAGAGAGAGAGGGCAGTGGAGTCAGAGATAGAGGGAGGGAGAGAGAGAGAGAGAGAAAGACAGACTGACATACATATAGAGGAAAGTGATAGAGTGGGGGCAGGCCTAAAATAAGGACATAGGTGAAAGAAATAGAATGGGAGAGATGAGGAGAAGGTAAAGATATTAAGATTAAAATGGGATAAGAGAGGAGAGGAGGGAGGGAGAATAAGATCGAAAGGGAGAGGATGGAAAACATGAGAGAGAAACGAAGTGAAAGATAGACAGATAGAGAGATAGAGAGAGAGAGACAGAGAGAGAGAGAGAGAGACAGAGAGAGAGAGAGAGAGACAGAGAGAGACAGAGAGAGAGACAGAGAGAGAGAGAGAGTAAGATAACATGGAGAGGAGACATAACGAGAGGAGAGGAGTAAACATGATTTCGACCTTCGCCTATTGTATTGAGCGGATTGACACCTTTATTTGAGACAAATATCTCTCAAACAATGTACACACCTGCACACTACCCACTCAAACATTTGGCGTGCAACTTCAGGCTTAAAGAATGAACCTTTTTACAACTTTTCAACAACTCAGGCGAAAAAATTGATACCTAGGTGTTAACATTGCCTCATATGACCATTAAACAGACAACAATATAAGACATATCCTTTTTGATAATAAAAAACTCGATGCACTTTCAATAAAAGTAGTTTACCTTCATATAAACGAAATAACGGGTCTGAACATAGTAGACTAAAACGTGCAAAAGTTAAACGTGCGCGTGATCATGCGACGTGGATGTAAAGTTTTCGTGCGCCAAACGTGAGACAGGAATCGTATTGCAATGGCGTCAAAACTTTATTGACCAATCACGTGGCTCTATTACATTTGCAGTGTGCGTGCGTATGACGTGCACAGTTTAAGTGGAAATTTTACCTTTGGTATACATGATAGAGTGTAAAGATATGAAATCGGGGTTCAAAATACCATGTTTTATGGTAAGTTGCACATAAACTTGCTTATGAAGGCCTATTAACGGATTACAGAATGTATGTTATATTACCTAGCTATCAGGACGAATTGAACACAAGCTGTAACCATTATTTCTCCAAAGCCTCCTCATATGCAGTAATGATGGACAAATTAAGACTATTAAAGTCTATGAATTTTGAAGTGGTTGATTTTTCTGTTCATAAATCTGAAACTGCATCCAAAATTTGTTAAAGTAAATATAGGGCCGTGTGGTTATTATTATGAGCGGTAATTTTTGTTCTTCCTCTTTTGTATTTATTTAATTTTTGAAGGCACTCCTTATACATGCACATAAATGCAGAAACTTGGATTTGGATAGATGCGTGTTAGCCCCAAAACGTAATTAATAGAACATTCATATAATGACATATATTTAATATTTATCAAATATCTATTGGAAAGAAAATTAGAGAGTACCGGACTAAGAGGGAAACAAAGAACTACTAAGTAACTGGGAGTGGAACATTAAGATATGGAGTAGCATTACAGTGCAAGAGTGTACTAGGGGGGCAGAAACACAGACGTGTGGACAAATTTGGCAATTAACGTCCGAGCCTTCTTATATAGATACATGTTATACATTCTATTTGATGGAAAAATAGTGATTGAAGATTCATTGTTCGTTTGATTACATTTCTGATGGCCGCTATGACCTGCCCGATAGCCCATGACATGGGAATTCATTACATAATACGTAAGGTTATCTGGTACAGTGCCCTTTTGACCATGCGATTGACATACGCTATTATACTCCATCGATCTTTCGTTGAAAATAAATCAATTGCAAGACAACGGTCTTGAAGTTAATGGCTTTTCTTTTCTTTTTCTTAGCGGTATTTGCTCAAAGGCATAAGGTGAAGATAAATAAATGAGGTATCAGATTACAAGGAGTTGTATCAGGCCATAAGTCCGTATCCAGACATGTTCTGTCTATGTTCTTTGTCTCTTTAAACATGCGGTCTCATTCTGAGGACTGCAACATGTAGTTTCTCAGCTCACCACGTGGTTTTTAAGACGGCAATTAACACGTTAGAGAAAGAAAAAAAAGCTGTTAAAAATGGACTTATTTCTATAAAATAATTAATTGTTTTGCATAGATCACAAGAATTCAGATGCACAGTTTTTGTTTAAGCAGACTTCATCCGGTAGGCGACCACACCCATTTGGCGGAAAGGCGCCATTATCATGGAGGCGCCATTTTTTGTTTGTTAGGCGCCATTTTAAGTTACACTAAATTTTAAGTTATGTTCAACCTCGTTCGTAAGAGCATAACAGGGACGGAGGAGCAGTGTAGATCATTTGGTTTTCTTTTAGAGAATGTTAGAATCGATTTCATTCTAGAATAAACTATTAATTAATTGAGTATAAAGAGGACAACCATTAATTTGTATCGCCTTATGTATTTCAATCGTGTTGATTGTGTTGATTGGTGATTGTGTGTTTCCCACATGTTTCTTGTATCAAATGTAGCCGTCACAAAAGAAATGCAATCAAAGGTCCAACGACAAACTAATCTCTTCAATGAACTTCCTCCACATTCATAAAGCATTATCAAACGACGGAATAGGCATTGGCTTGCAATTATTTGTTGATTGACGTCATTTCAATAAGTATACAAATCACAAATCTCATTTCAAACCGAAGACAATATGCGTTATCATAGACACGATAAGGTGTTTGTTTTGATACCCGAGTTTTGTTTGATTGTTTTATCTTTACATTTATTTTTCTTGTATATCTGTGTTTAACATTTCGTCAACGTACGTGCAAGTATTGCTTAATCATTCATTTTCTTTGTCAATGAATATCACAATGAAACAATAAAAGTTCATTTAATTTCGGCAGCATCTACTTTTGTTTTGCTTGGAAAGGTAAGCCAAATAAAAAAATAAAAAAAAATTGGCGAATATTGACCGACATATAAAAATTAGATGCGCATTTTCCCCATCTGACGAAAATCATAATTCAGATAATGTTTACTTCAAGAGCTTATCATTATGCTGATGAGGGAAGAAGTGATATGCTGATTTGCAACAGGCAATATTGTAATTGTTTCATAAATCCAGCTAGAGGCCCAAGCTTGAAGTTAAGGGGAAAAACAGTTTCAACAAATAATTATCTTACTTATTCCATATCTATATATTTGTTTGTTGATTTATTGTTCAAGTAAGAAATACTGTTTTAAAGCAAGTGTAAACTAGAAAGTATCTCTCTTTGAAGTACACCCGGATCGACCTACGGCTTTAGTTCCTATCCAAGGAAATGTGAATAGTGTGCACCTGTTCACTTATGTGCATTTCATAGCTTTGAAGTTTAAAAAACTTTCGACGAACAAAAATGAGTGATTTGGGCCATTTATTTTGAGGAAACTCTCGACAACTGAGGTCGTGGGTTCGACGCGTGGGCCTCGCGCCAGTCCTCGTTTACCTGTATCTCGGCTAGCGCGGATTGAAAAGGTTTTGGCACAGGAGCGTACCAGGGGTACGTGCTCGGTCCCGCTCCGCACCTTTATTGGGGTGTGCGCGCTGGTTGCGAGAGGTGCTCGCATTGTTTGAGGAACCCGTATGACGTGTGGGTATGTCGGGGTGCACCTGAAACGATCAATACAGAGCTTACCTGTCCGCTGTCCTATTGTTTGCCTCACCCTCCTCAACAACAGAACTCTAGAGAGAGAGGGAGAGAGGGACACGCTTACAGTGGAGTTCTATGCAACGGAATTCATGTGAGACAACCGTGGGAACGAAGCTCACTCGCTCTTCTCACACTTATTGTTCCAAATACCTCAGCGCATCGCGCTAAGACTATAAAACTCGACGAGGTTAAAGTATTAACTTTTGAAAGAAGAAGCGAGTCGGGGCCTTTCGTTTTTACCTCGATCTTTTGATGTTATTTTTTATCTCAAAGCATCACGCTCACAATGGACGAATGTGGTCTTTTCTTTTGAGTCTCGTGATGTTGACGATTTTTGGGGCAAGGTGAATCTTTCTGGGCTTATCCTGATGGCCTCTTCATCGCTTCTAAAGAATAATACATCAGAGTAAAAGAATAAAAGAACAATACCTCGTCTGTCATTTTATTTTATTTTGAGTGCTTTGTAAAACGTCGGAAAAGCTTGACAATTAATTTATCATATACCATCGCTCGGAAGCGAGAAAAATATTTTCGGCATCAACAATACTTTTGTGAATTCGCGTGAACAACAATGTGTTTGGCGGTCGCCGATGAATCTTGATTTATTTCGAAGAGAAACACAACTTTTGGGATAATTCACTCTTCAACCTCGAATAAAGTAAGGAAAAAGAGAAAAGCGTTGTCATTTGCTAGGCAACACATTTTTGGGAATATCGGATGAATATCGGTAGTGATCGGAATGAAGGAGAAGGTTGATCTACTTTTACCAAAAAACTCGACCAGCTTTAGCTAATATTTTTCGAACAAAGCCATACAGTCGCTTTTCGTTTGGAGAACACTCCTAGAAGTTCCATGACAAGAAAAGAGAACGAGAATTGTATCATTTTAAAAGTTTGCAAGAGGATTCGAAAGTTAGCGGTGGAAAATTAGCTGGAAACGGTGACTACCTGGATCGCCAAGATTGGTCGTCTGCTACGAGTGAGATTTAATCGGTTTTTAGGCGCGCGCCGCGGGTCGTCCCGAGATAAGTCGCCCACACCACTGGTAATGACACCTTCTACGGATGAGATGTCGTCGTCAGAGAAACCGAGTAGAAGCCATGAAGGACGAAAGGTAAGGTATCAACTCTCTCTCTCACCCACCCACTCTCTCTCTCTCTCTCTCTCTCTCATCAACCCACCCACTATCTCCCACTCTCTCTCTCTCCAAATCAATTCCCCCTCTCTTTCTATCTAAATGTATATCAATTCACCCGGGCAATTCACCCCCGTATTCACGTTTTGAAAATCTATTTTCCTCCCTCTACACTTAAATATTAAAAAACTCACTTTATAAAACACACACACACACACTCTCTCTCTCTCTCTCACCATCCACCCAACCACTCTCTCTCTCTCTCTTTCTCACCCAACCAACCACTTTCTCTCTCTCTCTCTCTCTATATATATATATATATTCATTTTCACCCCACTATTTCTATCTAAATTCATACCAATTCACCCGGGCAATTCACGTTAAATATATAGAAAATCTATCTTCCTCCCTCTACATTTAAATAAAATTGCATATTTTGAAAAAACCCACTGTAGTAGGTCCATGATAAAACACACACTCTCTTTATCTCACTCTCTCTTTCTGTCTTTCCCTCATGTGATCTATAACAAATGTTTACAAGCATTAAAATTATTATGATTATATGAAACTCTCTATTTCTCTCTTTCCCAATTTTTTCTTTAAAAAAAAGAAAACGTTGCTCTAGTTTATATGTCATTCTGGATTATATTTTACACCCATTCGCCCCCCCCTCCCAATTTTCTCTTATTGCATACCGTATTTTAAACACGCGTTTATATTTTGAGGAGAATACCCAGAATTACAATTATTAGGTATATATGCGTTTTTGTTTCATTGCCGTTGCAGATATTGATATTGATTTTAATTAAGTGGGGAACTTGTTTCCTAACTAGTCTTTTATTTATACAGACATTTTCCTGTAATATGTTAAAAGGTATAATACCCCCCCCCCCCCCAATGTTTCACTCTCTCTGTCTCACTCCCTCTCCCCCCTCTCTCTCTCTATCTCATACCGCACTTTCACCTATCTCTTCCTTGATTTCTCATTGTTAATTATCAAGCCAGTCCCTTTATCTAGACTTAAGATCAGGAAATTGCAACAAAAATGCACAAGAAGGAAATATGACTGAAGAATTGGTTTTCATTCTGTTCAGCCTTCTATTCCCTAAAAGGTTGATTAATATACGAATTATCGTATTGAAACCCGACTTTTAGGTCGTAAAGAATTAAAAACTTGAATACCATGATCTCTATATGAAGGATTATCCCCCAATGCATAATCTCTCTGTAATTTTACATTTACATTTCATAAGTTTATATTCGACTTTACATTATTGATAATGGATATTTGTTCTATTTCCGCACCTCAATCACTTTAAGTCATATATCAACAAACTATATTCAGTAAAAAGAAGTCGGTAATTTTTGTAATCAAAGTGTCAAGTAAATGTGTTCTATGGAATATTGATGGCATTCATTTATTTTTTGTAAAAGATAATTCGATAGTAAAGTTTTTTTTAGCTGGATTTGAATTTTCTTCTTTATTCTACAATAAAGCGCAAATGAATATTATATTTTCATTCATGAGCTATAATTTGCTATTTAAACAAATCTTCATGTAAATATCCTAGAAAAAAAAAAGCGTTAATACACTTTTAAATTATTTTAGTGTATCTGAGAAATACATAGTTTTTGATTAACTTCAATTTCCATTTTCCATTTTAATTTATTTATGTTTCCAACAAAGCATTACGAATCAATTATAAACATTTACAACAATTTGTATACATATTGTAAACAGAGGGGTCCACTAAAAAGCAATGCCTTGAATACTTAGGAATAATGAGTAATTAAATTAACAAGTCCGTAACTACAAAAGGAACAACAAAATAGGGAAAAAACTAAAGTAATAATGTTACAAAAATATAAAAAATCTTGTACTTCCTATTAAAATCATTTTATGATAGAGATGTCCTCTTGTTCCTGTCCAGCTTTCCTCTCATTTCTCTCTTTTTGATATATTCCTTCAAATCAGACAAACATTTGATACATTTTTCTTCGCCTCGTACACCAAATGAAGGATGGATGTTTTCTTGACCTTTTCCACATGTGCTTTATAGTTATGTCAAGTAATAGTATTCATGATATAAATTCTAATGTTTTTTTCTTGGCATCACCTTTTCACTTCTGACATTGTGGAATAACATTTTTTGACATTTATGATCCGGATTTTTATTTCTTGCCCTACAAAATTTGACATAGTCGTAAATATACATCTTGAAGACATATTTCTTTAGTTTTTCTTTTATTGGAAACTGATCATTTTATGATCAACTATTAGGTTTGCTATTTATTGCGTTTTTTTTCTATTGACGGAAATCTATTCTATTTACGTCATCGTATTATATATAGGCATTTGAACCATTCCTTCCCGTTTGGAATAAACATCAGGTATGATCATTTCAATATTTATTCTTTCTATTCGTGTTTCGCAAATTTATACCCGGATATAACTGACCTTTCGATTTATATGAGAAATTCCAGAATTACAACAGAATTCAATAGAGTCATTAGTGTTAAAAAGAGACAGGATTTTGCATCTAAATCTGAATGTAATTACAAAGTAGGTTTTAAAGATTGTTTCGCAAACTCCATCTTTAAAAGAAAAGACAAATAAAGAAAGGAAAGAGGGAGAAGACCCTTTCTTTAACTGGTAATTGATTAAGAATGTGAGGAGTAAGGATGAAGCAATAATTGCACTACAATGTGTAGGCTTGCGGATTCTAGTATATAGGCCAACTTGTTCGCCAATATTATTTATACCATATTCAAAACCCATATTCATAACTACGTGTTAAAATGATGCCCTATAGTACACCGATCTGGCATTCCTTTTCAAGGAAAATTTTGACACTGTAAATTGTGTTTTTTTTTCTTCATAAACAGACTAAATTATATATACGGCAACGTGTTTTACTTATACGTCTGCGGACCCAAGCCTCATGTTTTCCATACTGCATTATTTAAAAACTGAATATGCACTTGACATTAGAAATGGCGCCTTTATGAAGTCACCAAAAATTACCCTTTTCTAAATTCATTCGTACTGATTTCCCTATCTGACTCATCAAGTTTATTATGCCATCACTAACAACAGGAGCTGGTAACTTCTTGGTTTGACATATAGAGAATGCACCAATTGAATGCTTCGAGATTGCGACAGAACACTATAACAATACGAATTGTTCCGTCGATCTGTTTCCGCGTTCTGATCACCACGTAATGCTTGTCTAAACTTGTTAGGACATGTCTTTTCAAATCTTTGGAATAATATCTCTCTGATATGATCTTCAGCTGTCTTTGTATTGACATTTGAGGCTTATATGGTGATAACAAAAATATAGAGCACAGACACAAAAATAATATATTTTGTTTCCAGTGGCCTGATAATAATTATCTTTTAAAAATAAGTATTGTGATTGAATCAGCTGTAACTGTCGTTGGACCGGTAATATGTTGCAAAATACAAGGCAAATATGTAAGGTTTGGACATGAGTTGCATTTTCGTCCCAAGATAAACTTTAACAGAAGAATTTATATAAAGTAATTATCTCAGGCAGACCATTCGTTAATTCATTCTTTTCTTAATCTATTTTATAATTACGAGAGGCCTTAATTTCTGGAATATCATTTTAAAAATACAAGAAGTTCTTAAAAAATAACTAATCACGCTTTAGTGGATTCGACAATAGGCCACTTTGTAAAATGGGCAGTTTTAAAAGTAATGTATGAAAATTGAAATATATAATTGGTAAGTTGTTATAAACAAGTCGAAGTTGATGACAAAAGTGAACACTCGAGGGCCAATTTTGCAATCCAGAAAGGATTTTGTACAAATCAATTTCAATCTGATTCATATTCGATTTCAAAAGCACATTGCATCGAAAAAAATTAAGAGGCATTTTTTCTTAAGAAATATCCTTTTAATTGTGAAAACGATATAGATTAAAATGTTTCCCCATTCCTTTTTAGTGTGTATGGTGGTCCCTAATAAAGCAAATCTTTTTGAAAAAGAAGAACAATGTTTGTAATTATATGAGGATAAAAAAGTGAACCAGCTTTAGGTTGATAAATACGTGCAATAAAAAGAGCCTATTCTGCCTTATTTACCATGAAGGGGCTTTTAATCAACAGTCTTTTAGATCATTGGTAACAGAAGAATTACTTTAGGATGACTCCGTTAGGCACGAGACTGGTATAAGGGCTTGGGGAGGGGGAAGCGGGGTATTATATTATAAACTATACCGATCGAAGAAGAAGCCCAAAAGAGAATAGATAGGAAGACAAAAAGGCACACTACAACACCCCTCTCTCAATGCTACCACCAGACTGGGCCCTATGGGGGCACAATTGTAACCCAGCCCCAAAAGGGACCGACTCTATTGTTTGGAATATTGCATGAAAGAATGAAAAAACAAGGGTAAGAAGGGGCAACATTGCACCCCTTGAAACTTAATGGGTCGGGATTCTATTTGGGGTCGGTTTGGCGAGGGGGACTATAACACCTCCTCAAGCTCTAAGTAAAGTCGTCTAGCTTGATGCGTTCGGGGGTGTGGGGGTGTATAGAAGAAGGGGATGGGGGTAAACAAACATGGGATTACATAAGGATTGTTTCCCAATAGGCAGTATAATACGAAAATCTCTGCAATTATAAGAACAAATAGGCTGTCAGTAATGAAGTCGGGGAAGGTCATTTCAGAATAGTATGGCGTCCGCTTGTGGCTACTAAAGCTATTCTTCTCGTTTTAAAAGTGTGTGTGTTTGTGTGTGTGAGATAGAGAGATAGATAGAGAGAGAGAGAGAGAAAGAAAGATGGAGCCTGCATATATAAGATATGTGTATCTATCCATGCTGCAAAGGACACAAATCAACTGATTTTGAAAGCTTATTTTTTATCGGATATTGATCAGTCATGACTCAGGTGTGTATAAAAATGAAATAAATAATTCTTGTCATAAGGAATTTGATCATGGCCTAAAAATGAAACATTTTGTTTTCTTTACTCCAACTATAATTATAGCATTTTCTTTGGATCGATATAAAATCACACACACACTCACACACGCACTGTAAAAAATTGCATTGCAATATTGCAAATTAAGAATAGCTTATTTTTCATTCTGCTTTTTTCTTTTCTTTTCTTGTCTAGTCTTCCAAACCTTTGATGGAGAAGAGGAGGAGGGCGAGGATCAATGATTGTTTGACAGAATTACAGACTATCCTGGACGCCCTTAACCCAGAGGTAAGAAAACTAAGACTTCTTGCTTATCCCGCCATTGTTTTTGCAATTTTTTTACCAAGATTGAAAGTTATGAAAAACATCATCGTACGCCTAATCGATGTGATATCCTAATTGTTATGCACACCATGGCCGTTCTGTTCAGAGTTCTGAATCGCCTTTAGCTGTGCTATCCAAACCATAGACCTGATCATAATTATCAATATCATTGTATAAATGTTAACTCGAGTAGATATAATGTCAATTCATGATTTAAGAACATATCTATTACTTTAAAGTTTAGATTACATGTATCGAATACCCTGAATTGCCGATTACACAATACACATATTTTGGATGTCAAATAACGAATGTGATGTATTTGTAATAGTTCTATATGATGGGTATTTTCTGAAAAATGATTATCGAAATACATTGATGAGTGTTTACGATTATCAGCAGTAAGAAATGGATGAGTGGGGGTTGGGGGCGGGGGGGGGCTCAAACCTTCCATTTTCTTCACGATGTTCTTAAATACATTAACTGCCAAAGTTCCACATGCTAAAATGAAAGCTATAAAGTTAGTTTGATACTGTTTTCTTCTATCTCAAGGATTACCAACCAATCTTTGAATTTACATTATTCAGCAGACCTCTAGATTGAGAAAAGATCGGGTCTTTGTATCGATTTCATTCATCTTAAGAAAGTGGGATGATATCCATTTTATAACAAAGATTTTCAACCACTTAATGTTGTGGCGAGAAAACAATACATTTTAAGGATTTATGGACCAGCACCGAGTTAAAAGCGTCTCCTTGAGTGACTCAATTCAGCATGATGATGGTAATGGGCTCATTTAATGTAATTTTGGTTTTCATAGGTAATTGCACAAGTTATTTCCAATTATCAGATAATTACTATGCATCGATCATGAAATTGCATATAATTAGGTGCAATTCCTTTAATTTGGGGATCAATTTTCTCCTTAATTTGAATTTGCCTTGGTATGCGTTCAATAGGCACCAAATTGGTTGAAAAATAGCACTTCTCAATAAATCCTCTTTCCATTCATATACCAGGAGTTTCAAATCAACTAGAATGTTAAATTGATGGAGAAAATTTCAAGAGGGTTCGAAGATTCCTTCCTTCCAAAATAACCAATAGATCAACTATAATAGGGATCATAATTGCCCTGGTTTGGCAGGCCAGTTATATCGAATGACATTTGAATGACGTTCGTGAATGGGAGTTTATTAAGGGCCTTTTTGACTGGGTTGCTTGCAATGGGGGATGAAATTGAGTAATTCAGTAGAAATTCGATTAGTTATACTGATCAATCAAACGCATAGTTTTGCCAACTGACTTCTCGCTGTGATTTCAAGATCCTATCCAACATGTTCAACAGTTGATATCAGACATATCAAAAATATTCTTTTAAATAAGGAAAGATAAATCTGGCAGGCAACCTGGCAATTGTAAAGACATGGTAGTAATGAGGTGGTTGGGATAGGCACCACGAACTCTTTATTTGGTCCTTTTTTTAAATAGACAAATATTTCCTTATGCACGTTCTGTTTGTTTGTTTGTTGTTGTTGTTGTTGTTGTTTTGTTTTGTTTTTTTTGGGGGGTGTTATAATCGTCAAATCAAACTCAGAATTCAGATTGAAAATCCAGCGCCGTAAAAGTTTCTTTTTTCTCATGGTATTTCGAGTATTTCAAGTGTTTGTTATACCACTGGTCTAGCATTGTTTACCCTCTCGCTTTTATCTTTAAATTGGCCGGATTTAAGGGGCAAAAGTTAAAGAAAGGGGGTGAAAAAGGGAAGGAGAACAAGGCTTTTCGATTCAGGAGATCTGCTAAATGGGGCCCTACAGTCAGATGAAAAGACGGTCGCCAAACAATTATGTTTTTTTTCTTTCTAACTGGGGTCGAAGCACCATTTAACGACCCTTAGAGATAGAATGAAGGGGTTTTTGACGTAAGAATGAGAAAGTGGACGCCACCCTGTCTAAAAAAAAAAAACCTTTAAGGACCATATCATGCATGGCCAACTCGGCTTGAATTTAAGGGCCTACGTAAGGGTACGATAGTAATGGTGGTGGTGATTTATTTTGAAGTGGTGTTCTCTATAAGGCTTTATATTTGAAAACTGGTTATAAGATGAATGACGTTCATATAACTTGATGTATGATTATACGTGAAATGTACCGCTCATTGTGATTTATGCTAAAATAAATAGGATTGAATTGCTACCTATGGCATGTGGTTAATTAATAATATACGGAAATACACCATAGCAATTTGAGAAGGGAAGCTAGAATAGAGAGACTAAAGTAGGATTTCTAAGACTGAATGTTGAAGGAAAAGATAAATTAGTTGTAATTAATAATTTTAATTATTGTACACTTTAGGCTCTATATCTAATGAAAATTTCGCCAGCGGTTCCAAAATACTCTATCCGGCAATAGTATATACAGTACCTTTACAGCAGAGGATTACTGAAAAATATACAAAACAAAGCAGGCAAACTCATGATCTCAACAACAATTCTATTTCCCTTTAGAAATACCAAGACAATATCAACTAGTCAGTCGTTTCCTCGTTGCATTCATTGGATAACCGTTTCCTTACATTTATCGTTCGATTAAAAGGGAGAGAAGGGTAGAGGATAGAACCAACATGACTTAAGATGGGATTGAAGAATAAAGAAAGAAGGCCTCTTTATTAGTGTTAATCAGTACCTAAGAAAATATTCACCCTCTCACATTTCTAATTCTCTTTTTTTTAACGGAACTCTCTGACAAATCCAACTTTATTTAAAAATATTTGTGGCTTACACCTAGTAAATAAGATCGATTGATCGATCTGTATTGAAAAACAAGTCAGAAAAAAATCTCGGAACCAGCGGGACTTGAACCTGCATCTCCTGCTTGGGCAGCGACTCTACCACTCTATTTACTGGGTGTAAGCCACAAATATGTTTAAATAATTGAAATTTCACAGGAAGCATTACATTTATTAAATCCAACTTTCTTTTCAACAACGAACTAACCCCTGAAAATCAGAGATATAGCATACCTTTAATAGCCACGTGTCCTCCAACTTTCAAAATGGCGCCAATATTGAGGAGACAGTGAGGAGGGCCAGAATGGAACCGCGATCGAGGGCCTCAAATATTAAAGGGGTGTAAGACTTTTTCCTTGTGTCCTGATAGGCAAATTTTTCTCATCATTGGATTTCCAGTATTAAGGCCATTTTACGTCGTACACCATCTATAACACGTTTATCTCACTATTCATTCATAAATGCTTTATTTGTATCTTATCTTAGATTTGTTAAATTTCTCTACTCTAAATATAAACTAGATTGCCCCCTCCCCTCCCCCCAAATATGAAATGCTATGGGTTTCTTATTATAAGTGACAGTGTTTATTTACCTGTCACGCTGAGGGTATAAGACTTATCTAATGATTTGTTTGCGTCTTATTTAGGAGCGGACATTATTTGTCATAATTTCCTAATGACTTCGCATTTCAGCTGATGGCTGAAATGTGATTGTTATAATTTGGTTATGATTCATTTTAAAGCTGTCTTAGGCCACATACTTTCTCAATATCTACAATATCGATTTGATTCCTATACAATTTTAACAAGACTCTTTGTTCACTTCGATATTTCCCAGTTCCACAAGGCACTAAATTTCATTCAATTTGTAGTATATTGTTCATATTGGCATTCCATTTCATTTTACGAGCATCATCTGGTCAATTTCTTCGAAGGGGCTACCAATACATCTCATTACTTCTATTGTCTGTGGTGTAAGGAATAGACTCGGTAGCTTTTAAGTGCATACTTATAAGTGCCCCGCAAACAAAACACTCGAGAAAAGAACACCGCCAGATGACCCAAGTGATGATTTTGGCGCTCATACCCAGGATATCGAGACGAATGTGAAGGGCCTGTTTTTCATTTGATTATCAGTATAACTAGAAATGATCTCAAGCATGTTATCCTGCTCTGGCATTTATAGGACCACCTCTAATTATGTCTAAGATCACAGGTTGTAGTAAGCTAATACATTAGGGACTTTTAGATTTGCGTGGACTGATACGTGTGACGTCCATTCAAGGCAGTGCATTAAAAGGACGTCGACCGGAGCATAGACCTATTGTCTTCGTGCGAATCTAAAAGTCCCTATTATTACAATTGAAATCATTCTAAGTTTCACTGTTTCTAGGGGACGTTTGCTTCACGAACATTTTCTTTAACTTCACTCCATCATCATAAGTTGATGAGGCTTTCTTGTTATTATTTTCACATTTCCTTTTTATTTAAATC
Organism: Strongylocentrotus droebachiensis; assembly: GCA_035222895.1. NCBI lineage: Eukaryota > Metazoa > Echinodermata > Echinoidea > Camarodonta > Strongylocentrotidae > Strongylocentrotus > Strongylocentrotus droebachiensis. Next base: position 372,984 of record JAVYIG010000294.1, on the reverse strand, counting down.
GTTCTACTAAGGAGGTGTTTGGGACGAGTTTCAATCAATACTGCCATTTTTTCGTTACAATGAGAGGAATTGTGAATTCACTATTGACATCGTTATCATAATTGACTCTAGACTGGACTTAATTCCCGCTTATTTGTGTATGAAATACAGAATTGTGAAATCCCTTTTCATTTTTCCAATTTATCCGTTTAACCCACAGCTCTTGTGATCTAAGATTTGTATAAATTCCATGAAATTACAAAGGTTCTCCAAAGGTTATGATTATCGCTGCAACGATTAATGGTTTATGCAAATAATAACAAGTAAAATGTTATCAGAATTAAAACTAGACTGAAAATGGGAGACACTGACGCCAGCGAAATCTTCATATCAGTATTGGCGACTTTGAGGAGATGAGATTTTGTTTGGTCAGGGACAATCATGTTGGTCCCACTGACTCCTGACCATGTCGGGTTTGATTACAAACATCAGATAGCATTGTGTGTAGGTTGTTTTACTCGTTAATAACAAACCAAATAAAACAAAGAGTCCTTAGAGCGCCGCAAAAAGTCATGGGAAAATTGTGTTTGGGGATGATTGGAGGATAAAGACTGATAAGATGTCATTAAAAAATTGATAAATGAGACAATCTTTAATTTAAAGTAGCAACTAGCTGGGATGATAGGAAAAAATAGTACATGTATATCTCTCTACATAATACACAAAGGCAAGTGAGTCTCATCCCACACACACACACACACACACACACTCTCTCTCTCTCTCACCCACGACTCCACCCACATCTCTTCATTTTAACTTGTGACCATGCACTGACGGTTGATAGACCGATGCTGTAGAGAGCAGTCACTATTATTTTAAGTGGCCAGTTTGAATCTATCAACCAAAATGTAATCATTTTGATAGGCGATACACGCTATTTACTCTGTCTAATGCGATAACATAAGCTGCATGTCTACTTCATTACCTTGTGAACTCAATCTTATGCATTTTTTGTGGACATTTTCATATATTACATATACATATAAATATATATATAGAGAAAATAAAGTGCACATTTTTAAATGATAATATAACGAGAAAAACCATATGGACAGTGAATTTTCATATCTCATTTCTCGTGTAATGTAATATGATAAACAATATTCCCTGTTCTTTATAATTGTTATAATTTGTTGGAAATATTATACCAATGAATTCCGTCACCTCGATTTCCTTTTCCTTTTTTTTTTATTCTTTTTTTATTTCCGTGAGAATATTTGTTTAAACGAGCCAAATCGGAATTAATTGATAAATTAAAAAAAATTGTGGTTTAATTTCTTGAATGGGCACGCAATGATAAATGACCCGTGCAACAGCTCCGGTATTTTCTTTTGTTCCCCCAAAACCAAATGCGTGTCAATTAATGACCGAATAATATCTTTCCTGCCCTCATCAGGATCACCAAAACACTATTTATAGTCCCTTTTTTATTACCATTTTAGGAGACAAATATGACAATATGAAATCCAAACTTACTCAACACAACAAAAACAATTTTATTTTAATAGTCGAGTATAAATTCCGATTTGGAGCATAAGAAATTAATTAACAATACGTCGTAAAAAAGAAGAAGGAATTAAAATTGATAATAAGATTATTACATTGTTAATTTAAACCTCGATATAAGTGGTTTAAAAATGTGGTTTATGTGTTTGTATACTACATTCTTTTCTCTCTTTTTTCGAACTGAAGTATTAATACAATTTAAATGGTGGAAATGGGTGTCTTTACGAACATCAAGAACATGAATAAAGAGTGACTTGATGTTATTAAAACAATCTTGTCGTAGATTCCCAATCCTAATGAGTTTGTTTGTAAATCAGCTAGCTGTATGAACTACAAAGGCAATCAAATAGAGGTATTGCCATTTGTATACTGACTGACTTTTTTTTCTAGTAACTTCAATTTATTTTATTTCCTTAGGAAAAATACAAGAATGTTACAATACTAACATCTTGCTCTGTACAAGCACGTGTTTTGAAATTTTCTGTAATGCTGAAGAATTGGATTTATATATCGCAATAATGTGATGTTTTTTATTTTATTAAATATTTGGTCAGTTTTTGTTAAGGGTTTCTTTTTCAAAATTGATTTTCTCTTTTGTGACCTTGATCTATAAAAATTAAACTGACCCTAACCTGCTTTTTTAAAATAAAAATTAATGCAGAGCTCTCAAGATTTGTACTATAGAGAAATAGTTCAGACACCTGTTGATTTAACCCTGTCAAAACAAAATGTTTAGCTAAAATTCAAAATAATAACACGAGGAAATCTAGCGTTATTTCTGAATCTCACTCGATTCACAATAAAGATTTACAGGACAATGGCATATTTGTTCCTGCCCTCAAGTTTTTCTTTTCTCACAGATCCTTTAACAATTCTTTAGAAAAGATGGAAAGAAATTCTGACCTTTTAACACCTGTGTTTAAAATAAGTCAGTTTGATTTAGATTTGACCATAGCAAGTGAATAGCTTCGAACACTTAAAGCCCGGGGACCTCGCAGTTGATCGCGGTCTTGCCAAGTCAAATTTTAATTTCAATTTTATCCTCCATTGGATATCAAGGTAACAATATTATGGGAGGAAGTATATCAGCCACTTTCTATAAACTGGTGAGAAAATGTTAGGTTGAGATGTTCCGAAAAGTGCACTCGTCTCAATCTTGTCAATCAAAAATAATTCATCGAAATATCGTCAAGGCCGTCGAGCTGAAGATTTCAACATCCATGGTTTCAACAAGCGCCCAAATCTGATTATGCGAGCAGTCCAAGTCAGATCACGTTGTCTCATTTTCGGGGGAAATGGCAATGTTGTGAGAATTTATTAGACGTATATTACATAATACTAGTATCTGATGTAAAATGCATATAAAACACAGAGCGAATAATGTAGTAAAAATCGTAAAAAGTTGACGAGGGAACCCAACTTCGATGTTCTTTTTTTAGTTATAAAATTTGGTCTTATCTATTTTTTGGTAAATTTATCCCAGAAATAAAATTTCCAAGCCTGCAGCTGCAAAAGGAAAGGGACAAAATAGGTTTTGGAGGAATTTTAAATAAGAATTTCGCTTTCAATATGTTTTAAGATTTATCACAAATATTTTGGTGTCTGAAATAAAAAGAAAATTGTGATACATGAAAAACAACCTCATAGCATATGTTAAAAGGCGGTAATTCGTTGTTTTATTTTTTGTTCATCTGAATAACGTATGTCTTTTTTTCCCAACCCTTTCTTATAATAGAATAACAGCACAAGACAAAACAAGCGAGAGAAAGCCGACATTTTGGAACAAACCGTCAAACTGGTCAAGCAACTTCGACAACATGGAATCCGAGGTGAGAAGAAATTTTCGAGACAATTTAAGATCTAGACATCTCTTGTAATAATCCCCGGCTTCACGTTGAAGTCACGTCTCGTACCAGTACTAGAGATTCTTTCATGACGAATTATGGTGTCAGGTATTTGGCTCACTTCTGCCTATTTGCTTTATTTCTCACGCCCCCTTTCTGTATTTGTTCCTCATTTGTTCCTCATTATGAAGGTATCCTTGAAGAAGAAAAAAAACTTTTGAAGTCATTTGAAGTAAAGAGTAAAGGATATTATTACTTTACTAAACGTGGAAAGATCTAGTCTCAGAGTAAAATATTTAATTAAGACTCTGCGTAATTACTCATATACATACATGAATTTAACAAAATAATCATATGCACATTTTTTACAAATCCATGACATTTATGTTCTGAAGACAAAGAGAGCATACATAAAAAACTATACCTAACAAATATGCCGCAACGAACATGATGAACACTAAAAGAAAGTGAACTTAAATGAAAAATTATTCGCTTTTTAAAAATTGATTTTAAGGCCTCTGAAATCATATCTGGGTATTTCCCAGTCATTTCAATTATAACAATTATTTAGAATTTATATACAAATTACCCTTTCTGCTGATTTGTAATCAAAGAATCGAAAAGATAACACATCACAAAGTCTTTTAACTTGTTTTGAACAAAATGAGGGGGATACTCTTACTCAATAATATTTACTTTAGAAAGTCATTGTCCTTTTAATATGTTTTGTTATTGTATGTCTGTCTGACGAATGTGGGCGATACAATATTATCCTTTAACAAAATCAACATTCATTGAGGAAAAATAAAACGCCCACATAAATCACATTATTTTCCATATTTTTGTTTCTGAAATAATTCGGCGTTTTGCCCCAAATTGGAAAAATTGTTATTGTATATTAACGTGATTTAGATGTGATGACTTAGCAAATAGAAACGAACGACAAATACAATGGGGGTTTAATCGAGCTTTAATTCCATTAGGTCGGGTTGTCAAAAGTCACGATGCTGGCAAATAAAACAGTGCCAATGTTCTTGAATTTGTGTTAAAGTGCCTAATAGCATCACACCTAAGGTAAATTCGAAAGACATTCCCTAAATTCCTTTCGAGAATTGACGGACAAACATTTACCTTCAAACCGCAAAATTAATGTCACAATTCCGTCAAAACAAGCTCCTGTTTACAGGCTCCATACCAGCACAAGTGTCTTTTCAACATAATAAAAAAAAAAGTTGACAATTCAGTGTTTCATATCACATAAAACGGGCACTTGAAGGAAAGCATGTCCTATACAAAAATATGTTGCCAGAAGCATGACAATCAAAAAGAAAGAAGTAGGCCTAAGTGTTGCCATGCACCACTCGATTAAAATCCAACTTTTAGAATAAATTCCTGTTTAATCAAAGTTTGTGCCTATTGTTGGGCGTTGAGGGAATCTGATGGTGGCAAAAAAAAATCATTATTAGCATATAATTACAGTCATTTTCTTTTCAAATTCAAATTTTGCAACTGTTTTATTCACCCTATTTGTTGTGTAAAAAAATGAGGGTTCCAATTTTTCCCACAAAGTCTTTTGATCTGAACTTTGCGCAACTTTCATAAACTCACCTTGCTGCTACAGAAACATTTGGAGAAAGCATTTTTAGAGCTGGCACATCCGTGTTAGTGGTCTCGCGTTTCTCATCCCTATACGTTTCAAAGCTGATGTGTAACTTTTGAACAAGTCCATAAAGCTTTTTCGGGAAAAACTGCGTTACAATTCATTCCTCTTTGTCCATTTTGTAATCGTGACATTATTTTACTAATGCGGGTAAACGGAATTTTCACATTTGTGATTATGAAATCATTAACTGTCGTACGTACACGAATATGGAATTCAAACTTATGATTTTGTCAACTATGTACATATTCAAAGGAAAAGTATTGATATACTATTTGTACGTATGACTTTGGTGTAATCTTTTCAATATTTAAAGAAGTGCCATCAAGAATATTTTGTATACATATTCATTCATCATATTCACAAAGTTTTTAGAGAGGGTTTTGAGGAATTAATATAATAAGTTTATATAGAGAGAATGAAGAAAACTGTCATAGTTTTCAAATGATTACTTATTCTTTTGTAATCTTTCCTCAACCGTCTTATATTGATTATGCATTTGGAAATGTAGCCTGTGTATAGTCATAAATTGATACATACTTTATGAACACTTCCATAAGCTCAGTCTGCATTTAGACACGGAGGATTTAGTAGCTAAGTCCGGATTGCTTATCAAATCCATTATCCCTTTTAAGAAGTAACTGGATCAGCGAGTATCATCATCACTTTATTGTAATCAGACATAGTAGAATTCGCTCAGCCTTGGGACAGTATTCATTGGTCAGTTTGTTTGTCGTAGCTTTGAATGACGTGAGACGGGATGACGGTCCAGTTAGGGTCCCATAGGGGTACAGATGTACCCCCCCCCCCCCACCTCCCCTAAGTTAGTTAAAGGTAAAGATCAGTTTTGGAAACGCGTCCCTCTCAAAAAATGAAGAAGCTCTTATTACCAATCATGTGAAAGAATATATTTTGACTAATACGTGATAATACAAATTTTCTGGGAAACCACCTATTAATTGATATATTTGGTAAATTATTATATCTATCCGGACTTAATAGATATCGCGTAGTCCCATATACATCTTTCTGTGTACAGTGCTTGAAGCTTAACCAAGACTGGGCAAAATTTCTTATCATTTTGATGATTCCTGAACCCTGCAGTACACACCAATATGCTAGATGATCAACCTTTTCTGATCGATTCCACAACGTTTCTTTCACAATGCAATCGCATTACCAGAACTGGTGTATACCTTTAACCATGATAACAGTACGTAATAAGCATACGATCGGAAAAACTTTCGAAAACTCAACCTGAGGCAACTTCAAAAGCCTTGAACATCACCAGATTGTGCGAATGTAACATTTAAATTTTTCGTAATCCACAGATGATTTCTTTTGGATATATAATGAGGAATTGCAATTGCCTTTGCAGTGACTTCTCGAAAGTCTTTGCGATCGAGTACGTCCGTCATCGGAGCTGATAATGTCAAAAAAGCAGAAAGCATCCAAGACTTATAGTTTCTTCTGAAAACTATATCACGACTCCATTGAATGTAAATGATTTACTGGGTCAGACGTTAGGATTGATTTTTTTTTTTTTACCGACTCGTAATTTGTCAATTTTTCACGGTCCCACCACGATTCGTCTGGCCGACTCTGTGATTAACTGAATACTGTATACAGAGGCCGCAAACAACAATGTCCCCTTTTAATCCTGCTCATGGTCACATTATTGATCTCCTTGCATCGCAAAAGGACATCGAAGGTCAGACATAGAGATGAATAAAGCTGGAGTAGATAAACATTATGCGATCCAGAGCCGTCGCCGTTTCGCAAAAATCTATTTATATATATAAAAAAAAGAACAAGGGGAAAACAGAGAAAAAGATGTCACAATCTTCCAAAGGAGCAAATAATATCATTATTATGAAAGAGTTGGAACTCAAAATATAGATTGTGTTTTAAATCACAGCTGTTTCATTCAATGTAGGTCAAACTAAATATATGTGAATATACAGATCACGTGAACCGGAGTGGTTTCATCAACACGTTGTACCACTTAAAATTCTAGTTAATGCTCATCTTTAAAAGCACTTTGATTTGAAAGAAAAATGTAAAGATGCTTTCAAAGTGTAAAGATATGCGAATCATATAACCCTTTTGCTTCTAGTTCGTTTTCAAATTCATATTTCCCCCCTGATTTTAATGGTACTTATTTATATATATATATATATAACTAACAAAGTTTAAAATCTGAATACAGATGCTACGAAAATGTAACGGAGTCTCTTTTCATCTTTCCCCCCTAGTAAAGTTTTTTAAAAACCGTTTTCATTTTATTACCCCAAATAAACCAACTCTCTTACTAAAAAAAGGGGGGTGGGGGGGGGGGGGGGAGGGGGAGATAATTCTACCCAGACATTCAATCTATTTAGAGCTTGTTTATCTCATTTTTATGATTTGTCAAACGTGCTCTAAATGTGAAATAAGAGATTAATAACCCATTCAAAACATACTCGGCATTCCAACTCGGAAACAAAGCCATGTTTTAAAGATTTGGAATTGATTTCAATGATTCGAGGGCTCAGATTTATTGAACAAATTTGCTTCACCGTTAATTAGTCCGGCGTGTAGGGTCCAAGGGTTAGCCCTTTTTCGGGATTTGTGGGAGACGAATTTAATTGATTACTTGCTCTGTGTATCTAACACTCTAATGGAGTCTTTATGATACCCAGATTGGGGTCTTTTTGTTTGTATTTCCCATCATAGTCGATGTACATGAGAGGTAGACCCGTTCTCACGTCCTTAAAGGCCGGTCGACATCTAAAATATTACGACTTTCAAAGCTTATATTTGATAATATTTGAACGATGTCCCTCCATTTTGATTTCTTTTTAAATATTCTTTTCATCACATTTGTTTTTCAGACTTCTGCCCCGTATTCGTGTCGTTATTCTAATGTAAAAAGGTTCTTTTTTTTCCTAGTCATACAATTAACATTTACAAAAACTTACAATCGACATCTTCAAAATGTCATAGATGAAATATGACGTCTTTTAGCAATACATTAAATAAATTCTTTATTTAAATGACAATGCTAAAAATCTTACACAATTTGAAGTGTAAGACTCTATGAAAAAGTTTAGTCAACGAAATAACACTAGTAGAGTGTTATAGTACCCCAAACTAATACCCCAGTCTCACCGACAAGACCGACACCAGATCGACTACAGATCGAACGAAATATTACATTACACCTAGAGGCCGAGAATCGGTCGGTTTGGACACAGTTTGCTGGTGTGACGGACGCATAAACGTTTTAACACCCCATGCTACCCCCAATTAATAGATGTAGAATTATTGTATATACTTTAAAGAAATAAAAACCAATGTAAAACTGATAGGATCGGATCCATTTTATTTCATTGTGGGGCTGAGAAACCTTTCATAAAGGAACAAAATCAAACTGGTTTATTTGTCTGAAAAATGTAGATTTTATAGATTATATTTCTGAAATAATATTTTAGTTTTTAAGTTAAATAAATAGCATGTTGATATCTCCAAATTTGATATCATTTGAAAAGATATTCTAATTTCCCTTTCGGACGGATCGCCTTACTTTAAACATGCTTTCCTAAGCATGCTAAAGGACATCTTTATGTTGCATTCCTTTAATCAAAGATAGGTAACACATATTTCGTCTGATCCCTGTGTGTATTTAATCTCTTCAAGGGAATCCCCTGCAAATCGCCTGTACCCGAAGCCGTCATTTTGTTTTCATGACATTAAGTAGAATGCTAAAAAATCGAAATAAATAGGAAGAAACCCCCAAAATGATATAAAGTTAATAGTGTCTTGACTGAAAAGGGGAATTGGCGATTGAAAGCTAAGTCTCTGTTTTGACATGGTTTAGCTAAGCTTTGGGAATAACCTTCTATATCATTTCCAAAGAGATTACGCAATATGTACTGTTTGGGACTTCTTAGATACTGATGATCATTCTTAAAATCTAAAAATAGATGGAAAAGGTGGAAGAATGCGAAAGCGTTGGCCTCAACGGAACACATAGCATTGTGCATTTTTCATAGTCTATTCTATTCACTCTAAAGGGACACTTTTATCTTAATAATCACCTGTAATGAAACTCTACCCTACATTGAAAGAGATTGCTTTATCATTGATTTGTGTGAATCCTCTTTTAAAAAGAAGAATGGGTAATATTTGAGTCAATTTAACCTTAATGTGTAAGGATTCTTCTATGTATAATCCACTCGCCATTCTTACTATTTCTTTCGCGAGCAAATATTATCTTCCAAAATAATTCAATGAGGCAACCTGTCCATTTAAACATTTTTGTATCATCTTTAAGAAGATGTTCCTCCTTTACCTCTTCTTTTTAATCTCTTTTTTTTTAAAGATAAGATGTTTTTCAGAATACTGCCCCGACAAAGTTTGTCTTTTTCCGTCACCATACATTAAACATAACAATCACAATACTTACAAAAAAAGGCATGATTGCATTAGAGAATCGCCCCTCCCCCTGCCCCATCCCCCAAAACGAAACATATAAATCATTTGCCTGCATTTTTTATTGGCCAACTTAAAGCTGAAATAGTTCATCATCACCATGATAATTTGACTCTTCTTCTCATTCAAAAATCTTATTTTCCTTTCCTTTTTTTTCTTCATCTTCATATTTTGTCTTTCTAGGCAATCACCCACCAGACCCAAACACCCAAGTGCAATTTAGGTCGGGGTTCAACGAGTGCATGGCAACCGTCACCCAGTTTCTATCGGCAAATAATGGCTCGCTGAATGGAGAAGCAAAGGCCGGACTTATGTCTCACTTGGCAAACTCCCTCCAGTGCAACAAGGTGTACACCGAACGCTTGCCCCACCCACCGCGACGACGCCCCGAAGAGGCAACCAATGGCATGAGCGCATTAGCAAAGCCAACGCCAACTTCTACCCAATCAGAAGCCGGCGATTCGAGCGAGGTCAGCTCTATGAACGTTGTATATCCAATGCCAGCTGCTCCTCCGGCTCCTGAGGCGGCTGTGACGTCATCTTCACCACATTCCACAGTATCAGTGCCAGCAGTGAGTGTACCAAACGCTATAAATGGCGCGTTGCCTAATCTCACAGCCAGGCTGGAGTTCACCTCAAACGGGAGCAATGTACAGAATACAACTCGACTCGTGCCAATTCATATACCATTCAAGATGCAATCGCCTGGACAGATAATTCTAGTCCCATGCCAGTCGCAGATGATTAATGGTAACCAGCTAACTACGCCCATGATCCCCATTATGAGTCCTTCCACCGCCACCCTGGCCTCCAGTCCCCTATCGTCCGCCGGGAGCTCGGGCTCTGTCGCAATATCACCAGCGCACCACTTCCAATCTCCGCAAAAGCCCTCTCCCCAACTCTTAGAAACTGGAGGCCCGTCAACCTCGGGTACGATCATGTACGCATCTTACCCCGCACCGGCCGCACCCAGTGCCGCCGCTGCTGCTCGAGTCGCCAACCTTATGCCCCAAGCGGCGGCGCCATATCCGATCGCCTACGTTGCCATGGGAGACCCCTCCCAGATGCAAAATGAACAGTTCTACCAGAATCTACCACGGTTTTTAGTCCAACCACCTAATGGCTCAGATCCAGTCTGGAGGCCGTGGTAATTTCCCACCATGTTATGATAATGAGTAATTAGAAAAGAAGAACAAAAGTTATATAACATTGGACACCCTAAAGCTCATTGTGCAATCAATCATTGTCGAACTTTGATATATAGGATATAGAATTATCGTGATGCCAACAACTAGACAAAACTATTTCATTAGTGAGTTTACATTATGAAGAGAATGTGAATGATGAGAGGTACAAGATGATAAATACACATTTTACTCCGAGCAGTTTCAAGTCTTCCATTACCGTTGTGAACGAGACTTAAAAGGGGATTAAGTGAACAGTTCCTCTCAGTTTTGGCTCTCGTTCAAAATATTCAAGAGGTTTATAAATTCTGCGAATGGATGAATCAGCTTGAAATTTTGATTGAAAATTGGTAAACAGCAAAAGAGTTCATCTTCAATGGGCTTAATAATAATGTGCTGCCAATAATTCACAACGTATTCAGCAATTACCAGTGACGGCGTTTGATCAAAAAGTGTGAAACTAAATCAAAATGTGTGTGCTGTGATATTGTGTGTCGTTTTTCTATTCACTGACTCGCTTTTATTTCATGTACTAAAAAAACCTTAAAAGTTTACAAAAAGAAAAGATTGTATTTGGCATTTTCGAAGCTTGCACAGGTATTTAAAGTCTTCCATTTTTTTATTCAAAAAAATATTTTTTTGATAAGATTTAGCAGATGAAGATATATATTATGAAATTAATTTATCGTCATGCATCACATCGGGAATATACATTTTGAAAAATGCATTGTTTTGTTTAGTGCTATATAAAGTGTCTTCCACATACAAATTTCGAGAATTGTATGATCATAATTATACATCAAAGTTTTATAAACAAAAAATATATTTATTCGAAATCAATTATTGATTATACAGACTAATGGGGATAATATGTATTTCTCTTTTAAGGTAATACATGACATCGGTGAACATATAAAAAGAATCTATTCTCACCATTGTCACAAAGTGCTTGTTTGATGTATGATTTAAATGTGGGACGAAACAGTCATGCAGTTATAATAAAGGTAAATTTGAATTTCGATAAAGAGTCAATATACATGATTAATTGACTAAAATATGGTATTACTTAGCAAGTTAGCTTTGCTTCAAATGGATTGAAATAAAACGTAATATAAGATTACATATTTGATAGATTCAAATTAAATATACAAAGTGTGGAACTCACATGGCATAACGTGGACTAACAGATAATATTGGCGGGTACTTTTCGAAATAATTTGAAATAATAATAATAATTATCGCTTTGCATACAGTATGTAATAAGGTAATTATGTCTGTATTTTGTATGATTTTATTCCATATTTGCACTCCATAAAGATGATGAGTGTATAAATTGGAAGTGACAATAAAATAATCATGCTAATTGCTGTGTGGCAAGCTACAAAATATTCATATTGCTTTTCTATTTCCCTTTGCTGTGTGAAAAATAACACAGATAAGTGTGTCTAAAAATGAAAAATGCTCATAGAGTTTATTAAGATTATATTTAACGTGTGATTTGTATATATGGAATTTCTATTTCTATAAAGCTATTGGAAAAGCGAGAGCTGTTTCTCTTGAAAAGATTTTATTACTGATATTTATGAAAGCATTCCTAAGATAAGAATGATATACTATCGCATTTGAAGTGCTTTTCTGTACTATTTTGGATGTTATAAAGAAAATATTATATAACATTGTTAACTACTTCTATTTATGGACTCGAATAAATCATCTGAGCTGCTGCTTGGTGTTAATTTGCTCTAAAAATACGAGTCTCGATTTAATTTTAAACATGTGTGCCATGTGATTCTATAATCGACTTAATAGAATGATTCAGAGAGACAGAGAGAGTGAGAGAGAGAGAGGGGGGGGGGGTGGAATAATGGGCTATAAATAATCGATTGAGATCCGTAACAAGTTAGGTTTGACTATGGAAATGAGAGAGATGTAAATTCTTCGCGGTCAAATTTTTAATTTGCTCTCACAAATTGACTCAATCGAAGTAGAAAACAGCTATTAACCACTGATTATAGTTAAAAGGGCACACATTCTACATGTTATATTACACCTCCCGGCTCCTGTTTTTTTAAATCTATTTCTTTTTCTCTTTCTCTCATGCTTGATTACCTATTGGCACTGACCTATCCCTATATCTTCCATCTTTCTTTCGTTTTTTTAAAGTCAATTTCTCTTTCTCTGAAGTCCTATCTTTAATTTTTAGTCTCTCTCTCTTTCTCTTTCTCCCTCTATCAGATTTTTTGCCGTCTCTCTTTAACTTTCAAGATGTTTCTTTCACCTACAACCTTTCCTCTCTCTCTCTCTCTCTCACTCTCGCTCTATCTTTCTCCCTCTATCAGATTTCTTGCCGTCTCTCTTCAACTTTTAAGATGTTTCTTTCACCCTTTTTCCTCCCTACCTGACTCTCCCCCCTCTCTCTCTCTCTCTCTCTCTCTCTCTCTCCTTATTTTTGGATTCCTGCACCCTTGTAAACAGCCCAACCCACCCGATGGCTGCTCAGTCCAGGCCAGGTGAGCTCCACACCTGGTATTATTACCCACCAGTCCACTTGTCATGCCCTCCCGTTGCTCGTGGGAAAAGCAAAGTTGATGTCTATAACAAATACCAATACTTGCTTTAACTCTCCCAAACAAATATCATATTCGGTCAAACAAAAGGATGAAATAAAAAAGGCCATCAGGAAAGAGAAAAAGAAATACCAAATCCACAATAATAGGTACAGAGGTAAACAATAGGGTCATTTTTCAGAACTAACTTTAAACACCGTTTCGTTTAACAGCCTCCCCTCGTGTAGTTTTTAGCATGAAAAGGAGGACAAAAAGGCGCATTTTTGTCCTGAAATGGCAAATAGAAAGACGTTGCTGACCCGAAGTAATGGTGTTGGTACCCCCCTTTACCCCCCTTGGGTGTGCAAAACTGTCCAGCTCTGTGAACTTGACTCGATTTGCTCTTTCAAAACCATCAAGTTGATTCTTTGGTGTGTTTACGGTAGGAGGGATTATCCACGGGTTTTATGTCCGCGTCGGCGAGCAAGGTGTACAGGGGACAAAAAGTCACCCCTGTAAAGCTCTGATGGGGCGCTGAGAGGGCAAGGCGGGTCTCTCCGTAGGGGTGTTAAGATGCCTGGTAGGCATTGACCTATTTCTTCCACCATCTCTCATCTGAAAATGGCGCCGTGCTGGGCGTTTGTTTCACTGACAAATTACCCTTCTTTGAGCTGACCTATAAAATGCAGAATAGTGTTTATTCCAGCTGTTTCCTTTTAGTCGTGGCTTGCTTACGCATAACAACACGACAGATTTTTAGTACGAACCATACGTATCCACTTAAAAATGTGAAACGCTGTTGAAACAAGCAAGATTGCATTCATTTATTTGCACCATCAAAAGATATATCATCAAATATGCATGTATGCATAATATATGAGTGGTAGGCATGAACTATGTATGAAATAAGATGAATTATACAGATTACATAAAAATGAGGACGAAACTCTATTGATTATGGTACATGTAAATCAATGATATATCCAGGGTAACTCTCTTTTTAAACCGATGATGAGCAATAGCTAGGGTGAACTTATAAACAAATTCCCAAATTAGACTTATTGTTTTTGATGAACTATTGCTTGCTTTTCTTATTGAATGCTGCTCCATTTGATCAACCGTTTTTATTTTTATTTGAAAAAAAGAAAGTGACTATTTCGAGTAGCATCTAAAAAGTATATGGGTAAATATTCACGAGACAGAAATACATTATCTTTAGAACCATCGTAATAACCTTTTAGTCTTTTTTTGGACAAGATATCAATTTCTCATGAAGCCTTTGCATTCATTTTTTGCCTCCTCTATGAACCGCTATCTCCCGAAGACAGCATATAACGATTATGCTAGCAAATGATAAGATTGCTTATGATTTTTATGTTGAAAAAGCGAATATCAAATTACCTTTCGCTTGCACAGAAATTTCAGCATTGTTATATAAAACTTTGACTTTATTTCATTTTTTCTCAAAACACCTGTTCCATCAAAACATAAAACACCTCTGTCATTCAACTCAACTTCAACCCCCCCTCTCTCTCTCTCTCTCTCTCTGCTTGCCGACACCAAATAAGAAAAAAATATTCCATTGAAAGCCTTATCTCTACAAAACACGATAAAATATGTGTATTAGTCAAGTATAAACTTGTTCAAGATAATCTCTTCGACAAACTCCAAGAGTATCTTTTTTCTTTCTTGTTTTTTCCTGACTTTGGTTGGGATTTTGTTTGGACTGGCTGCGTGTGTGAGCGTGGGAAAACAAACGTTGCAATGAGGGCTACCTTTGCAATGCGATGTTATTAGTCTAGCTAGTCTTTGGCAAACATCAACTCGAGTCAACAACTTGGGGAGAGGGAGGGTTGGTATGGGACGTGACAGGGCATATATTATACCCTGGCATCCTCCAAGTCTTATGGGAATAGTCAGTGTATATAGAAAATAAAGATTAATAGCACGGAGAGAGAGAGAGAGAGAGAGAGGGGGGGGGAGAGAAAGAGAGAGAGAGATAACGAAAGGAAGAGAGAGATAACGAAAGGAAGAGAGAAAGATAAAAAGTGAGAAGAAAGCAGAGAAAGAAGGAGAAAAAGAGAGAGAAGCGGAGAGAGAGAGAGAGGAGAACAGAGAGGCGCTTTGCACTCACACACGCGTACACACACACACACACACACACCCACTCACACACCGTCACATACAGGCATAGAGGCAAACAGACAGACAAATACACACACAAACACACACACCTAACATTTACTTATAGGAATATAACTTAAATACAAACAAAAAATCTCCTATGCGCCTCGAATCTATAAGAAGAAAAAAAACTCTTTTATTGCGTTTCTCTTAAATGGGTATTATGGCAAAGTTTGCAAAGAATAAGCGTAATGACATTCAAATATGTCAGTTGGAAGAAGGGATCAAATATTGTTTTACTTTAAGCATATGACATATAAACTGGCTTGATATTTAAAATATCATTTTAAATGCGAAGCCATGTATCCAAGAAAAGAAAAATGCATATGATTATCCTTATTGGATGTAAATCGTAATAACATTTGTACCGTTAAAAAAAAAATACTTATTTCGAATTTGATCTTTTATTAATGGCTTAATTCGTTCAAGAAACGATTTAAAAACGAAACTATAAGAGCTAGAGCATTCTTAAAACCATCTGCATATGGCATTTGCTTGCTTCGTTCGTTCAAGTTTTCAGTTTCTCTTTCTTTCTGTGCTCTATCCTTCCTATCATATTTGTGTTTCTCCTTCTTTGTTCATATTGTTTCTTTTCTTTTCTTTCTCTTCCTTGACGTCTTTTTACAATAAGTTTCATTATCCATAACTCGGCATTTGACAATCTCATTCTTTTTCCCTCTCTCTCTCTCTCTTTCTATCTCCCTCTTTCTCTCTTTATTCTAAGTAAGTCAGGATATTTTTCTAATGTAGTACTTTCTTTTCCTCCACCTGCCCCGGTTAAAATGACGTATTGTCCTTGATATGATTATTTGTTTCCATGGTTTCCACGGATTATAATACTTTCCAAAGAAGTAACGGCCATAATTAATATTCCATCAACCAATAGCATGTGTTAAATACGATGATATCAATACCTTCGCAATTTATGCTTTATCCTTAGCTCTCTGACGAGCTTATTGCCTTGACGATTTGTAAATGTGATTTTCAAAGGAAATTGTTTTAAAAATAGATGAACAAATAATGGTTATCATTATCAATATCATTAACAGTATTTCTACTGTAAATGTTGTATAAAACATTGTTGATATTATCATCATCCTTATTGTTATCATTGTATTTTTCACATGTTCGTTATAATAATAATAATTGTTATTATCATTATTATCATCATCATCAACATCATCATCATGCATCACCACCATTAGTACACAAGACACATTTATGTTGCAAATACCCCCATATAAAACCAAAGTAACCCTCGGGGACCGGTCATTTCTCTGTGCTGCCCCTAGATTATGGAATAAATTACCACTAGAAATAAGGAAAGCCCCATCACTAGATAATTTTAAATCAAAACTGAAAACTCACTTGTTAATAGAGTATGTATAGCACAGCATTTACGAGCTCTTGCAGAGCAGTAGAATATATCCACATAGTTATTACGCTTTACAAATGAATATTATTATTATTATTACTAGTTGGCCTACTGGGCGTGATTTGCATGTACTTTAGGTGTAGCGAGGTAACAGAGACAGAAAGTACAGTGAAATAGGTCAACACAAGAAAAGGGTTAAATTGTTTTAAAAGGGCTGTCGCACTACTCCCATCAAAACTCTATTCCCTTTTTGTTCGAATCAGATTATCGAGATTAATCCTTTAAATTCGCCAGCCATTCGAATCAAATCACAGATTTCCCCTTTATTCATAAGGTGCAGTTCCCGTTAAATCCCTGCACGACTGAACCAGAGATTAGGCAGAGGGAACTATTTCAAGACAAAGATATATAGTACGAACCAGGGGTCAAACGAATAGTGAGAATACTGAGTTTTATGCAGTTCCATGATTAAAACTGCTATGGAGAAATCTCTATAATTTTTAAAAAGTTAGTTGGGGCACAGGCGAGACTTCGTGACGACCATGCCGATCGAATTAAAAATGATAAACATCGTTCGAATCGTTCTAATAATTTTGTCAAGGTTTTCTGAATCAATTTACAGTTGTGTCACCATCCCCCTTCTCTCTCCCTCTCTCCCCCTCTCTCTCCCTCTCTCACTCTCTCTTCCGTATTTTGTTTTACCACTTTTAAATGTAAATGGAGCGAATCATTTTCATAGATTCGAATTCATGGCAAGAAAGTTCAGTCAAAATGAGAAGAACACTGGTCTCCCTTGTATTTCATGACTTAGTCCATATAATAATTTAAAGAAAGTAATAGTAAAGTTGACTTAGTGTCTTTTAATTTCAGCATTATTTTTGTTTCACATGATTAAGCACTTAAATTAAAAACTTAAGTAGATTTTTGTATCATACTTTGTATATCTGGGTAGGTAATTTTTTGACCAATCGAGGTCACGTTGCGCTCTTGATTTTTTTACATAACTGTGGATTATTCTACCGGATATCTCAATGCCTTGACACAATGAAAAACAGGCGCCTAGCAGACCTTTTATTCTGAAATACTTAAATTCCATTAGCCGAGCTTTTATTGCAAAAAAAATGAACCCGCTGAAATAAGAATAAAGGGGTTGCAGACCTGTATATTACACACATATTAGCTAAATAAAAAAAAAAATCAGACAATATTATTAAAAACGTTTAAACATTGCGTTAAAATGTAATTTCATGACACAAAAAGTAAAAAGCGCTTAAAATTGATCTCCTAAAAGTATGATTGGTAAAACCACTAAAACATCTCCTGGTCGTTATTATGTTTTGGGGACGATAACTAGCATTTGGGCGATTCGTTTATTAAACGCAAATGAAACATATTTTAGAGACGAAGTATTTGCATTTCAGAATTTCAGAAATCAATAAATATATTGATTGAAATTAGGCCTATCTTATTTTGTTTATCCAATATCCCCCCAAAACAGAAGAATCTTTATTTCGAACGTTGATTTTAAATGCCACATGAACTTGGAAAAGCCTCCTATTTACATATTAAGACTAAAGATGTTACACATTCCATCGTTTCGAATGTCTTCTTTAGACATGGATAAACGTTCCTCTTTACTTTAAATCGTCCTACTTTAGAGCTATTGTGCTATCTTTTGATAGCATTTATACAAAAAGGACTCTTTTTAACCAAATTTACTTGACTGATCGCTTGCAGGCGCCGGGCAGACGATCTGAAGTACGTTAATTCGATTATCCGGGCTTAAAGGGAAAGATAAATACCCGCCAACAATTGGAAGAAAAGCGTTGTATATCCCGCACTTCGCCCTTGTATAATCGCAGCACGGGACAACCACCAACGCCTAAAACAATCTTTTTCACCCTCTTGTCTCCTTGGTTTTTTGTCCCGTAATCCTGTACCAAATCGGATAAAACTATTACCACATTTAAGTTAACATATCAATTGCACCGATCGGAGATAAGTGCCTCTATATACGCCCAGGTCAATAAACGAGTTCTTGATTAAACGAAAGAAGAATTTGATTGTAGGAATTGGCCTGTAATATCTTTCCAGTAAAGAGTACATTGTTTAAGAACCGTTCTTTGAGGGCAATTTATAGCACTTTATTTTATTTTTAAGAAGTATGTTCTTAGATGTTATGTTGGTTGAAATATTGACAAAATAATGTTTTTAAAATAACTAAGGTAATTTTCTCAAACAGATTTTTTATATTTTACGAAAGGAAAATTCCATTGGATTATATCAACAACAAAAAATTTCTTTCTAGCAATGTGCATTTGTTAAGAGTAATAAATTGCAGTTGCTTTATTTCTTTCTAAATAGTAAAGAGATGTCTTAGACGTTTTCTATTTGATTATGTTATGAACAACATTCAAAGAGATTTTCCTTACCGTTTTAGCCTACTTGAATCTTGAATATACAACATGCATTCTAGCTGTGTTTATTCTATTTTTTCCTTATGACTGGCAGGGTTCTCATCGGTACGATTAAAAGAGTGTTAGTGACTTTTGAATAACACAATCGGAAAATCTTTACCGATAACTGGATTGAAACATTTTTAATATCCCGACACCTATATGTTTTATCTAATTATTCTTTCCCATCGAAATAGGCTTTGAATGAGGGTCCATATTCTTCTTTTTAAGGTTTGCATGCTTTAACTAAAAAAAGAATAAAGACTGAATTGATTTTAATCTTATATCATCCCGGATAAATGCCACCGTATTTGCATGCATGCCTATAAGAGCTGCTGATATGTTAAACCCCATATGATTATCCTCTGTTTCAAATCCTTTGATGCTCTGCATGTACTGAAAACTTTTTTCCTCGCTGTTTGCCTATTTCCGGACACACAAAACGTTTCAAAAAAAATTAAGACACCCCAGCTCTTTGATCTTAAACAATGCCCCCCCCCCCCACCCCGCGCGCTAATGAATACGGATTGACGCCCATGACGCCCCCTCAAGAACCCTTGAAGTAAATTAAGTGTGTTTGTTTCGGAGAGACCTCAACAATGTCACCCATTCAATAGATTTCCGCTCCAAATCGCGGTCAATACTAAAAAGAAAAGAAAAATCCATATCCTTAAATGATCCTGCTTGTAACACGAAAGCTATCCTCAAGTGGCTGCATTGATTCGAATTGTTTCGGTGAAATAACCAATAAAAATGCTTTCAGGATTAAGGGCAAAAGTCACAGGGGAAAGCTTAAACTTGTTGGTTAAAATCAATTGATATGGTGTTTGTTTTAATGCGAGCAATAACGAAACGATGATAATCGAGATATAAATCGAAATAGCATAATTGCGAGATCGAACGGTTGATTAGCCATGAATCTATAGTGTGTCACCCTGACTTTAATACAGGCGTCTCTAACGGAAAGCGGTAGAGTTTAAGTACATTTTAAAAGTCAATAAAAGGAGGACGGCGAATGTGAAAGCTGAAAGGAGTGTTGAAGTAACACATGGAAAACCTTTTCAAGAGGGCGTGGTCAAATTACCATGGTAACAGTCATTTAGGGTCATTTAGCCATAAATTTGTCGCATCACTCAGTACATTGGTTACCCTTATGGATCAAGATCGAAGTAAGAGGAATTGTTTCAGTTAAAGAACATTTAAAAGGCAATATCAGAAAGTTGGCGTCTTAACTCATCATGCAAAAAGTAGAGAAGAATGTTGGAGGTAACGGATAAATACATATAAGAAGAGCGTAGTCAAATCCCCATGGTAACAGCTCTATTGGTCACGCCCAACACCACTTTCTAGACTTGTTATGGCTCGCTTAGCAATTAATTTGTCGCGTCATCCCTGTTCATTGTTAACCCTTATAGAACAAGAAGTAAGCGGAAGTGGTAGAATATTCAAAAGTCAATAAAAGCAATGTTGCGTCTTAACTTATAATGCAAAACTGCAAAGGATTGTTGAAGGTAACGGCTAAACTTGTTCATAGGGAGCTATCTATCACTTTATGGGAATGACGGTTAGTCACTTGTCGCTTCTTCAGTAAAGAAAAAGGTTTAAAGACAATTATCTAATGTGCATTGTCCCTCTATGAGTTCATTATCTAAGAATACTTATTTTATTCATGTTGATGATTAGACTGTGCTTAACAATCACAGAACTACATAGGATAAGAATATTTCCATGAGGCTTGGAAATTTAGGATTTTCTTTTAACGTATCTTCTTCGGATGCTGCTGCCGGTCTTAATTGCATGCGTCTAATATATACACTGCTTGCCTTAAGGTTGGGATAATGTTTTCGTTCTTATTTTCATGAAGTGATTGTGATAATATGTTTTTATTTTTGATAGATAAAGTATACAACTTCTCATAATTGTATTGATGAAACTAAAGAGTCATAGAAATTGTTCAAATAAAGTACAGAGAACATATAAACATACCTTATATCAAGAATAAACCATATATCGTTGCAGGATTTCGAACATTTTGCGCAACACTATACATTTGTATTGACTGTAGACCTATGGTTCACTTGTAAAACCTAGTCTAAAGTTACAACCCAAGCACAAAATTACATCTTTTACGGAATAGAGCTCGGAGACTTTATCATAATGTCTGAGCACCTAGTTACCACTTACCACATTAAATGGTTGACGAGATGTTTGATACTCTTGAAATCAGTTTATTTGAAGACTCATATACGCGTTTTTTTTTTTTTTTAAGTGGTAATCACCTTGGTTTAACCAATTTGAAGTCTGTATAACTGTAAAACGACTATAAAATCAGCATTAAAAAAAACAAAGCAATGATAATAATAAAGAATAATAAAAACGTTACTTATAAAGCGCTTACCACCGAAGTCTCTAAGCGCTAATAGATAAAAATGATATGGTCGATTTGCTAAAGAGAACACACAGGGCTTTTAGGTTCAGTCCCAATTCATTAGTTTTCATTGTTTCCTTATGATTGACATAGGCGTACATCCTGAACCCCCTTTTCTTTAAAAATTAATCGCTATGACCTTGCTAATCTCACCATAAACCACGCTCTACTTCTTATTTGAAATATTAAAAAATGAAAAAGTGATAAAATTATAAAGAATTGTATTTCCTTTACCGCCCTTCCGTTTCAATACGTCACGCATTGTGTCAAAATATTGATTTCTTAAGCTCTTAAATTTATGCGGTGGTCTTATGCATTGAAATCATGCAAATAAAGATGTTATCATAAAGACAGATCCGTTAAATATATATTTAATTCCGTTACACATCAGATGAATTTATGATCTCTATTATTGGTATACCATTTATCCCACGGTCCACGAACTAATGCATTTTTCTCATAATCTACATAGTCAAATAGGAAGGAAATGGTGACAATTTATTATGTATTCTATTCAGAGGGTGAGATATTAACAAAAAAAATATTATTTTATGGTGTCTCATAAATTTATCTGTTTACAGCAGAGCACGAATGGATAACGTGTTCTTCCGTCGCCCCAAGGTACGCCTCCCCTCCCCCCCCCCCCTCTCTCTCTCTCTCTCTCTCTCTTCTCTCTCTCAGCACCTCCCATATCTGTCTCTCTCTATGTCTGTCTGTCTGTCTGTCTTTTTTTCGCTCGCTCTCTGTCTTTCCATCTCTCTATGTCTAATTCTCTCTGTCTCTCTCTCTCTGTGCCTCTCTTCTCTGTTTCTGTCTCTTCGTGTCAGTACTTTGTTTCCTTTTATAACATTGTACATTTTGCAGGTTTCAAAATAACTAAATCTACTCTTTTTTTGGTGCTCCCGTTGGCAATGTTAAGCTTAGATAGGCACCTGAAGACGTGACGCCCTACAGTTACATGTGTAAAAAGAAAAAGCTTTTCAACGTACATAATTATTGACAGTAGGCCTATCGTTCTGTAAAAGCTCTTTGTTGCGCATGCGTACCACGTACTGTATACTAGCGAGTCTCGACAAGGATGGCGCCTCTGCACACAGCACACACGTTTGGCGCACGCCATGGACCCTCTATAGATCACCATACACAGGGATTATTCATGATATATGGCAGTGCGGCAGTGCCAGTGGCGACTTAAGGGGGTAGGGCACTACCAGATCATACCCCCCCCCCCCCCATCCTGCATGTTATAACTAAATATGGCTTCCCTTACATCAAGTAGCCCATCCCATCCCCGAAAATTAAGATAAAAAGCACCTAAAACATATATATTGTTTTTCATTATTATCATTTCGGAGTTGCTCCCTCCACCTTCCCCCTCCTTTTTTTCCTCCACAGACTCCAGAATCCGCCCATGATCTATGGTACAGAGATGAATATAGTTTTACGCCAATTCATTATAAAAGAAGAAAAAAAATCAGGAATACAAAACTAAATCAGACGGTTAGGTTTACAAGTTCAACTACAGACTGATACAGTTCATCAGGTTCATAGCGCGGTTATTATTATCATCAATTGAGTGTTCGAAGTTTATTGGGAAAATAATTTGAAAAAGTCATATTTTTAACTAATGTTGATAGTCACGGTTGACCTATATTGTTTTTTAGTATGTATTTATGCTATTAGCAATTGGTATTTCTTTAATGATAGGCCTAATAATATTTTAGGGGTTAATAAAGAGGTCACCTATCGAGAATTGTTAAACTTCAAACTATTTATGGGCTTCGATTGATTGATACAGTACCCGATCCTCTGGTATTTCCACTATCATGCATACCTCATAAACAAAACAATGCATCATAAACAAAACACCGAAGAACTTTGGGTTTGACAAATATCCTTAAGCAATTTTGGTTAGGGTTAAGATAAAATTTAATTTTCTTTAAAATGTCAATCCATAAATCTCTTTCCACTGTAAGTATCATTATGATCAGTAATTTGTGATAAGTAAAAAAACAAAAAAACACCGAAGAACTTTGGGTTTGACAAATATCCATAACAAGTTTTAGTTGGGATTAAGATAACATTTTATTTTCTTTAAAATGTCAATCCATAAGTCTCTTTCCACTGTAAGTATCATCATGATCATGAATTTGTGATAAGTAAATATATACAACAGTTTGTGGTCATTTAAATGACATTTTCCTTTGTTTCTGTTTATCCTATTGTATCTTTTCACAGCGGATTTCAATCTGAAAAAAATGACCACCCTATAATGTTCTTGTTATTGCTTCCAGGCCCAAGCTTTACCATTAGCAATCCTAGGTCTCCGTTTTTGAAAGCTCTTTCGGCGCTTGTTAAGTATTTTTGTCGGTCCAGTTAGCATGAGCATCCCTCCCCTTTCCTAGATAAAAAGGTTCACTCCTAAACTGTACAATAAGCTGGTGGCATCGAGATAGCCGGGGCCATTGTGCAAGTCAATAAGAGGACTGCCCTGGGGGACGGATGGATCCATTATCTCTCTCAGCAAGATAATTACTTATAAAACCGTGAGATGGCGCTATTCTTCGTAAACACCCAGAGTCATCTATACACAGAGTTTGGTCAACTTCATTTCAGTTGGTGACAACATGCCGTATTCGTCATATTGTGCCCAACTCGAATCGGGTTGGGTAAACCCTTTTATCATTGACACTGTAAACATTCCGGCATTATGCGCAGCCTTTTATTTGAAATGTGAAAACATAAAGTTTTTTTTGTCATGGATCATCGTCCTATGAAAGATTTTGGATTGACCAGTTTATTCAAAGTTTCCTTTGACGACTAAAAAGCTTGCCACATGTTTTACGTCATAACTACATTTCTGAACACTATCGGTAAATTCCCTCTATATAATTTAGAATTATGTGATACAGGGCAATTTCATTTCTAGAGTTGCTCCATTTTAAACTTTTGCATACCTAAACATAGTCAATTGCTTAAGAATTACGAAAGAAATTTCATTAACAAAATTACAATTTTTTTTCAAACCAAATAATTGAGAAAATTAAATGTTCACGCTCAAAATTACAATGTGTGAAAGGAGTTCGTCTATAGTATTTTTTTGCTAAAGAATATTACAGAGATGCATCGAAATTATTGTAGCTTTAATAGTGTCTAGAAAAGGAAGATGCGAGGTTTCGAAAACAAAACAGAAGGTCTACTTGCTAAAACGGAGGCTTAACAATTATATAGATTCATTTTATGAAAGACACGCCCGACAAGCACGCGAGCGAAACAGCACACTCCTGTAAAATTAGATGACCACCTAATGTAGTTTGTCATTGGCATATAATCCGTTTTAAAAGGAGAAGAAGCCTGAGGACATATTGATTTGCGAATGATCACATAATTGAACATTTCTGAAATTTGTTTGGTCCAATTAATTTAACATCTATTGAGCTTAATTAATCTACTACAATTTGTATAAGCACCTGCGGGTTTCTAGCTAAACAGAAAAAAATATTCATTCGAATCATCTGCAAACAGCATGAAAGACCATATTGTATCGAGATAATCAATAAGAATAAGTAATTACTACTACTGGTCCCATTATGCATCCTTGGGATACTCCACAAGTACCCTTTTACAAGATATCCAATCATCGATTATGATTGCGTCATTACTGTATTTCTTGTGCCATCCCAAGGTCTTTTCATGAGTACACAATGGTATGCAATATCGTAAAGCTTGGTAAATGATCATGCGGGTTCACAGAAGTCGGAGACCATACTTCGTCCTATATAGGAGAAGAAATGTTTTATAGATTTCAAATTAGTTGCAAGGGAACAGGACCAGCGCGTCTATTCTTTAAACCCTAATTGCATTTCATTCAAAATGTCATCATCGTAATTACTTAGCCTTCATTGTACTTTTCCGAGCATGAAAGAGAGATGTTTCTAAACCTGTGAGAGCTTTAAGAAGAAAAAGAGACCTATTTCACTATGATCCATTAAAATAAGTTCGAGGTAGAGCAATAAAAAGAGGTCATCATACAGTCTCAAACATTCTGACTTTCTATTTCCGTTTTTTTTTTATTCATTCCCTTTACTCTTGTTCTTTTTCTTTGGTTATTTTTTCTTTCTTTTTTCTCCTTCTTCTTAAATTAAAGTTTCAAATTTCTGAATACACCCTGATCATTCTTCCATTTCTTTAATCATTTTCTCTGTTTTTAATGTTATTTTCTTCTTAACTTTAAGTCTATAATTTCCGTATAGACCCTCAGGAAAAAATTGTTTCCCGTGGGCATCACATGCAATGTAACCCAAAATAAAACATAATATAGCGAGACTATATGCCCCAAAATTTTAGTAGAATCACTTAGAAAACATTCGAAACCAATATACCAGTGGAATGTGTAACTGCATATATCCAGTGATAAAAATCACTTCGCTTTAATAATTTGGTCCGTTAACTCTTAATTATTTTTTTTTAAATCGAGATCGTTTGATGAGCGGAATGATAAAAAAGAAGAAGAGATAGACAAAAGAACTTGGGAAGAAACCCGGACGCCACTTCGTTCTACTTCACTTGCATCTTTTCTCAAAATTGTATATGATCTTTCCTCCTTGATATTTCGAATATCTCTAGAAAAGTTTAACATTTTTTAATTGAACTATATGGAAGTACGTAATGTTGATTTATTTTGTAAATGTAATATATGGTAAATGTATGCTGTTTATAAATCGACGCTTACCTCAGTCTCACCTCACACTGAATTCAAATTTAAATTGAATTTCAAAAATGATAATACCGCCATGACCACCATTTTAAATTCAATTCATATTTATTTCATTTCCAACATAAAGGTAAACAAAGATATTATATTTGTTTCATACAATAATTCATTTTTTCTGGTAACTATACAAAATTACACTTTGAACATAATACAATTATTATAAAGAAATTCTTAATTTCTGAGGAAATAGGGGGGGGGGGTCCACTAATAAGCAGTGCTTGTAGTATGTGGATCTCCCAGAAAAAATAAAATTGTTTCAAATTTTGCCCATGAAGAATTGGAAAATACAAGACAATATTACAAAACAACAAACAACAACAAAACGACAAGGAGAAGTAAAACAGATAAGAAGAAGGAAAGGGAAAGGGGGATGGGGAAGAAAGAAGAAGGAAGCAGGACAAATCATGACCGAAGAAGACTATGGCTGTAGGCCTATTCTCTGTCGATGGATATACAACTGACAGTGTATGCTCTTATAGATTCTGGATAATTTCGCATAGACAAAAGGCAAATTTAAGATCTTGGTTGTAAGAATTTGTGATCTTTATTATTTTGTTATCAAATTCAACAATGTTATATGTAATCTTGTTGTTAGAAAATGATAAGAATACAGGTGCATGTGTATACTGTGTATATAATCTATCATTGTTCTGCTTACTTCTTGCAAATACGAAAATAAGATTTCCCCACTTAATATACACATATACAAAATGATCCTTTAAAAGATCCCTCAAATCATACTTCTTCCCCGAGTAATTGAATGTAATTCATTTATTTGTGTGAGTCTATTTATTTCATGTTCTCTTCACTTTCTCTAATTCTGATTCTGCTATGGTACTCTTTGTTTTTTAGCGCTCTCAAATGATCAATGTTATCATTACAAAATGATAATACATTGCCTTTGATAATCATATCGCAAAGAATCTAGGTCTGGTAGCTACATGTTTGCATAAAATACAATTCTTATTATATTTGCGCCTTTGAGCCAATCACTCTGATTGACAGTGTACGCTTTAATCGGGTTGCCCTCCATCTTTCATCCCTATTATATAGTTCTACTCCTGGTTGTGATGAATCCTTTAAAATCCTCCGAACTTCTCACCCTCCTGCCTCGCTGATCCGTGCCTGTTTTGTCAATGTTACAACCCCGATTAAGGGCACCAGGGTGACACGGGAGCCCCCCTTTTAACGCCATCTGTCAATCAGTTTTTAGATTAAACAAAGATTTTAATCTCTCAGAGAGCGTGATATGAATGTCATTTAACGTGACAGGTTTGACTAAATAAAAGCTCTTGAGTTTTTTTCCTTTTAACTGGATGACGTCCGAATTTTTCTTGAATACTTGTCAATTAAAACAGAGATCTGACGTCATTTTGGAGTAGTCGGGACTCTGGGCAAGGCATGACGGGTGGCCTCTCAAGAAGCCTAAAACATTGTTCAACGACGCCATTTAGTTTTTTTTCTGCGTTTGATGAGATCAAATATGGAGTGGAGTTGAGTTCTGTTGAGTTGATATCTCTTTTGTCTAGCTAATTTTGCAAGATGATAAAGCAAATTAAAATATCAGCTATTCATGATATATTTTACAATAGTAAATCTCCGTCATAAATGATTTGAATTGAGTTTGCAAATTATATTTTCACAATATGCATTTTTGATACAAACCATCCAAGTACAAAATAATAATAATAACAGCTCGGGAAATTTTCTTCTCTTTTCATTTTTTCTCGACCTTTAGTTTTACCTGGGAAATGAAAGTTTAACTAAAACTTACATTTCAATATTTTTGTTTTTTTAGACCACGTTTTATTGCACTTCAATATTACTTATGAGGAATTTGCAAACGATATACTGGGAAATAAAACGATTCCCTAATCAATAAATTCCTATACAGTGCGTCCCAGAAAAAACGAAACCGAGAATTATCGATGTTTTATCATAACTTATTCACATTTATAATTAATAAATGACACATGTTTGGAAAGCTTAGATCTTCTTCTTTCATTTGATACCATTTATATGATGCATATTTCACGCATAAGTGATTAAAATGAATTTGAAGAGAGGAAACCAAAAAGTCATTTGGCGGACGGTATCTGAATTTCAAAGAGAAAATTACATTTCCTGAAAGTTGGGTCTCTGCCCTTTCATATGACACCTCAATCAGGAAAAATGAGCAAGGAATGACAAAGTTATGTTTGTTTAAAGTAGTGCTTGCATTTCCATAATTTTATCAAACGAATTCGTTTTCACTGGCTGCCTGCCGTAGCAACTAGCAGAATTGACAAAAGACTTAACTCCGTTTCGTTGACAATCAGCCATGCATTAAGTCTGTCGTCTACGGCTGATTGTCAACGAAACAGAGTTAAGTCTATTGTTAATTCCGTTTGTTGCTACGACAGACAGCCAGTGAAAACGAATTCGTTTAATAAAAATAAGGAAATGCAAGCACTACTTTAAACAAACAGAACTTTGTTATTCCTAGCTCATTTTTCCTGACTGAGGTGTCATATGAAAGGGCAGAAACTTAACTTTTTAGAAATATGATTTTCTCTTTGAAATTCAGATACCGTCCGCCAAATGTTGTTTTGGTCTCCTCTCTTCAAATTCATTTCAATCACTCATGCGTGAAATATGCATCATGTAAATTGCATCAAATGAAAGAGGAGGATCTAAGCTTTCCAAACATGTGTCATTTATTAATTATAGATGTGGAAAAGTTATGATAAAACATTGATAATTCTCGGTTTCGTTTTTTCTGGGACGCACTGTACAATGCTCTCATGCTCTTTGCATAACGAATTGTTAGTACAAGTAATTCTGAAAATTCCTTACACAACCAAATTGAATTCAAAATCAATTTAAAAGTCAAAAACTCTCGGGCTTCAGTTAAAGAAGAACAAAATCTGCGTTTTTACTTGGGCGTTACAATATGGAAGGTCGTACATCTAGCTTCATAGTTTCCTAAAGTACTACATATTATTTTTTTTGTAGTCGTTTGATACATATTTCCCTTTAACTAGAAAGATGATTCCATTAAAGACCATCCGAAGAACAATGTCATGTAAAATATCTCCATCATTCATAAGTAGAAATGCTATGGTATTAACTTAATTATCATTGTTAAAGGTTTGTCAAATGTCTTTCCAAATGTTTTTCAGAAGTTGATCAACATCTTTTAAACAGTGTGATATAAACTCGATTCTAAACATAAACATTATTCTGCCTTATGTTCACGTGACGCCTTAGCTTGAATACGTCAATCATTCCGCCACGACCATAAATCCAGAAAGGATCGTCAAAGAGCAAATTGATGGTGGTCGCGATCAAGGGCTGCTAAATTGTGCTGACACTTTACAATGTCGGATTAATACGCCTATTTCACTACTCATGTGGACAAACAAGATTTCCTACAAAGGATTTACGATGAACTACAAGGCTCTGTGATCTTACAAAAATGGTCTTCTGTTCCCCCTCACTGGATTTCTTTACTTAAAAGGCCCTTAGCGAGTATCACGGGGCGCAACCTGTAATCTAAATGGACATTTGCACAAGGGGTTACTTACAATGCATTCAGCGCTGTTCAGTCAATCTTTTTTTGACGCAGAACCAACTTTGACGAACAATACACGGACTCGGCAGGGGTGGGACCATGGACTTACTAATAGTAAGTCCATGGTGGGACTAAATGGTTTGGTCCTAGCTAAGACTCGCAAAAAGGGTCATGTAGTCTTGCCATCCCTTGCCATGCGCCACAATCGCATAGTGTTGTACTACGAATGAAGGAAAAAAATGTATCAATTTTCCAATTTGGTAATACACAGAGGAGCAGCAATGCTGTGAAAATTCTTGAAAAACTGTTTAATTTTTTCAACGCTTTTCACATGCCTTTCTTACAAAGAAAATACACGCCAGACTCTGATTGTCCATTGGTACTTCAATTTCCCTTCAAAGCCCATGTTTGTTTACATCTATTCTATTTTAAATAACAAAAAGTATGATACCCCCAAGTCATTATAAGATTTGCTGTTAATGTTTTTCTCGTAAAGTGCAACATCGGACAAATGAGAGGTGGACATTATTTACATCCCTGTTCGGGATGTCAATTTTTAGGAATCTCTGTGAGATTGAGGTACGATTCGGCGCAGACATGATAATGACGGACGCACATCCTAATACCTTCTTTCTTTCAGATATTACATAAAATTACATGACTAAGTATCCCTAAGTATTAACAGAAATCAAAATATCTGGTACACGTATCCTCTCATACAAGTGGGACATATCAGAAAAATTCAAACTTAAAATGAATACATTATACATATTATTAATGTTCACTTAATTCAAATGGCCCTTGCTATGTTTTTACCATGAAAAGCGCTGTATGGCTAGCTAGCTCTATTGGCTCGGGGCTTGACGCGGAAATTGCTTGTATATACCTGTCCTTCAAGAAGTTGAAAAGTTTTACAAACTGCGGTCACGCTGTTTTTAGAGGCACCAATCCCCTTAAAGTGAGCATTGTTTGAAAGTTTGATGAGTCAATTATGGCTGTCTCTTTGTTTGCTTGTCAGAGCGAAGCGTGACTTTTCTTGCTGTCATTACCAAGGAGTTCAGAACTCTTGGGAAGAGCTATAGTCCCATGCGCAATCGATTGTGTTAGATAAAGGACACTTGATAGAAGCAGCGGTCATTACTGTTTGCTTTGGATGAAAGACGTGTGGAAAAGCACACTTTAACAAAGACAAGAAAGTCACCTTTTGAATTTGAGTTTCCCCCCCGTAAGATCAATATTTTTTGCCAAATGACCCGGAGATGAGGGATGACTGTTTGTCACGTCATGGGTGGGCTATCGATTGTGGAAAAGAGGATGATTTTTAGTCGAATTTCACTCTTAATGATTCAGAAAAAGTGGTGGTCATGTCGAATGGTACCAACCTTATGCAGGCACAAGGTACGGAATCCCCCCTCCCCCGATTTAAATTTTCTTTGTTTTAATATTATTGTTCAAAAAGTAACGCACTATTTTCCTAATACTGTCTTACAGAATTCGCGATAGAAGATGACGTCTGTCAGAATTTCTTGATGGAAAATAAAAATACTTAGGAGAGCTCGGAGAGCAAGGAGATGTGGGTTTTACATCTCCCTGATTATAGCCTCAGTCTCAAGAACCTTGCCACTCTAGTACTAGTATACCACGCCAATGCAATCTTACACGAACTTTTCAATTTAACTTCATAACGCAGAATAGAACACTATCATAGTGACCGGGTATATCACTTTGATAAAAGCAAATCCTTTTCCCCCTTATGCCTTGCCAGATCATGAAACGAAAAATCCTACTTTTCCAGATCTTTATATTACACAAGTCATGATAGCAAATAAGTTATCTCTGTTTGTCGTAGGTTATGACTTTGCCAGTCCGTGATAATTGTAAAGTCCACGGTTATTATCGGCGGTGTTGGTTTTTACACCTAGCCGGTGGAGACATCCAGTCTGACTGTCCGATAATTCTGTGATTTTACTGTCAAATAACAAATAAACCTATTATCTACAACTAAGATAGTTCAGGAGAATTCTTTACAAAGTCTGTGGGAATTTAGAAAAAAAAGAAATAGTTATTCCGTGCCGGTCAGGATTTTAAGGAACATGCGTTCCCAAACAGACTATAACCACAAACAGTAAATGAGGCGGAGTGGAAGATGCAAGCAAGAAGAACAAGAAGAAGATGATGAAGAAGAAGTAGAATAAGAAGAAAAAGAATGAGAAGAAGCAGAAAAGAAGAAGAAAAAGGAGGAGGAGGATTGGAAAGAAGAAGAAATGATGAGAAGAATATAGAGAGAAAGAAAAATACGATGGAGAAATAGAAAAAGAAAAAGAAGAAGAAGAACAAGAAGAGGAAGAAGAAGAAGAAGAAGAAGAAGAAGAAGAAGAAGAAGAACAAGAACAAGAACAAGAAGAAGAAGAAGGTGAAGATGAGGAAGAAGAAGAGGAAAGACGACGAAAAACAAAAGAAGAATACGACGGAAACAAAGAAGAGGAGGAAGAAGAAGAAGATTGTAGATGGGAAACGGGGTAAAACAGAGAGCTTTAAGTGTAGAAAACCTTAATTAAACAACAATCAAAGAAAAAAAGAAAAGGAAAGTAAAAAAGAAAAAGATAAAAAAAGAAGTGCATTGGTTCGGGTTTTAACTTCCAGCGTATAGGGGTAGGGACTTCGGACTACAGACCTCAACCCCTCCCCCAGCCCCCTGCTCGCCTGTCATAGTTTTCTCTTGAAATTCAGTCTTTTCAGCGAGCACAGGAGATCAAGTTAAGCAGTAGTATGGAAATATCTTGCTGTTCCCCCTACCTTCTCTCACACCCTCCCCCCCCCCACCCCATACTCTCTCGGAATGGGAGTCATTTTCAACTAAATGTTCAGTCATTTTTCAGTTAAACGGCGATCCAACCCTTGTAATTAGTTCATATGTATGAAAGCAGAAAAAGAAGAGAAACATAAAAGTGAAATTATTAAATAAATCGGACAAGTACTATTTAATTATGGATGTTTGAAATATGAGATTTCTGAATAAGTGCGAATCTCCATTGGCAATTTGGCACGGGGATTGTGACGTTAGACACGGATATCTCTTTCGTCTGTTGTGGACAGAAATATCATCAATTTACTCGAAATATATTATGGATAGTATAGGTCATTTAAAGGGAAAAGATCCTAACGAGTCATACATCTTTAAATGTAAAATTCTAGTCATGTTGTGTGTTGAAATAAATGGGAAAGTTATCCACCATTACATCACAGAGACATTACCGATCCAGTAAATTTGAAGATATCATAATTATCTAAAGTGATTACCAAACTCAAAAAATTCATAAATTGGGAATTTTATGTCTGATTTCACTCTAACTATAACATAACAATTAATTTCCATCATCGAGTTTACAAATTTTGTTTTGTTTTCACCCATTCTTTGAATTCCTGCTCTCTCTTCATAACTCAGCTCACCCTTTATTGTTTTTCAAGAACTTTTACTTTCTCGCAATATTTCTTTATGTTTAATTTATCTCAGTCTAAATGCCTTCCCTTAAATTATCAAGCTTCTAAAAAAAAAAGCGTCACCAATCAGTAACACAAAGTACATCAGTTAAACGATTATGAGTTGTAGCAGCCTAAATTACACAATTTGTTGCAGCGAACGAAAATACTATTCAAAGTTGTTGAAAAATTAGCAGTCAAACTACAACAAAGAAGAAGACATGGCATACACGTGTAACTTTTTCATGGGGAAATCTACTTAAAGGTCTTTGCTAAAGATGTTTGTTCTGCTTCTCAAAATTAATTGGTCAATCTTTTCTGCAAGATGAGAAAAGCAAAGACAACAACGGTTAGTTCGCTAGCACACGTCGCGTGCCATGGTCAAAAGAAATACAAGGCCTTTAATTTCTTAAACTAAATTTGCAGGCGACCAAACGAAAGCGTGGAAAAGCGGTAGCCCACGCGACTACTTAACTTTGCCAAAGGGATGTGGAATTGAGGCTCTTGTCTATTTCGTGTAATCTTTCAAAACTGGTCCATGTTATTCGTCCGTCTTTTCAAACGAGAAACAAAGAAAAGTCAACAAATCACCCAAGGAGAAGAAAAGTCCCTAATTGGAGATGCAAACATTTTTTTTTAAAGAAATGAAAGGCAAGCTCAAGAAACTCATGAAGGTATTGCAGACAAAACAGAGAGAAAACAATGAGAATGTTTAACTTCTAGCTTACAAGTAAAATGTGTTTACTTTCTAATTTAGATGTTAATCCGGTACTTCTCTTTACATCTTGGCAGTTATTGTGTGATTCTTTCTCGCTATCATGTTCATGTATGAAGTTAAGATTCTAGGAGAGGTAATCTGAAGAGTAAAAGAGGGGGCATATTGAGCACCTGTCTCTAGGGTTCAGCGTGGGGGATTGGTGGCAAAGTTTACGGTAGTAATTTATCTCAAGTTTGTTGATAGATGGTGAAGTGCCCATTACCCCTTTAAACAAATGTATGGTGCTACTGATTTTAAGCGGTACGATATCAAAGTTAAAACCGCGCAAAAAAAGTATTGAGATTGTCAATAACATTATCATGATTTTTGTCAATATTTTAAAGAAGAGGCCATAATTAGGACATAAAACTATATCAGGAGAAAATGATACGGAAAATGAATAGATATGAAGCTAACAAGAGAGAGAACAAAGCGAGAGATGGAAAGATGAAAAGATATTGAATATTAGGAGAGAGGGAGAGAGAAATAAATGTAAATATCGAGTGAGGGTAAAATAAAGAGAGATTCTGTGTGTGTGAAAGAGAGAGAGAGAGAGAAAGAGAGGGTTAGATGTGGGTTGAGGAAGACAGGGAGAGGAAGACAGATAGAAAGACAGAGGATAGATGAATGGAAATAAGATAGAAAATGGAGAGTTGAGAGTTGAAAAGCGGTACTTTATTGGTTATTTGAACCACTGAAATAAAAACAAACGCACAAAAAACTTACTGGGCATCATCTTCGATAAAAAAAACCATAACTCTCATTTGAACATAGTGGCCTATGCTAAGCACATGGTGTCGGGCCTACTTACCCAGATGTCTATTTTTATTTATGCTTTTTACTCAGCCTGCACTGTACATTTTCTACCAAAATTGTCTAGCATATTTATTTCTGACTAATCTTAAACATTCAGTATAAGTTTCGTTGGATTCTGTAAGAATTTATTTCTATATTTACCAGAACTCAAGTTTATCTTAATGTTATGAGTGTATATGGACGTCGGATTTAAGAAGGAGGGGTAAAGGATGGGGGGGGGGGGCATTACAAACACCTGCCTGCGATCTTTCGAGGTGAAAATGGAGGCATATTACTGGTCGCGGTCAACTCAAGTACACCATTGGATGTAGTTGAGGTTTCTGAAGTGTTTGCATATGCCCAATCCTGATCACTTTCCAATTTCAACGTCAGAACGAAAAAATATAACCTTCTGGTAAAATCAAATAGCTTTCAAATAACTCAATTATCATCCCCATGCGAATTTTATCGAAGAATACAGCTGAGAAATGATTCAAAATAAACATTTCTGCCGAGGACCTCTTTCACAGCCATGTGTTTATGTGTTTATGTTATCAAACACATACTGTATATTTTCATGATTGTATAACTTAATATTTATGATAGAAAAAAAAAGTTATATAGATTTCGGAAAAAGCCTGCAGTGATGATATAAAAAAAGATAAATGGGGGACATAAAATCTTCTGGTAGAAGACAAGACTCAGATCTCTTAAAACTTCACGAGCCTGGAAAAGACACTTTAAAGGGATTGGGTAACTCTGTCTCAGATTCTGAAACAAAATCCTGGAATTAGCTCATGCTGCAATGACAAGTATAAACCTTTAGGTCAGTCAGGAACCCCATCACTTTTACAAGCCGATCGCCTGTCTGATTATCAAGATATTTATGATTGGAAATCGAAATGCATTTTTGCCCCCCCCCAAAAAAAAAAAAAAAAACGCCCCCCCCCCCCCCTCCAACAAAAAAAAAAGCAGTAAAGGAGTAAAGAGAGTTTGTATTTTTAACCCAAAAGAACATAACAATAATTTAAAAACCTGAATTAAATCACATATAAAATACATACAAAGAAAAGGAAAGTTAACATGAATCAAATTTCCTAAACATTGCGCATGCCACCTATATTTATCAACGGAGGTTTTTAAAACAGCGATACGCGCATATCGTGGACATTTTATGAGAGAATGGGGAAGCGTGTCTGTTTTTTGTTATAGGAGAAGACATGAGCCCCAGAACGCTGGCGTACTGATGGGGGGGGGGGGGGTGGTAGTTCTTATTCGATACCAGTGATTTACAAATGTTGCTGAAACGACATGATTTTCCGGTATTTTTTCTCATTTTTTTTGTAAGTCATACCTTTTGATGCGTTTGTTGGAGAATTAGAAATTCACAAATTTACAGTGGGGCGAAAAACATACTTATTTAGAAGCCTTTATGTCATGGTCTGCAAAACGGCTGGGCTCGGGGGCTCGAGCCCCCCACATTTTTTGAAAAAGTATGTTACAGAGAAAAAGAAAGAAAGAGAGAGAGAGAAAAAAAAGTTACCTGCCAATGTCACAAATGAGGTATCAAAATATGCTCATCTGACCGTAATTAAATGCCTAAAACCCCAGAGCTTACGGGGTTCTGCCCGCTGGACCCCACTAAGGGCCCCTTGATGATCATCTGACCGTAATTAAATACCTAAAACCCCTGAGCTTCCGGGGGCTCAGCCCATGGACTCTCCGCCAATTAGTGATCTGCCAGTGTCACAAATAAGGTATCTAGATATGCTTATCTGACCGTAATTTAATGCCTGAAAACCCTGAGCTTCCGGGGGATCAGCCCCTTGACCCCCTGTCGAGGTGCAGGCCCTGGACCCCACGCCAATTTACGCTCTACCTGATCGTTAATACTCCACTTTGAAAAACGTTCCGCGGGGCCTGCATGTAACGTGGAAGAGTGGTGGTGATTCAGAATTTTCTTCTGCCCCCCCCCCCCTTCCAAACGTTTTTGCTCATTACGTCACTGCCCCGGGAAGGTGAGCCCCCTGGAATGTTTGCCCCCCCCCCCCCCAAAAAAAAAAAAAAAAAAAAAAAAAAATCCCAAACTGCTTCCGGCGCGCCTGACGTAGGGGCATGAATCTCAGATTTAACATTGTTAGACGATGCCTTTAACACAAAGTTACATGCACATTGGCCTGCTAAACATTAATGAGTAAAGACCCGTATAAACTTTTTATCTATTAAAATTGTATAATTATGATCTTCCTGTAAAGTCTTCACTAGACAGCCTGCCCACTATCAATGATGAAATGTTGTACAGAAATCTTACAATATTCTAATGCGACACTATTAATTTTGAAATAAGAGACTTTTACGTTCCTTAGTGTGGACTTTGATTTCTTCATCTGCCACTAAACTAGACGCACATAATTGAATCAGAAAACCATTCACAACATCTTTTCCTTTTCATTTTATTTTGAAGTATTATGCCAATTAAAATCAAAGATATTAACTTTCTTGTCAAATAAAATTATGTTTTACATAGTTTAAGGAAACATATTTCCCTTATTCCAAATTATTTGATTTTTAAGTAATGCAATTTAAATAGAGAAGAGAAGAATCCATATTTCTTTTAAAATACCATTCCTTTCCAGCACACTTTTCTATCAGTTAACACGTTTCAATTTCTTGCAAACGTTCGGGATCTTCGGTTTGGTATATCAAATTTGATTCACCTATAAGAAACATTAATATCAAGACAACCGTTCATATCCTGAGTGGTCAGTCAGTAACATTGACGGAAATTCCAAGCATTAATATACAACTGTATTTTCGGTTGCATTTTGTTTAATTGAGAGAAGTGCAAAAAGATTTTTAGTAATTAAAAAATATCGACTTACGGATGATTGTGGTTTGCCACACCGTAAACGAAATCTGGATAAAAACCCTTCCGTTTCGTATAACCGCAATCATGGGAGAATTACCTTGTTGAAACTAAACTACAAAACAAACCACTTTTAATTATGTTTGTTTCTGGTTTATGCCTCTTTGCTTTTGAGTTGCTTTTATTATTGCGATCATTACCACCAGCATCAGACCATGTCCATATTGAGACGGTGAAGAGGAGTTTTGCCACACGACCAAATTGGAATAGCGCAGGCAGGCGATAATGAAAGAATCAACAAATTAAGACCTTTATTTCCCGCCAACAATTAGTCGAGTCCGTAATAGTCTGATGTCGCCATGCTGGCAAATAACGACAGACAGACTGCAAAGTGCTAAGCAACAGGCCGGACAACGAGCTTGAACGGCAAATCTTCAAAGTTATGTCGTACAACCTTGGCGTTCAAACTCTATAGACTTAAACCGTGGCGCCGGTTTAGCATACTAAAACAGGCCAACAATGAGGACAGCATTCACGGGCAGTGGCGGATCCAGGGGGGGGGCCCCGGGGGCCCGGCCCCCCCCCCCCTTGTGAGAAAAAAATCATGTAAAATCACGCGATTTTTACATTTTTGGGGGGTTGGGCCCCCCCCCTGGCGCTCAAGGGGGGGGGTGCAAATTTTAAAATTTCCGAGGACCAAAAAAAAAAAAAAAAAAAATGTGCTCACTACCCCCCCCACCCCCCCCCCCCCCCCCACTGAGCGACTTTTCGGCTGGCTGAGTCGTTGCGATTTTTTTTTGGACTCCAAAAAAAAAAAAAAAAGTGTCCGCTTACCCCCCCCCCCCCCCCCCCCCCCCCCCACTGAGCGACTTTTCGGCCAGCGCGATTTTCAAATTTTCGGGAGCAAAAAAAAAAAAAGTTGGGCCCCCCCCCCCTAAGAAATCCTGGATCCGCGCCTGTTCACGGGAATACGGGCATGTAGATCTAATTCAGAATGTGTATTTAATACCGGTATAATTTTATGCGTCTGATCAGGGCTTATAATCCGGGTTTATTAATTTTCTGTAAAGAGTTTAGGTTTGAAACAACACTCTTTAAGTACGAAGGTAAATTCACTTTAATCTACCGTGGATGTGTAAAGATTGAAACAGTAAGAAAAAATAGAAAAATTGAAATTAGTGAATTGTCATAGATATAGAAACAACAGTTATTCAAGCATTGTAAACAATAAAATAAATATGTACTCATGTTGAGGAGGCGAAAATGCAATTAACGATTTTATCTCTCTCTCTTCCTACTCCCCCCTCTCTCTCTCTCTTCTCTCTTCTTCTCTCTCTCTCTCTCCCTCCCTTTCCATGAACATGATGAATATATCCTTTTCTATTATTTGGCTATTAATTTTCTGGGATTTAATATTTTTTTAGTTCGAACTCTTCAATACTTAATCATTCTGCACAATAAATTGCTCATGGTAACTCCCCAATCATCTCCTTATTCCCCTGCCTTCGTTTTTTATTAATCATCTGCATAATACTGATGTTTCGTAGGGCATATAGCAAAGGGGGTAAAATGTCGTCTTTATCTTCGGAATGTTGACAGATCGATTACATGCCAACTACTCTACGAAAACATCAAAGATAAGTGCACTCCAGATTGTATCTATTTATTCGCATTTGGTGAGATACGACGATTTGCTTTTAGCGTGTTTCTTCAATTATTGATCACGGTTTATTTAACTACAATCCGGATTATTAGATTCTTCTGTTATGATATAGTTTTGTTGGGGGAGGGGGGGGGGGGGGGCTCGTTAAAAGGTAGGCTTATACGGAATTCTTTGGGAGGAATAAAGGGAATCACGAACAGTATACCTGAAGAAAAAGTACATAAGTTCACATAATGTAGTAAACCTTTAGAGAACTACTAGTTTACCTTTAGAAAAGTATGTAAGTTCACTTTAAATAGATAGCTGATCTTTGTTGCAGAGGGCGCTACACAAAATAACTTGTTGTGATATAGTGAAAAACTGAGTGTCAAATTTGAAAGAACTTACAATTTAAACGACAAAATAATCTTTGTTTTGATCAAAATCGGTGCAGGAGACGGCGGAAATATCCATAAATATAACCATGTCTAATATTTGTGCCTTTTGTGGCGCCCCACAAATATTCGATAATTTTGAACCAGCTTATACTTTTTATTCCAGCCAATGACAATGTTGGCTTTTTCGTGTTGGTTATAATTCCGGCGGTCGGTGTTATTATTAATTGCTTAATTAACGGTCACCGTATTTCTTTTCAAAGTGGAGCTGAATTGGTATGATCGTATTTAATCAAATTTCACAAATTTGGGGGGTCTAAAATTATCTTCATAGCAATTTTAGTTCCTAAAAAGGGCACTATAAAAATGTCATAAATAATGATAAGAGCAATAACATGCACTTAATATGTAGTATACCTTTAGAAAAGTAAGTAAGCTCACATCATGTAGTATACCTTTAGAAAATACGTTCACATAATTATGTAGCATACCTTTAGAAAACTATATTAGTTCACGTAATGTAGTATACCTTTTGAAAAGTATATACGTTCACATAATTATGTTGTATACCTTTAGAAAACTATATACATGCACAAATTATGAACAGGTGTAGTATACTTTTATAAAAGAATATACGTTCACATAATAATTATGTAGTATACCTTTTGAAAACTGTATTAGTTCACATTTTGAAAGTAAGAGATTAAGGAATACTCATTATGAAATGAATATCGGACAACACGATCGCGAAGACTTTCTGAAAATCAACTCAAGTGTTATTCCAATACCTTAGGTTCGGATTGTTATCTACGTCATTTAGTGTTCGCACGTTACAAATGGCGATGAACTAGGCGTTTGAAATTGCTTTATGTTGATATTTTTTCGAACGTGTTTTTTAATCGTCTTCCATAAAACGTAAAGATAAATTTTTACTTGAAAATTTCTGGTCACTGATGAGAGCAAAATACTTCTCAAGAAGCAATGACATAACCTAAATCTTTCTTGAAAGGGTCCTCAAACTTTCCCTTTTTCCAACTCAGCTAACTTATGGAAAGCGCCATTAGTATATTTGAAGACAAAAGCAAGAGCAACTTCCGACGTCCACTTGCTTCGTCAAACAAGTTTTCAATTATATAACTAATCTAAAGATGCATTAAAAGACTCACGACATATATAAACCCCGCTCTCGTGCGCTCTTTCTATTCGCTTCGTTTTCACACTTGAACGCAAAAAGGACGTGTGTCTTTTTCGCGGAGAAACTCGAGAAAACTTTCTAAAGACCAGGGGAAATTTAGCCTGAAGGTTTTAATGGGATGACAATACTGTTTGTTTTTATC
This sequence comes from Strongylocentrotus droebachiensis, assembly GCA_035222895.1. Classification (NCBI taxonomy): domain Eukaryota; kingdom Metazoa; phylum Echinodermata; class Echinoidea; order Camarodonta; family Strongylocentrotidae; genus Strongylocentrotus; species Strongylocentrotus droebachiensis. Next base: position 331,690 of record JAVYIG010000294.1, on the reverse strand, counting down.
TTGTTAAAGTTATCCACAAACAGTTTGCGTTTTTAATTGAGCTTGGGTGATGAGAGAAAATATTTGAATACGAGACGATGGACAAAGAAGTAAAAAAATTTCACGAATAAGCAAGAGTTAACCCATGTACTATGATTGAGCAACTTTGTGAAAACAAGTTGAGCTGGTGTGAAACCATAACGAAAAAAACTTCTATGGACACTGAATTTCCAGAGAAAATGAAAAAATTTGAGAGTGAAAAATAAAAGTTTACTGAAGGGTATTTCAGAGAAATATACTTATCCTTATACTTTTAATGTACTTGAATGACTGCTTTACAAAGAAGATATAGCATAGATGAATGATCAAAGAAAGAAAAGAGAAGGGGAAAGATAGGATCAACAACATAGTCTACATTAAAAATATGCCAATAAAGTATAAATGTAAATACAATGGAAGATAAAGAGCTGCTAGAAAAACAAAAATTAAGAAAGACGAGGGCAATAGAAAATGTATTACGGATGAATGAAATTTATATTAAAATGGAGCGCGCGGTCAGAAAAAAAAACTTGAAAGAGAGAGAGAGAGAGAGAGAGAGAGAGAGAGAGAGAGAAAGAGAGATCGAGAGAGAGAGAGAGAGCGAAAAGAGAGTGGTATAGTGTGTGTGTGTGTGTTTGTGAAAGAGGGAGAGAGAGAGAGAGAGAGAGAGAGAGGACACCCCCCCCCCCAAAGAAAATAAAAAGAACAGCATGAACTACGTTCGTCAGAACTTGCGTGACAGTTGTGTAAAAGCCCCATGTTCCATTTCCGTCAACAAAATATGTCACAGTTTATTGATAAAACATGAGATGTTACACATCACATGACTACGTCCTTTTCTCATTCTTATCAGACCCTTTCTTTCGACATTCCGTCAGACCTAATGTTGAAGAACCTATCTCTTGTTTCTTTTCAAAACATCAATGACAATACAGGCAAATTTCACAACCCCTACGTTACTTGTTCGACAACCAAAAGACAGTTGTTTGATTCATTGTATTTAACGAAGAAGACATCGAGATAATTTGCATTTGATTGTTTGTGTTTGTGATTGGGAGAAAGGGTAATATTGACAGATCTGAGTCTCCTAATTAGCATTCTTCTTTTTGAGAGGTCTTCTTTCTTTGGGAGAAGTTTGTGTGTGACAGCGCTATATTTGTACTGAATCGAGGAATTGAAAGAGGATGCAGGCTAATTGAAATAGGACAATAATTGGGTCAGTTTGACAGTGAAGAAAAGGTTAAAGGTTCAAGTCTTTATATGGAAAACGATAAACAATAGACCGCGGGCCGAGGTGCATTTTCTTTTCATCTCGTGCCTCAAATTTGTATCTAGCTGTATTTTGGTCAACATGTGTAAAAATATTTATTACAGTCACATCTGAAACTCGTCAGTAACAAAACTTGCACATTTTCTGAAAATATCAAAAAACAAAAAACAAATTTGAGACAATTTTTCACTTTCTACGGTAAGAATGACCAATCACAATACGTTGCTGATAGCATGATGTGTGGAGTGACTGGCTTTTGGCCAATCATATTCTTTGTTTTATGCGCACGCCTATGCGACTTTCACTGTGCACTGCGACTTTCACTGTGTACTATGGCGACTTCTGAGTCGTTTGATGCCAGTGAGACGGACAATTCTGAGGCTGGTGAATCCGCTTTCTGTTCCATACATGTCATCGATACTCAGAGCAAGATTATACCATTTAGTGATAAAAGCTATCACAAGTGTAAGGAGTGTGCAGCTAAGTGGGTAATCGTGGAAGAGAGTTTAGAAAGTGAAGTTGCAGAGAAGTTGCAAGAACACGTACACGAAAGTGAAGGTGTGGGACAAGTCGGTCTTCAGTCATCGACAACAAGCAGGTAAGTTATCACCTAATATATTGGTATAGACCCAAGATCTAGATATCTAGGCCTGCATGAAATGAAAAGTGTTCACATTTTCCCCGAAATAAAAATTGCACTTGAAAAAAGAGCAGAAATTACAAATTTGGTCTAGAGTGGTAGAGAACAGACTAGATCTAGTCTAGACCTCTCATCTACTATGTCTAGATCTATGGTCCTGGATTACAGGATAGATTTTCTAGGTCTAGATCTACTACTACTAGACCCTGTCCCTACTACTACTGTCTAGACCCTCTACTTTTTTTCGTCTACAGATAAATTATAAAATAGTCTAATTCTTGACTCTTGCTTGTGTCAAGAAATTAAGCCATTTACATAGGCCTAACTACTTAAACTAGGTCCAGCAGTTCTTGTATTTTAGCAGATTGAACTTTAATAGAAATTATTTATTAGTCTACATCTCTCACATTTTCTTTTACTAGGGAGCACCATACTCGGCTTCGAGGATATCATGCTGAATGTTACCGACACTTTTGCAACGTAACGACAATCAGTAGAGCATTGACAAGATTTCAGAAGAAGAGAGGTAATAAACAATGATTAAATGCTGCTAAAATAATTTAAACAGTACAGTACAAAGACAAAGAAGAGAAGGAGAGTGTTTGATCTGTGCGTGTGTGAGGCAGTGCAAAAGAAGACACCGGTAGGTGCAATTGTGCAATAATTGTTCTGCATCTACACATTTAGATCTACTGGCGATTTCAAGTTCAGTGTCAAAAGCCACAACACTGAACTTGAAATGAGGCTGGTGTTGGAATTGACCTCGGAAAATATGTTGTTGAATGTTGTCTGCTGAACCGAGTATCATGGTTCGCTTTGACGATTTATTTGTTATTTCCCTATTGCCCAACACAAATCGCCTAGAGATTGGGAAATTTGTGATTTGAAGTTCGGTGTTGGTGTTGGTGATCTTAAGATCATGAACCAAATGATAACGTCACAGCAAAGTTAAGCGAAATCCAATTTACAGTCAAAATGTTTTACAAATCATCAGAGCTATATATGTGTCTATTTTCTAAAGATTAATAACATTTTCTCTTTTGATTTGAAAATACGATTTTAGATTTTACATCCTGTTTGATGAAATTTGAATGCCATTTCTCACTGATTTCACTTTCGTTGTATAGCCTTTTCGCTTGAAATCGTGAGTGGATCACATAAAAGGCGTGATATCATTCCGTATTGAGCTATTTCTCAAGTACAGTCAGTGTTGGAGCTCGGTTCAGCAGCTTGATCCACACTTTCAACACCAACACCACATTGAGTTATATATTCAGAAAATCAGAATGATTTTGATAAAATTGGTTTTAATCAGTATTTTTTCCCCTGTCTGTTCCTTTCTTCCTTCTCTTTTTCTTGTTAAACCCACAGATGCTGAGAAGACATCTACAGAAGATCCAGAGGAAGTGTCAGCAAGTGAGGATGCCCCTGCACCCAAGAGACTGCTGCGGTCGAGAGTATCCCATGAAAATCAACCCTCTACCAGCCATGACTTTGATAAGCCGCATGTATTGCCAGTCCATTGCATTATCTGCAAAGGAGCTAAGTATATCCGCGAACAGTCTTCTGGTAAACGGAAAGTAGAAAAATTAATTCTTTGTGAAAGAAAAGATGGGGGCATCTGTTAGAGGCCGCTCTATTAAAGCAAGATGAACAATTGCTTTTACACATACGTGGGAAAGATCTTGTTGCAATAGAAGTAAGGTACCATAAATCGTGCTATTACAGGTATACAAAAGTTGTGAAGAGATGTAATACTTATAAACAGGATACTCAGCAAACAGTAATATATGATAAGTCATACTCTAGTTTCTGCAAAAAGGTAATTGAGGAAAGGATAATGAAAAATAAGGAGATCCTTAGGCTGACTAAGCTGAACCAACTCTTCATCAAGGAAGTCAGGGGAGTTGAAGGATTAGATGCCTCCTCCTTCAAAACCTACCGATTGAAAGCACGATTGAAATCCTCACACCCTGCTCTTTGTTTTGTCAGGCCTTCTAGGAAGGTGGAAAGCGACATTGTATTTGTTGAAAATCTGTCTGTTGAGGAGGTAGTAGAGGATGCAGTTGGAGAAATGACAAGTGAAGAAAGCGAGTGCAATGAAGCTGTGAGTATTTTGAATATATAGTCATTTACAGTATTTGTGAGGTAAATGTATACACTTCCAGCAAAACGTTTTTGATGCCCAAGTCTAGTAGTGGTTTATTGACTGCACTGCACATTCAATTGTTTATGGTACATAGTCATTTAGACAAACATAACATGAATCCATTGTTACCATGTTTCACTCAGGTGTACATGTACATGTAAATGGGTACCCATCTAACCAGAGCAGTACATATTTTGTTGCTAGGTATTACTACATGCAGGTAAAGAGAAGTGTCATAAAGCATAACAAGTGCTCTATAAACAGGAACCAATATTTTATTTTGAAAATTCCTGATACATGTTGAGTAATGGTCATTCCCTTTGTCATTCTGGAAAGTATTTGTTCTTCATGTATTTTTTTTTCATCATGACTTGACACTGAAAGTTGTTTCTCAATATGTTAATGTAAGGGAAGAAAATACTTGTAGATGTCGGGAGATAAATGTGTTTTTTTCCTCTATTCACTGCTAAATAAATACATTGTACCATTGTAGGTATAGATTTGAACTGGACATGTAAGTATTTTGTTCCATTGTGAAAAAATATTCTAATTGTGCACTATCGGAGGATTGAGATTAAGTAGTTCACAATTTTGTAAATACCATGATTAGTAATTGAAATGTATTCACGTTTAAGTTTATGTTTTATGCTGTACAAATGTGGGTATCTGGCAATTCTTGTTTTTGTCATCAACGTAATGGAGGGAAAATATTGTTAAAAATATAATTAAATCATCAAATCATCAAAGGCAAGTAGCAAGGAAGTTGATTTATGTCTGGTTTCCATGCCTTGTATGAATCAATGATGGATTTTCTCCCTCTAACAGTACACAAATATATTGAACATTTGAAAGTCATTGTATGAATTAATTCTCTGTATTGCTAGTACAGTAGACTTATACTTGTTCAAAATCTGTTGGGGCAGTTTAATAGATTTGGTATTAAGGAATGAGTTTGATCATTGTTATGAAAAAAACAAAAACAAAACTGCTTGGAAATTTCCTTTAAGAGCCAGAAAAGTGTACCTCATCATGAATACAATTTATTTTTCTTACAATGAATCTACTTCATACTATGCATTACGTCTACTGCCCCCCCCCCCCCCCATTGTCAAAACTTCCTGTGATTTTGCAATGTATTTGAGATACATGTAGTTAAAAGATGATTAAAAATATTGATTGAATATGGAAATTTTGGCTTATCTATCTTGACACCTGTTCAAATTGTGTTTTAATGTAAATTAATTTATTGGATTGTTTGTGTGTGTGTGTATGCACTGTATATATATATATATATAGAGAGAGAGAGAGAGAGAGAGAGAGAGAGGGGGGGGGGGGGCAGACATACATCCAGAGAGAGAGAGAGGGTGAAGTTTTCAGTATAAGTGTGGGGGGTGCTATATTTGTGATGGGATACCGAAGGATGGTTCAAGTTGTGTAGTAAGTGATGAATACTGCTAGTCAAAATGCATTGAAACCATGATTATACTCATTAAAAGATGTGCATCCTCATGTGCACACATTGATATCCCCCCAAACAAATAAAAACAAAAATAAATAAATACATAAATAAAAGTACCACAGTCTACCAAAGTCCCCATTTTCTCCTGACCCCCCCCCCTCTTTTCCACTTCTCTCCCCTCTCTATTAATCTCTCTCTTTATTTATCTCTATTTATTTTCAAGATTGTTTTTGTTTGTTGTTTAATCAAAGGGGGAAGTCCATCCTGAATAGAAGCAGAAAAAAGTTACATTGTGGAGTTGTCGAGTTGTGTTTCATTAATCACACCTTCAAAAATTGATAACTTGCTTACTTTCAAAACTTGCTGAAAACTTTCACTGTCGTCTTCCTTTCATTTTTCTGACTTTATTTAAACTAAAATATTTGTTAGGATGGACTTAACCTTTAAATAAAGAAAAATATAACACCAACCATTCCAAGACAGACTTGGGTGTTATTCCCTGGGTGAAACAAAACCTCCAAGTCCAATAAAATCCTGTGGAACCCATTAGCACAACACAGATCTCAAGATTTGAACACAAGAGGGCGCTGCAACCTTTTTAAATTAGCATAATTAATTAATGTGCAACTTATTGCACTGACGAGTTATCAATTTTTATTCAATGATTTTTGTTCTATTGAGTAACAAAAATTTAGGTATATACAAGAGTTGAGGCACGAAAATGAAAAATAAGCCACATATTTGATCTATGGCCCGCGGTCTACAAAGGAATAAACATATAAGAAATAAAAGATGGCTCGCCTACGTAACGAGGGTACGAAGCACGGCTGTGTCGGAAACATGAAACGACCAACCAGTGACTTAGAGTACATTCTAGGGAAGATTGATTTCAATAATTATTCAAAACATGCAGGCTCTCCTCTCACCTTTTTTAAAAATATTTATATGATTATATAATATTATTTTCATCATTATTATTAGTTATTGTAATCATTAATTTTTTTATTATTACTATCATTATCATTGTAACACCTATACCAGTGAACAACGATTTTCCATTTTGTATGGACAATAAATCAATTCAATTCAATTCAATTCAAATATTATTACTATTATCATTATCATTTATATTAATATCATCATCATCATCACCACCATCATTATAACTATTTTTTTTAGACCTCATTAAGATGGTGGATATTGTCCTAATTTTAGCATAAAAACAGTATCGGCAAAAAGAGAAGAAAAAAAGGACGGGCCCTGACAATTTTCTTGTATCTTTAGGATACAATGGATACAAATGTTAACCTACTTATTTTACGATATCGTGAAAATGTTAAAGACTACCTTCATACAACAAACACACATTGACTTCTACAGTATCGCACGATAACCACAAAGGCGGAGGTAAGGGGGTAGGGGCTGGGTGGGGCTAGTGCCCCCTGATCAATGACGACATAAAAAGGAGAGAAGGGAAGAGTGGAAGAGGGAAAATGAAAAGAAGTCACTGCGACCCCCTCCCTGAACCGATCCCTCATGAATTGCATTGTTATACCCCAGTCATTCAAAAGAGAGTAAGACCAGAGGGTGTTTCACAAAGATCCCAAGTCGAACTTAACTCTAAGTTGGACTTAAAAATTATGGAGAGCCATTTGTAGCCTTAAAATGAAATATTTCCAAAAGCAAAAATTGAAGTAGTTTAGACTTTTAATACATTCCACATCAAGAACATGACATTTCCTTGATAATAGAAAATATGAATGATTTGATTCAACATTTTATGCCTTTTTAAATAACTTTTACAAAATATTTTCAAAGATGCTAATGGCTTTCCATAATTGTTAAGTGCATCTTAGAGATAAGTTAAACTTAGGATCTTTGTGAAACACCCCCAGTCCCCCTTCAATGTCTGGACCCACACTATGCCAATCACTCCCTAAAATTAAACTTCATTATACCACTCTTCACACCAGAAAAAAGAAACACAGCACGAGGATCACAACGTAATAATCAGACAAATCATAAGCATTTCATAATAGAAAAAATGCTTTCACCCTTTAATTTCTATTGCTTTAACTGTACACTATGTATAAGAGAAAACCTAGATAGATTTACAAACAGAACTTGTTGAATACTTGTACTTGCGCTATACCGTGCATACTCCATATATATACCATTCAGAAACCATTCAGAAACCATTCAGAAACAATTTTCATTTTTTTCGTTTTAAACTAAACTAGCATTATATACACTTACACACACTGGCCTCTTTTGCTTTGCTGTACAGAAGCAACAGAAATTGCAAGTAATATAATATGGCTTATATAATAATGTTTTTACAAAGGGCTTCAAAGTGAGTACAGATACATACAGTATATATATATATATAGTTTGACAATTATTTTTACACTTCAATTTCACCTCGTTTCATCTTGCAACATATTAGTTACTAGCATTTGTACTAAAAATCTAGCAAATATCAGCATTTTAACATAAATCATTCCAATGAATTAGAAATTAATCACATTGCAATGCTACAAAGACTGTCACGTTCTGCTTATAAATGTCACACTATTTCATATCAATCATATCTTTCAAGTTTCAAATTTATGGAGTGATAGCTGCAAGCAATGAATAAATGGATAATCACTTTATTTTGTCTATTACAAATTAGATAAAAAGGCAGTAAATGGAATGCATAACAGATTGTTACACATTCTATTATGTTTGATTGTAAAAGTACATAACACTATTTTTAATCAAGATTTCACAGATGTGTAGCAATGAAATTCTTTTCAGGCCAGTAGAGTGTTAACTCTATCACCGATCATTCAATCTGTAGAGATAACATATAACCTATTCACACGAGTCTTTGCTTAACTTGCCGGCCTTGTGCAGTGGTCGAAGCAGCCTTCAAAACTTGAATCGACAATCACCAACTACTACAAATTCAGAGACTTTTTTCCTTCTAAATCACCTCAATCGATCAATTCATCCATTGCCAAAATAGAAAATTTCAACCATTTTTTGTATATAAAAACTTTTTGTATGATCCAAAAATAAATTGTATAAGTAGTACAATAGGGCACTGAAAATGTCCATAATTATGTTAATTTCATGAAAGTGGCGAAGTGTGACGTCATCAAAAAATCTATTTTGAGAATTTCTCAATTGTTTCTTCATATTCCGAAAGAACATCAAAAATAATGTCCAAATGTCGAAAACCAATTGAATATGTTAAGTATTGGCTGAGATATGGTCATCTGAATGAATATATGTCCTATGGGAACTCAGTGTTATATGCTCTGGCTCCTAACCATTAGGAGCCAGAGCATATAACACTGACTTCCTATGGGGAGTATACTTATTCAGATGGTCATATCTAAGCCAATACTTAACATATTCAATTGGTTTTCGACATTTGGACATTATTTTCGATGTTCTTTCGGAAAATGAAGAAAAAATTGAGAAATTTTAAAAATAGACTTTTATGACGTCACAGCTTCGGTACTCTACAGTACTCTATAGTATGTGATCCTGAATTTCCCAGAGTACTTCTTCAATATTATTTCAACATTTCACCTAGTATGGTATTCTACAAGAATCAAAGATCACACCAGTGAATACATAAGTTTTGTCCAAACAACAGGGAAAAATGTACAAATTTCAAGGCTGATATTCAATGTTTATACTCAAAGAGCCATGTCCTACTGTTGTAAAATAAAATATAGATTTTGTTTGTCTGTTTCACTTATAAGTAGTAGCTGCAAGTATTACAGATTACAAGTTCTTCTCTTTTACTTTTTTAAAATAAATTAAAGGAAGTCTACCTTACAAATACCAACAGGTATAAAAAGTAAATTATTTCAAAGAATGCAATAAGGAGCCGTAGAAATGGACAACTTCAGGAACTTTCTTCCTTACTGTTCAAAGTCAGTGAGGTACCAATAAGTTTCATCAGTAATAATTGTTCACTTATACTGAATGAAAGTGTTCATTATCACAGTACAGTACAAATCAATCAAACAGAAAATTGATCCACCAAGTTAGACAAGATGACGATCATTCCGATACAGTCCATAGTACCTGCATAGGTTATTCATGTCAGGTTTTTATAAAGATACCCTCTCATGACACAAAAATGAATATATCGGACCAAACCAAGTAATTAAACAAAATTTATCTCCAGTAACAGAAGAGTGCATGTATGGGACTGAGACATGCATTTTATTTCAACAAAACAATTCAGCATATATTGCATGCACCTGTTGATGCGTATTTCTCTCACAAGCAATTTCCTTTTAACCCTAATAAGGCCGGGCTATTTGAAGTCTTACTACGGCCGGGGGGGGGCCATTATGGCCCCCCCCTAAGATCTCGGCCGTGAAACGGCCGATCTCCGCGAAAATTTGCACACATGTCAAGTGAAGTGTATAGAACAATATGATAATTTCAATTTTTTGAAAAAAATCCCTCATTTGCATATTTATGGTAATTTATGCAAATAACGTCATAAAATCACATTTTTACCCATAAATCCTATATTATTCATATTTAAGCATTCTTTTTCACTACATATATTCATTAGACCATTTGGAACAATAATACGACAAAAAATTTGGAAGAGCCAGCTTATTCCTTATGTTATCTCTTGTTTTGATAATTTCTTATGTATTTCATTGTTTTTTTAACTTATTTATGTTATTGTTTTTTTTTTTTTTTTTTTTCTTCCTACAATTCAACTATTTTGACTCCCAAAACAACCACCTAAACTTTAAACAAGACCCAATAAACAATGTTTGATCTATTTTTAGGAAAAATGACATTTCCATATGTTTTGTACACAAATCACAAAAATGAGCGATTTTCGGGCTGACATGCAAAGACAAAAGGTCACGTGACCTTGTAACTATAGGTCCGATTTTTTTTTTTTTTTTTTTTAAAGATGCGCAAGACTCTAAAGAAAAAAGTCAGCGAGCGGCGAGGCGCCATCCATATGCGTTCTCGAACAATCAGAAAAATCGTGGAGGGGGGGGGCCATAATGGCCCCCCCCCGGCCTTATTAGGGTTAAGTTGCAGCAAGAATACAGTTAACTCTCTATAAACTCAAAGTCACACGAGTCAAATCTTCCTTTACTCTAGTCAAATCAATTGTTTGGACCAAACTATTTTTGTGTTCCCCACAGATTCAAATAATGCAGCGTTGAATGTACACAATTTCTATATAACTGACAAATAAAGCACGCTTGCAGCATTAACATTGTCTTCATAACAAATATAGCAAATATAGCAAATAAAGCTGAGTTTTCTTCCAGTCTGTATTCTGCACAGACCTTTATTAAAGTTATCTATGAAGGAAAACAAAACATAAAGTTGTAATTGAAATCAAAGGAAGACACATTTTATGCACCTGTCTTTTAATGCTACTTTCTTTCCTATTAAAAGCTAAAAAACAATACAGTAATTTATACATCATTTGCTGACAGACAGAAGGGCCAAAGCTTTTGTTTTTCCATATGACATATTCTATGAATGATACAAAGTCAATCAATTGTGCTCTTGCAAAAACAGATTATCCAAACTCACATAAACATCAGCATAATAATCCTATCAATTCCTTCCATTTCACATTTTCAAAAAATTCACAATTTTGTGCAATCACATTTTACTATATCTAAAACTTGTTTTTCTTTTCTTTTTTCTACATGGATGTACCAGTATCCTCTGTTAATTAGGTAATACCTTTACTTGATATAAAACTATACATGTGCTGCTTGTGTTATGTACTGTGAATCGGATCAATTTTCATACCCAACGTGGTTTAACATTCACACACAAAGGCTATAGAAACCTAAACAATAACTCATGATTCTGAACTCCCAACATTCATGTTACAAAGTGGCCATTCTCAATAAACCCTTACACTACACTTCCTTGACAATGCAATAACACTAGTTTACACCATAGCAAGTAGAGTAGAGATAGCTGGGTCACCGGAAGCAATACTTGTTCGGAGGTCAAATTCATGACCTAGTCCCCTGCCATACAGATTGTATGTAGAATGAAGTATTTCAAGCTGCATGAATTGACCTTTGAGCATGCTTATGTATGCCTGTCACATCTATATCTCTCTATACGCTATGGGTCATGCTATATTTACATGTAAATGCATCTCACATGTCTATCAGTAATTCCAAGTTAGGGGAATCTTTTTTTTCTTCTCTCAAACGTACAGATGAATAAAAATGGAACTACATCCTGATCTTCATATCATCAAAATTAATCAGTAGGAAGTTAGAAACATACAATTTATTACCAAAAACCAAAAATGCTACTGTGTACTGGCTTTCCTCACAACAATGAATGAATAAAAATCATTTATCAGAATCACAATTCAATCAAACAGCATATAGACAAAAAACATACTTTAAGACATAGTTTTGACACAATTTGAAAAATATTTACAATGCAATATTAAATTTGAGCAAATAAAGTAGCATCTTCATAAAATCTCCTTATAATCATAAAACATTTCTGTTTTCAATATTGATAGTTTTTGCAACATCTTTCATTTCAAATTATAGCATACAAATCAGCATCACAGAGCTGGGTATAACCAGAGCATATATATCTTAGTATATACCAAGCATGAAAACATCAATGCAATAATGCCCTCCCTCTACTACACATCCTCATGTTTTCAAGTTTTAATACACAGGGCTCAACACTGTCCTGGAGCACATTTTGTATATTATTGTAAAAAAATTCAACATTTGAATATAGAACAAACATAAATAGCCCAAGACCGAGGTCCTATATGAACAAATCCCCTATAAAGATTATCCAGACCAGGCGCGTACGCAGGGGGGGGGGGGGGGGGGGGGGTTGGGGGGTTTGGGGGGTTAAACCCCCCCCTTGGTATTTTTATGTGTATAAACCCCCCCCCAAAAAAAAAAAAAAACCTAAAACCCCCCCTTTGGTTTTTTTTTTTTTATTATTAAAAAAAAAAAAAAAAAAAAAATTCCCATGGGTGACCTAAAACAAGTGACCTTACCCCCCCCCCCCCCCCCGCTTAATCAGCGGCTGGCTGAGTCGTTGCGAAATTTTCGGCCCGATTTATAAATGTTAAAACCCCCCCCTTGAAAAAATCCTGCGTACGCGCCTGATCCAGACCCCCTGTAAATCATTCATCCAAATTACAGAAATAGTTCTCTCGAAATACAGAACAGTGCTTGAAAATTGATACAAAGTATCTCACTCTCGATTTAAACACTGACAGAACATAATATCATACACTGACATTCCATGATATCAAAAAAAAAATTGGATTGAAAATGGAATGTCATGCAATGAAATATGAATGAAAGAAAGTAGAATTTGTGAAATACATGGAGAGAGATAAAAAGATTACCGGTATGTACTTTTATTTCTGTCAAATTCATACGGAGATTAAAAAAAAAGGATTAAAGCACTTCAATCAAAACAGAAGTGATATCATCTGCTACGAGCCAGAATGATGTTTACTCACTTTCTTTAACATCTATATAGGGTTAATGCCCTTTTGGCTATCTACAGACAATATCACACAACAAAATAATAGATCAGTCATTTAAGGTATTGTGTGTAGCAAGTGCACTTCTCCCCACAGGAAAATCTTTTTTTTCGTTTATTTTTTTATAAAAACCCCTGCTTTGTCAAAGGCATAATCGAGATGATATCAAACATAGATACCATGAAATCTTAATAGTTTCGTACTAAGAATATGTGAGGTATGAAGCAACCATCAGTAACCATTTCGTTTGTTTTGAATGGTATAGAGTATCAAAGCTGTGACATCATCAAAATCTATTTTTGGAATTTCTTAATTTTTTCTTCATTTTCCGAAAGAGCATAACAAAAATAATGTCTGAATGTTGAAAACTAATTGAATATATGTTAAGTATTGGCTGAGATATGACCATCTGAATAAATAAATTTCCTATAGGAACTCTGTATTATATTGCTCTAGTTCATAACTTTACGAACCAGAGCAAAATAACACTGAGTTCATATAGGAACTTCCTATAAGAAATCTATTTATTCAGACGGTCATATCTCAGCCAATACTAAACATATTCAATTGGTTTTCGACATTTGGACATTATTTTTATGCTCTTTCGGAAGTAGAAGTTCAAATTGAGAAATTCTAAAAATAGATTTTTACGATGTCACAGCTTCGGTACTCTATACCCCTGTATCTATTCACACTGTCATGCATGAACCACACACATTTAAAAGAAAAAAATTGTGGCCTTCACAATCCCTTCCTACTTGTGATACAATAATTTAACGCCCTGTCAGAATGCTTTTTGAATATGTCCACACACTAGTACTAAAATACAGAGATTGGACTATGGTTTATTATGTGTGAATGAGTGAATACATCATTGCTATCCTGAACATAAGTAATGCCTCATTATATAAGTTGAATCAATTTGATTTTTTGGCGGGTGAATTTCATGCTTTGTTTTGGATAATCAAACATGAAAACACAGGTAAAAATATTTGCATAATGTTCAACTGAACATGGAACAAGTGGAGTAGGCGAAACATAACAAGCTCATACAGCATAAAGGTTAAAATTCTATGCTTTGTGGCTATCAGCATAACAAAATATTAAATGTATAATCAAAAATACACAAAGAAGAAACTAATTTGGGCTTCCTGTTCATTCTTACGATTTATACTATGTGGCCTTCTTCACTGCCATTCTTGAATATTTGTAGTACCTATGATCTCTTTTTGTCACTCTGAAACAGTTGACATGGTATAAGCAATTAATGTGGTAAGAGAGGAACTTTATATATGTACAAATTCGTTCGTTCGTGTCTCCTTAGAGCAAGATTAATGTATCTTGATCTTCAAAGTAGTTGCTACGACCGGCCGTGTCAGACACCGCCCCAGGGTGCGAGATAGGACTCTTGTAGCGTGCCCCTATGTACATGTTACAAGCTATTTCAATACAAAAGAGTACTTAAGTTCAGAAAGAAAGTTAAAACTTGATTCTTTACATAAACCTGATCCTCATTTTGTTTGGTTCTATTTCTTAGCTAGTTCATAGTGATAGATTGCAGACAGATTTGACACAGACTTCCTGAGTAATGTTCACAAACCTTGACAAAATTGTGGATCCAAATCAGTAAGAGTAAGCAATTGGTAGAAGTTTGGGTTACAACCTATACTACCGATACATCTTATTGTACATGTACCAGCCTACAACTATGTGTAATTTAAAATAAATACAAAGGAGCATACCTACAGGTGTATCTTGCTCATACCTGGGGGGTGTTTCACACAGATCCTAAGTTGAACTTATCTCTAAGTTGCACTTAACAATTATGGAAAGCCATTAGCATCTTTGAAAATATCTTGCAAAAGTTATTTTAAAAGGCATAAAATGTTGATTCAAATCATTCATATTTTTCTATTGGCAAGGAGATTTCACGTTCTTGATGTGGAATTTATGAAAAGTCTAAAGTACTTCAATTTTTGCTTTTAAATAAAGTTTATTTTAAGGCTACAAATAGCTCTCCATAATGTTTAAGTCCAACTTAGAGTTAAGTTTGACTTAGGATCTTTGTGAAACATCCCCCAGGTGACTTGTAGCCACCGACACCTTCAAGATTTTACCTTGAAATAAAAATTTGTTGGCAACAGGCTTGCAAAAGAATAAGCAGGGACCCGTTTCACAAAGTCTTTTTTCAATGACAAATGACAAAAATCAGTGACAAATCTGTTGATGAGAAATTATTACCTGCTGTGGTTACATTTAACTAATGCTGCCCTCTATTTCTCAACTTTTATAGCTAGTACAAACTAGCAGAATACCCTTCATCATCGCTACTGTCTTCACCTATTAATATCATTGGATTCTAAGGCAGTGCTTTCCTTGGCGACAAGTTTTTCAAAAGAACTACAGTCTATTTCAGGACCACAACCCTCTGCAGAAACCTCGGCCTTTAAAAAATGGGGTCGGTCAGATCCTCCTAAAGCAGCAAGTGTGTCGTCTTTACAATGGTGCTGGCATTTATAGCAGATACCTTGAATATATGTTGTATTTGCAATTTCTGATCGTAGAGCAGTATCTGGTAAATGGCTTTCAACAGAACTGGCAACATTTGAGATGGCCCTTCCATGCTTTGACCACACAAGAATATCATATAGTTACTTGGCCTTTTGACAGAGGGGACTTTGCTCGCGGGTCTGAAGCACTCCAGCAGATGGTTTGTCCACACAATAATATAAAAAGTGGCCATATGCATTTAATATTTATAACAGTCTTTACCTTTTACAAGACAAAACGAACCGAGAGGATGCTAAGTATAGAGAGCGATCTTCTTGGTGATAGGCTTTCGACAGAGCGGACATTGCTTGAGCAGTCTGGAGCACTTCTTACACACACTGTGGTCGCAGAGGAAGACCACATTGCGTTTGTTCTCCATCCATATAAAAGAAACGGTCTTTACCTTTTACAAGACAAAACAAACCAAGAGGATGCTAAGTATAGAGAGCGATCTTCTTGGTGATAGGCTTTCGACAGAGAGGACATTGCTTGAGTGGTCTGGAGCACTTCTTACACACACTGTGGTCGCAGAGGAAGACCACATTGCGTTTGTTCTCCATCCATATAAAAGAAACGGTCTTTACCTTTTACAAGACAAAACAAACCAAGAGGATGCTAAGTATAGAGAGCGATCTTCTTGGTGATAGGCTTTCGACAGAGCGGACATTGCTTGAGCAGTCTGGAGCACTTCTTACACACACTGTGGTCGCAGAGGAAGACCACATTGCGTTTGTTCTCCATCCATATAAAAGAAACGGTCTTTACCTTTTACAAGACAAAACAAACCAAGAGGATGCTAAGTATAGAGAGCGATCTTCTTGGTGATAGGCTTTCGACAGAGAGGACATTGCTTGAGTGGTCTGGAGCACTTCTTACACACACTGTGGCCACAGAGGAACACCACATTGCGTTTGTTCTCCATGCAGATCGGACATAGCACCTCCTCCTCCATCTGTTGGTATTGCTCCTTGAGTTTTTTAAGCTCCTCCTCCTTAGAGACCCGACTCGATGATGACGACGCCCCTCTGGGAGTTAAGGAACCTGATGATGATGACGGAGCTTGGGCAGCCTTAGCTCCTAAAAATAGAGAAAAGATTAATATTCATTTTGATAGGAATTCCAAGAAAACTGTCTTGCATTTGTTTTCCTCCAAATGATAATGGTGACATTTACCTCCAGGCAAAATATTGTGACTAGTTACTTTTGTAGCAACATCATTTCAACAGTTTTAAAAGAAAACCTTTTTACTAAGTGAAAATGAAGATGCCTCATTGAGATAATTTTTTTAATTTCTAGTTTATTCATCTACCAATGCTTCCTACCATAAATATATACAATGACAGAAAGTGAACAGCATTTACACAGACATTCTATATTCCTTGCTTCCTCTTTGATTTTGATTTAACAAATAACAAGATATCTTTCAACAAATCATAAGATATTTAAAGGGTATTGGAGCAGCAGACATACGCTTTAACCCTATATGGCCTGGGCTATTTTGAAACTACATAGCCGGGGGGGGGGGGGGGGACTTCTAAGGCCCCCCTCCCTATGATCTCGGCCGTGAAACGGACAATCGCTGCAAAAAATCCACTCATTTGCATATTTATAGTAATTTATGCAATTAAGGTCATAAAATTCACATTTTTACCCATAAATCATATATTCTTCATATTTAAACATTAGTTTTCACTACATATATTCTTTAGACCATTTGGAATAATAGTACAACAATAAAAATTGGAAGAGCCAGCATATTCCTTATGTTATCTATTGTTTGATAGTTTCTTATTCATTTTTTTTTTTAAACTTATGTATTTTAAACCTTAACTATAAACAAGACCAAGTAACCAATGTTTTATCTCTTGGAAAAATTATATTTTTATATGTTTTGTACACAAAACAGGAAAATGTGCGATTTTCGGGCTGACATGCAAAGACAAAAGTTCATAGGACTTTGTAACGTTAGGTCCGGTTAAAAGAAAGAAAAAATTCAGAAGATGCGCATGACTCAAAAGGCATAAAATTATCACCAAAAATGAAGAGGGGGGGGGGGGGGCTTCTAAAGTCCCCCTCTCAGGCTATATAGGGTTAATCTCTGTGCTAAAGGGTGACTGCAGGCAAGGATCCAGGGTGGGGGGTTCAAGAGGGCCTTGTATCCCCCCTGGCCCCCCCCCCCCAAAAGAAAAAAGACAGCCCCCCCCCGACAATTTTTTTTTTTTTTTTTTTTAAATGGTGACCAGAAATTAACCTATTTTTTTTTAAAGGGGTGTGGGGGGGGGGGGGGGGGGGGGTTGTGTTGAGTAAGGACTTAAACTGAACCTGGTTTAGAGCTTGAGGAACGCTGATGGTGCTGGGATGAAGATGAACCAGACTGAGATGACATGGAGATGCGGTGACCAGCTGGGTTGGGTGTGGTTGGTAGTGGGCGGGGCACAATAAAGACATGCATAAATCATAAAGCAATGGTCATGCAGGATGTCATAATGCATTGTGAGACATGAGAATGAACCAAAGAAACAGATCTGGGGAGTGTTTCACAAAGGCTCAGATCGACTAAAGTTAAACTTGAACTATGGCAGGCCATTCATGCCACTGGTTGCTCTCACCATTCCTGGCATTAGTCTCTCAAGGGACCTACAAGTCGTGGTCAAAATTCTATAGAATTTACATTTTTTGATTTATGATTTAAAGATGATAATTTCTAGGGTTATTTCCCACTCATTTTACATCTGGTTCAAGGGCATAAATTGCCTAATATAGTATAAGTCCCAGTCTTAAATAGAAGATAAGTTTATAATGTCAGTTACTTTTTATCTATGACAATAAATTTCAAAAAATGTAACTCTGTAGATTTCTGAAGTCCCTTGAGAGACCAATGGTGAAAGCAACCAGTGGCATGAACTGCCTGCCATAGTTCAAGTGTAACTTAAGTCAATCTTAGTCTTTGTGAAACACCCCCTAGATTATCTAACGAGAGCCTGGAGGGGGTTAACTCGTTTCTTTTTAAATAGAGATAACGCCCTGCAGGCCGTTAAAAAACAATATGTACGGTAAAAGCAACTACGTGTTTCATAACCATTAATTTCAAAATAAACATTGAGAAATGAAACAGGAACTATACAGGTATTCTACAATGCAAAACAAAATATAAATCAACAAATAAATGAACTAAGAGATGAACTACAGTGTAAAAAAGGAAAAAAAGAAAGATCAAACAACAACTTAAAGGCTCGTTCAGATATGATTGGCAAAACCTTGACGGCTTTATATGATGACGTTAAAGGTAAAGACCAGTAATGGTCATGCGATTGAATTGTGAAAGAAACGTTGTGGAATCGATCAGAAAAGGTCGATCATCTAGCATCTAGCATCTGCAAGGTTCAGGAATCATCAAAATGATAAGAAATTTGGCTCATTCTTCGTAAAGTTACAAGCACTATACACAGAAAGATGTATATGGGACTACCCTATCTCTCTCACCAGACCATGAGAGAAATAAATTTACCAAATATATGAATTAGTAGGCGGTTTCCCTGCAAATTTTTTATCATCATGTATTAGTCAAAACATATTCTTTCACATGATTGTTAATGAGAGCTTCCATTTCATTTTTTGAAATTGGGGCGTTGCCAATACTGGTCTTTACCTTTAAGTGTAATACGCTTCACATTTCTGTACCTTATAAGACAGAGCTCAGTGAATAAGCCAGTTCACGGTTGCAGTCTGAGCATGAGCAGATAAAGGTCATTGCAGAACAAATTGTGAAATACACGGAGACGAAATACTGGATATATACGTGCTCATGAAAGTTATGTAATCATTATTCATTAATGAACAAGCAGTGCATTCCATGATACACAGGCAGAATTACAGGTGGAAGTATTCTTTGAAAAGGGGGAACAAAGGTTATTTATGTAGCACCTACATCGCTGTAGGAGTGATTATTTCAAAATGTACAAAGTGGGACCTCTTCATGTTTTGAAGATCTGTGGATATTCGGGGTCATTGCAGAGATGTGCTAACCGTGAACTGGTCTATACACACAAGTCCTTTGTTGCACACAGTTGCCATTCGTTCACACATAAAAAGTTAAAAACAACAGCTTTTTTTTAACGTTGGTTTACAGTGTCATATCTGAACAAGCGTTTCAGTGGATGCAAAAAAATAATCACATTAAATCAGCCATGATGTACAGATGAAGCATTGGTATTGTCTATGAAATACAACATGTACTAAAAACTATTCAAACTACATGTTAATGTGTGCATGTAAGGGACAATTTATAAAAACGGGGTGTACATATACGAGAGGGCATCTGGCAACTTGGTACTGTGTAGTGAGTAGGTTTCGAGAACTGAAGTGCCACTAGATAGCACTAAATTTCAAATTTTATGCAATTTCCTGTCAATGTATTTTCAAATTACCTCTGCTGCATATATTCTACACAGGCTAGGTTACAGTGGAAAACACAGTGTCCCTCAGATAGGACGTTATTCCCCATGCCAAGGAGAGTCACCACCTTTACCCTGTTAAAACCCCACTGAGCTATTCAATGAGTAGGTGACACCAAATACTCAGTAATAATAATAGTAATAAAATTCATGCAAGTTATTGCTTGCTATTGCTGTTATTATTAATGCTGGTGTTGAATTCTGACTCCCCTAGCTTAATTGGACTTGATTTTCCATCAAGTCTAAGAAAACCTTTGTGCCGAGTTAGCCTGGATATTATGTAAGCACTAACACTATGAACATGACGGACAAACAAAGCGGACAAAATATACAGTTCCTCATTCTACCCCCAACAATTGCTGTGGTAGACAAAGGAACATCCCTTTACCGCTATTATGTAAAAATGTGTAGAACAGGTGAATATGCAGGTGACACCTGTTCTATACCTTTTTACATAATTGCAGTGAAGGGATGTTCCTTTGTCTACCACAGCAATTGTTGAGGGTAGAATGAGGAACTGCATATTTTGTCCGCCTTCTTTGTCCGTCATGTTTATAGTGTAAGATACATGCCAAATGATTCAAGTCAATCACATTGTCTTTGTTGTCGACCTTACCTTTGTCTAACATTTCTCTGACTGGTTGTTGACAGGCCCTGCAAGATTTTTCTTTATTACAGCATCCTACATCAATGAGAAAGAACAATGGCTCAGGGGTTATTACCTTGGCCCTGAACAAATTGATCTATGGTTCAAACCATTATCTAATGTTATGAGAGAAAATACAGTTGATAAATGAAGGCGAAATTCTATTTCGAAATGCTCAAAGACATTCATTTTGATGGCTGTAACAATTTCCAATGTTTTCCTCAAGGTTTTAGAGTAACTTTCAATAGCATGATTCAACCAAAACAGACCTATAGAATAAAAGTTTTGTATATTTTTCTCTACATTCCATTCTGTCTGGTCCAACCGGGCATGGTGGCTCAGTGGTTAGAGCGCCCGCCTCATGAATGGGAGGTCATGGGTTCGAACCCCGGCCGAGTCATACCAAAGACTTATAACAATGGGACCTTCTGCCTTCTAGCTAGGCGCTCAGCATATTAGATTGGAGAAGGGTAGTAATAACATATTATGTTATGCAGGGCCCGCTGGAAGAGCAGTTTCATAACTGAAGTGGCTACCCTGGGTAAATAAAACGTTATTATTATTATTATTATTATCTTTCTAAAGATTGATATTTGATATATGATAAGCAATACAAATTGTTGTAACACTCACCTCTGCATACATTCTTATGACCACACGGTGTGAAAGTGACTTCAGCCTTGTTTGTTGAACAGATTGCACATTTCTTCTCCTCTACTCTCACTCTATCCTTCACCTCAACCTGGTAACAAATTGAAAAAATGAAGGAGAATTTCAGATGCCATAGATATACAGTCAAACCTGTCTATAGCGACCACCAAAGGGAAACACAAATAGTCGCCATTGTAGACAGGTATGTGTTGGCAGCCATTTTGATTTTGAATAATTGATTGACACCTCAACCTAGGAACAACTTGAAAAAATGAAGGAGAATTTCAGATGCCATATATATACAGTCAAACCTGTCTATAGCGACCACCAAAGGGAAACACAAATAGTGGCCATTGTAGACAGGTATGTGTTGGCAGCCATTTTGATTTTGAATAATTGATTGACACCTCAACCTAGGAACAACTTGAAAAAATGAAGGAGAATTTCAGATGCCATAGATATACAGTCAAACCTGTCTATAGCGACCACCAAAGGGAAACACAAATAGTCGCCATTGTAGACAGGTATGTGTTGGCAGCCATTTTGATTTTGAATAATTGATTGACACCTCAACCTAGGAACAACTTGAAAAAATGAAGGAGAATTTCAGATGCCATAGATATACAACACATGGATGTGGTTTATAGAAAAGGTGTTTTTGTTTTGATGAAGTTGAATTCTGGCAATAAATGAAACTACTGGGAATGAGTTGGAAATCATGATGCAGTATGTGTAGAGGTAAAAGTGCTTATGATGTGGGCTGATGCAGCCTACTAAGCTTGGGATTTGTATGCCCTTGATAATAACACAGGAATTCCCACAGAAATTTGAGAAGTGAATTCCATGACTTTCCACGACCCATTTTCCATGACCAGATAAGTACCATTTTGGTATGGGTTGCGGCATCCAAACAGCGTACAATTACCACGCAGTGATATATATATATATACATATGTTACACAGTAGGCTTGCGGTTGCACCATGTGAGAGAGAGGGGGAGGGTTGGGAAGTCCTGAAAAGGACTCTCGGTAATCTTTCTTTCTTGAGTGTGTGTAGTCCTCAAAAAAGACTGTTGGTTATCTTTCTTAGCTTATAGTTCTAGGAGAACTATAGCGCCAGTTGGAGAGGATTGGTGGTAGGAGTGGCTCTCTGTATATTATTTAATGCTTGTGATCGCCTCTACCTCTCCTCACAATTTCCATGACTTTATGAGAATATTTTTTTCATTTTCCATGACTTTCCATGACTTTTTTTTTTCTCCAGAAAAACTTATTTTTAAAATGACTTTCCAGGTTTTTCCAGGACCATGGAAAACCTGTAACATGAATCAAACTTCATCTACCAATATTTCTTTCTTAAATCAAAGAACATGGATCAAGGGGATTCGTTGTATAACAAAAATAGTGCATGTCTTCATTTCTTCATTATACCCTCTCGATGATCCCAGGTGCACATCTCATTGATAAAATAGTATAAGGGTTATATTTATATGCATTATACGTATACAGTCAAACCTGCTTTAGTGACCACCTGTCTACAAAGACCACTTTTTGTGTTTCCCTTGGCCGGTTGCTATAGACAGGTTTGACTGTACCATCGTAGAATGAGAATAGGAGAAATAGCCAGCATACCTTGCAAGAAAAGCACTTCTGGAAGAGTGCTGCACAGTCCATACACGCCACCTGATGACCGCAGGGTTTGAACTGACAGTTGGCAGGCTTCTGGCACATCCTGCAGTCTGACATCATCGCCTCAAGATTGGCAGGGGAATCCCCGGAGGGACCCTCCACCGATGCAGGGGGTCCAGCGGCGGGTGTGGAGGGTCCAGGGGCGGGCGTGGAGGGCCCTGCAGGTGTGGAGGGGCCTCGGACGTTCTGGGAGGTGCCTGCTTGAAAATAGAGAGAGAAATATGTCATAATAATTATGATAATCAGACTTATGTAGCACCTTCTCTACAGGCTACAGGATGTTGTCCTTTACTGAACAAATTATCTTAAAGCTAACCTTAAAGGCCGGCTGTACTAGTTTGGCCAGGGGAGATCAGACCACACAGCGTGGTCAATGACAGGTGGTTATCTCATCATCTCAGCTCTCATTTAACATACAAAAAAGAGGATCATGGGGGACCAATGGTCACCGATTAGACATCGTTTGTTATATAGAGGGCACAAGTAGCTTGAAGTAGTGCAGTGTGGCTTTAAGCTCTGGTATGGGCATCATATGTCGAGATAACATGGCTATAATTCATTCTGGATTGTTTATCCTGCATGCAGTAGATTGGTTGTTTGAACCAGTAAAATAAAAACGACCCCACAGAAACTTGCTGGAAATCATCTTCAATAAAACCATGAGCATATCATCACACTGGGGAGGGGTAGCGGTGGAAAGAGGTTTTTTAAGCTAATTCTGATCGAGAGGGTGATGTTGGGGTGAAGTTGGGGTGAAAGGCGGATGGGGTGGGGGAATGCGGGGTTGCTTGGGAACTCACCTGACGGCGGGGGT
This sequence comes from Strongylocentrotus droebachiensis, assembly GCA_035222895.1. Classification (NCBI taxonomy): domain Eukaryota; kingdom Metazoa; phylum Echinodermata; class Echinoidea; order Camarodonta; family Strongylocentrotidae; genus Strongylocentrotus; species Strongylocentrotus droebachiensis. The sequence goes on along the minus strand of JAVYIG010000294.1, from coordinate 307,799 downwards.
GAGGCACGAGAAGACATTGGGTTGACATTCTGACTGGTTGACGTGCCTGGGTGGGGTGCAAGCAATGATTATCTTTCATTGCTAATATAGCTTTAGCTAGATAACTACAAAAGCTAGCTTACTACAAAAGAACCATGTATATCAGATGTACCAGAACCCTCATAGTGTCAAACTGGGATAGCACAAGAAATCTTCACAGAAAATAAAATCCTCTAAATTGAGGTGAAGGGGTGAAAAGGAGGGGGGGGTGGGGGTGGGGGAGAACCCTGTAAATTTATGAAAGAAATGTGGATTGTGCAAGTAGATTAGTAAAGGAATGGGGAATAATACCAATGGTTGGGAGCATATCATCACACTGGGGAGGGGTAGCGGTGGAGAGAGGTGTTTTTGGGGGTGAAGGGGTGGGGGTGGGGGTGGGGGTGGGGAATGTAGGGTTGCTTGGGAACTCACCTGACGGCGGGGGTGAGGCACCAGAAGACATTGGGTTGACATTCTGACTGGTAGACGTGCCTGGGTGGGGTGCAAGCAATGATTATCTTTCATTGCTAATAGAGCTATTGCTAAGCTTACTACCAAAGTGTTTGCACCCTTACATGCTGGAAGGGAGCAGGGTGGTTTGGACATGCAAGTGCTGTTCAAAAATTTATTCTTGGTACATTTATCTCCTATTAAATTCATTAAAACATTGGTTGATGATGCAAAAAAAAAGAAAGAAGTAAAATATGTATATGTCGCTGATACCAGATTTTGTTGAAATATCAATTAAAGGGACTCAGTAACATTGTTCAGATGAGAGAAAATGGTGCTAAGGTAGTGACTTCAATGCTAGATGTACAATTAAAGGTAATCTGAAAGTTTGAGTGAAAATGGGCCATGATTGATGATAAAAATTTGGACAAACTGATCTGAGCCATTCCTTAAATCTCCCAACTATATTATTACAGTTTAATTACAGGAGAATGTAAATCGTCACAAAGCAATGAATCGGTTCTATATACCATTCTAGACATTTAAGTGTTGAAAGATTTTTAAAAGCCTGTCTTATGTCTCATTTTCAAGGAAAAACAATTGAGAAAATTCAAAAATGGTTGGGAGAATTGACTGTTAATCACTGCTCGAGGGTGTTGCACAGTGACGTCTTCAAAGAAAACCATTAATATCTTTGTGGTTTGAGAATTTTCTCAGGATTTTTTGCCCGTTAGAGGGTTAATTCAGAAGAAGGAATATAATAAGTAACATTTCATACACAAATTACATTTTTTTCATCAACCTTCAACAATGTTATTGAGTCACTTTAATGTGTGCACAGGTCTCTCAGGCAGACAACTTGTCCTCCCACCAGAAAATACTCCAGGGGGGTGTTTCACAAATATCCTAAGTTGAACTTATCTCTAAGTTGGACTTACAAATTATGGAGAGCCATTTGTAGCCTTAAAATAAAATATATTCAAAAGCGAAAAATCAAGTATTTTAGACTTTTTATAAATTCCACATCAAGAACATGAAATCTCCTTGACAATAGAAAATATGAATGATTTTATGCCTTTAAAAAAAAATATCTACAAATTATTTTCATAGATGCTAACGGCTTTCCATAATTGTGAAGTCCAACTTAGAGATAAGTTCAACTTAGGATCTTTGTGAAACACCCCCCCAGCTTGCCTTCATATTTCAAGGATGAGGGAAATTGGATGCTGATGAGAATTCCTACAGGCGGTAGGTTCAGGGCACAGTGCGTTACACAAGCCCTGTCGGTCATAAAAGTGAAGTCCACTCTTGGTGACTGACAAGACCCGTTATTTGATAAACACCCAAATGGTGTCAAATTCCCCAGGAGAACCCACAACTGTGAACCTTAAAGCCACACTGTCATATTTGTAGCTACTTGCTCCCTCTATATAGAAAACAATTCCTAATTGGTGACCATTGTTCCCCCATGATCCTCTTTTTCTTATGTTAATTGAGAGCTGAGTTGATGAGATAAACACCTGTCCAGTGACCTTGCAGTGTGGTCTAATCCCCCCCGATAAACTAGTACAGATAAGCTTTAAGGTCTATTTGTCCGAAGTGTCTATATTCATCTAGGGGTTAGTTGTCAAGACATGGGAATGGCTATGTATGGCCTTACCAGGTGTATCTCCTCTGCTACTAGCCAGAAGCCGTTCCTGGCTTGCACTCCTACGTCTTCTACCGTGATGCTTGGCATCTTTATCCTGCCTCTGTTTTTGTCTGTGAAATAAAAAAATGATGGGGATAATCCAAGTAAGCAATGCACTATCAAGTCATCTACTTCAGTAATCAAGGCAAAAATGCTGACCCTAGTTCTAACTATACTTTAAAGGGATCGTTTAACAATGTTAAATCTGAGATGCATGGCCCTACGTGTTATCAGTGTCTGTGATATGGTGTAATATTGAAGCCCTAAAAAAAATTGCGCTTCAAAATGATGAAGACGTGCCTCAAAAAGTAAAAATCTTTGAGTGACCGGTTTTACCATACTCGTTTTCCCCAATAGACTGTAGTATTATGAAAACTGTTTAGCAAACGGTTTTTAAAATTTGTAATTCTATTCATAAATATCTTGATAATCAGACAGGTGATCGGCTTGTAAAAGTCATGGGATTCCTGATTGACATAAAAGTTTATAATTATCATGGCAGCATGCGCTAAATCCAGGATTTTGTTTCAGAATCTGAGACAAAGTTCACAGATCCCTTTAAAGATGAAGTATTGACAAACTTACGCCAGGCAAATGTCCATAACACATGATTTAAAGACAGTATTGATGCCCGTTGAAATTTTGTTCGACCAAATCCATGCGTTTTTAAAGTGTACCAATCGCCCACAAATATTATTTTTCTTAAATAAGTTGTTGTTGTTGTTGTTGGTAATAGTTTAATGGCGTTCATTCAGTATTGAATATACATGTGTACGCCATATCTTCAGTTTAATAAGTTATCCATAAAGAAAACTGAGAATAACAATTTGTAATCATATAATTAATTAGTCAGTAACACAATTTATTAGGAGTCTCTAGATGGTTTGCAATTTCGTATTTCTGCTTTTTTTTAACGTTTTAACGCTTTTGTAATCTGGTCAGCCCGGTTTCGATTGCATGGAAATCTAGCTTTGTCCGATTTGAAACAGGCTTCTCGGCTACTGGGCGTGCGTGCGCAGTGATCTTTTTATTTAAATATGTAGTTCCGTGTCATAACACTATATTAAAAAACAATCTTCAAACAATACTTCTGTAAAGAGATTTTTACGCTATGCACACATGATATGTGTAAGCTTCGATTTATTTCTGACTGACATCAATAGGTGGTATTCTCAAAAGCGGACTAACTTTAGTCCATGGTTTAATCCACCGATTAAGTATGGAATGCCAAGTGTCCATGTGAATGTGTTTTTTGAATAATTTAATCTGTCACTAAATTAAAATAGAATGTAATAACATAATTAATAAACAACAATATAACTATGATAAAATTATGTTGTTATGGTAATTTAGGGATTATTCAAAAATATATTCATATGGACACTTGGCATTCCATACTTAGTCGGTGGATTAAACCATGGACTAAAGTTAGTCCGCTTTCGTGAATTCCACCCAATGGGACCAATCTTGTTCCTCACCTTCTTTGCTCATACAGCTGAAGCAGGTAGTTCTTGATCTTGATGTCTAGGACCAGGTCTAACGGAGACTTGCTCTGATGGTTCCTGTGAGTTAGACTACCCCCAGCCTGGACCAAGAAACAGACCGAGGCTATCGCCATGTTCACCACCAAACCACTCACTATCTTTGTTCGGTACTGCAGCAAGAAAAATAGAGATAAAGAGTTGCACAATTAGAGGAAGATAGAGGGGAAGAAAGAAATACAGACACACAGGTCCGAATTCACAAAGGAGGTTTTTGGACAAACCTAGGTTTATGTGCGTCATATGAAGCGTTTTGACGTGTTTCTACAGACCAAGGTGTGTAAAAACGTCATGTGACGCACACAAACCTAGGTTTGTCGACAAACCTCCTTTGTGAATTCGGGCCATAGAGACCAAGAGAAATAGATAACTTTTCTGTAATGATCACAAATCTGATATTTACCTGAACAATACAACAGTGCAGTAGAAAGGGTAAAAAAATATTGATTAAAAAAAAAAAAATCTAATCATATATATATCTCTGTAATTTATTTTTTTACTTCAAATACATTCCATAATATCGTAAACATAATTTTTCTTAGGTGAGATTTCTATGGTAAGCAATTCAACTCTTTTTCCGCTATTGTGTTGATGTACCGTTCAATGGGATGAGTTTTATCTCCCGATGAATACACATTTAGTCTAAACATGGGTGTAATCTGGTTGTCCAAAACATTAAACTACAAGCTGCAAACAATGGAGCACGACTTAGGAGAAGGGGACATTGTTGTATATATAATACTACCTGTTGAATGATAGGCGAGTCGTCTCTCTAAGCATACACCTCTAGTCATGACAGACGCATGTAGTTTGATTTTAGAAGACTGCAAGCTGCCTAAGATAGGGCACAACTTAGAAGAAGGGGACATAATTGAATATAAAATACTACCTGTTGAATGATAGGCGAGTCATCTCTCTAAGCATACACCTCTAGTCATGACAGACGCATGTACTTTGATTTTACAAGACTGCAAGCTGCCTAAGATAGGGCACAACTTAGAAGAAGGGGACATAATTGAATATAAAATACTACCTGTTGAATGATAGGCGAGTCATCTCTCTAAGCATACACCTCTAGCCATGACAGACGCATGTACTTTGATTTTACAAGACTGCGAGCTGCCTAAGATAGGGCAAAACTTAGAAGGGGACATAATTGAATATAAAATACTACCTTTTGAATGATAGGCGAGTCATCTCTCTAAACATACACCTCTAGCCATGACAGACGCATGTACTTTGATTTTACAAGACTGCAAGCTGCCTAAGATAGGGCACAACTTAGAAGAAGGGGACATAATTGAATATAAAAATACTACCTGTTGAATGATAGGTGAGTCATCTCTCTCAGCATACACCTCTAGTCATGACAGACGCAAGCTGCCTAAGATAGGGCACAATTTAGAAGAAGGGGACATAATTGAATATAAAAATACTACCTGTTGAATGATAGGCGAGTCATCTCTCTCAGCATACACTTCTTGCCTGACCAAAGCGAGATGGAGACTGGTGTCACCATCCTCATCCTCTGCCGATACCTCTGCTCCCTTGGTAACCATTAGCTCGATGACATGGGTATGACCCTGGCCCGCTGCGAGGATCAGAGGGGTCTGACGGCGGTTGTTGCGCACGTTGAGGTCACCATGTCCCTAGCAAGGTGGAAGGATCACAGATTGAGTGTTGAATTCAAGAAGTCTGTGATAATTTTATGTTTCTTGTTTTTTTCAAGAATAATTAAAACTTTTTCATGGAAGGATCACAGATTGAGTGTTGAATTTGAGAAGTGGATGATAATGTTATGTTTTTTGGCTTTTTCCAAGAATGATTAAAACTTGTTCATGTTATCAACATATGCAATTTCATACTAATTTGTCACACAGTACTACGAGGTAACCTCAAACATTTTGGCAACAAATAATAACTATAATATAGTAATGCACATTTAAGCTGAGAGCTGGATGGGCAAAAAATCACATATCCTTTCATGAACATTGTTCACCTTCATTAACAGGCAGATTACATGAAGCAAGACGGATGGGCAGGCAAACAAGGAGAACACAAACAGACACAGGCAGACAGACAGACAAACACACAAAAATACACAATGACAGATAGACACGTGTAGCCAGACATGCACAGTCAGAGAACAGAGGATAACAAAGAGGCAAGCAGAATGCTGAGAAGAAAACAAATAGACAGACAAACAGACAGACAAACAAACATACATATAAACAGGCATATAGATAGACAAAGAGACATGAACAAAGACAAATGCAGTCAACCCTGTGTTCGTGGCCACCTCTCTATAAAGGCCACCTGTCTGTGGTAGCCAAGCACGTGGTCTCTCATGAGATAAATATAATAATCTTTTTAAAGTCCACTCCTAATTTTATTAAGTTAAACCGAAAATAGAAGTTCTTTTTGCCCAATTGATTGTGAGCCCGGCAGCCACTGAGCAGCGCCAGATCGACCTAGGAATGTGTGCTGCAGAACCTGTCTAGAAAGACCACCTATCAACAGTGGTCACTTTTTCTGTTTCCCTTGAATGACCTTAATAGATAGGTTTGACTGTATCTAGTATGACAGCCAAAAAGACAGACAGACAGACAAGGAACAAACCTGTACTAGCAGTGTCTCTGCGACATCTCTGTGGCCATTAAGAGCTGCTAGATGAAGAGCTGCATAACCATCATCTTTCTTGAGGTTCACAAGCTGTCGTGCCTTGGTTACCAGTTTTTCAGTGGCACTGAAAAGAAGAAAAAAAAAAAAACACTCAGGGATAATAATAATAATAATACTCAGTTTTTACAATCACTAAGCGCTTCCAAACTTGGAGATTATTACCGCAGCTTTAGCTGTGCTGCCATTACGGCGCTCTAGCATTTCAAAGAATTAATTCCTGCAAATCGTGGACCTTGTGATCGACAGTCCAAAAAAGCTAGCATTATGACTTGACTTGTTTTGAATACAGAGCACGAAATACAAAGCATGAAATATCTGGCTTGACACTTAACTTCTCACTAAATGTATCTGTATATGTTCCAGGTAGTTGAGTGCAGCGATTCTTGGTCTTGATTCTTGGTCTAAACATGTTATCCGACACCCAAATTCGCCCACGGGATGAAAAGGATTAAAAATAACAAAATATCAAAGAATTGACTCACTATTTGTTGCCCTTGAGGGCAGCATGATGAAGCACGTTGAACCCTCTCCTATTCTTGAGGCTCAAGTCAGCTCCATGGGCCTCAACGAGGAGATCGATGATGTCACGGTTGTCCTTCGCGATGGCATCGTGGAGCGCCGTGTCACCATACAGGTCCTATAAAGAGAGAATGAAAGCCATAGTTTGAACTCCTTCCTTAATTCAATCTAATCAAATACACTGCTCACACATATACATGTATCTGGAAGTCTTTTAAAAAAGGATATGAGACTGAAAAACACTATTTTTTAAAATATTTTTTTAAATAATTATTTTCATCACCCAGCTCAAACGAGTTTATGCAATCAAACGACTGAAAAACACTTTTCATAATGTCCTACGTAGAGTGGTACTTGTACTCAGTTGTATACACTTCAAATTGATTGTGCAGAAGAGTTTCTTCACTGTCACAATCTCAAACAAAGTGTTGGACAACTTCATTAAATAAAAATGAAAATTCTACTGCATCTGACTTTAACCTTATACCGGTAAATTAAGAAAAGTCATAGATACTCTACAGTGTGTCCCAAAAAAAAACTATACACTTTTGAAATGGCTGCCGAATAACAAATATATGATTCTAGGGGGAAAAGTTTTATATGTATGGAAAGCTCATAAACTCAACTTTCATATGACACCAAAAAGTTTGAAAATAATTCATGCTTGGGTGAGTACTGGTCACTTTTGTAAAGGGTATGTAAATTAGGTTGCGCAGGAATTAGCCTTCCAATTTGTGAGAGGTAAATCCTTTGGAGCTTACCGAATTGAGGGTGATATGATACATTCATGATTTGCTGAGTGAATTTCATGGTTTGTTAAACCAAACTTTTATGCACGGAACAGGAATTTATTTTTCCATTGTAGCATTGTAACTTTTCCTGGTAGACTCAGTGGTGTGTTCATGAGAGTCCGGATGGGGTGATGGTACATGTTGTAATTTCCATGTTACAAACTGTTATTTTTTACATTTGTGACTTTGAATAAAAACCTTCACCCCACATTTCAGTTACCATTTACCTGAAGAATAAGTAGCCGACATCTTGGACATTCCTTTTGTCAACAAACCGTATTTGAATATTCAATTTACATTATCCCTACCTGGGTATTGAGTAAATCAATGAGATGTTCAACTAATCTTACAATAATTGAAATGTGGGGTGAAGGTTTTTATTCAAAGTCACAGATGTAAGAGAATAACAGTTTGTAACATGGAAATTACAACATGTATCATCACCCCATCCTGACTCCCATGAACACACCACTGAGTCTAACAGGGAAGTTACAGTGCTACAATAAAAAATGCAATTCCTGTTAACTCATGCATAAAATGTTAATCCCATAAACCAAACATTTCACTTAGCAAACCCAAACTTATCACAATTGATCATAAATTGGTCATATCATCCTCAATTCGGTAAGCTCCAAAGGATTTACCTCTCACAAATTGGAAGGCTAATTCCTGCGCAACCAAATTTTCATACCCTTTACAAAAGTGAGCAGTGCTCACCCGAGCATGAATTATTTTCGCAACTTTTGGTGTCATATGAAAGTTGAGTATATGAGCTTTCCATACATATATAACTTTTCCCCCTAGAATCATATATTTGTTATTTGGCAGCCATTTCAAAAGTGTATAGTTTTTTTCGGGACACACTGTATATCAAATTTGAACGATTTCAGAAAAAATGTTCAGGCCAATTCTCTTTTGAAATAGATTTCCTTGTGAGTGTGCTAGATTAATTTCTAAAAATAATATAGCTTCGATTGATAGTGAACAGAAGTTTTCACCTTGCTTCCTCCAAAGGTGATAGTAAGAACTAAAAAAAAAAAGGTTTCCCCCTCCCTCAACCACGCCCCTCTTTAGTAAAAAAAAAAGAAAGAAGAGAATTCGGGGGGAAAAATGGCATCTACATGTAACAACGTTCCCCCCTTTTGAGTAAGAAAATTGGGGAAAAATAGGGAAAAATAGGGAAGAAAAGAGAAAATAAGGGAAAAATCAGGAAAATAGGTATAAAATCGGGAAGAAAAAAAAAAAAAATAATAATCAGGAAACTGATTTAAATTGGGTAATTATCAGGCCTGTTCCACTCAGTATGATGCAGGAATGTTCATAAAGCCAAACTAAGGATTACTTTTGATGAGAATTGATGATTTACCTGTAAATTAGCATTACATCTATGCCTCAGAAGTACCCGGACGCAATCCACAAAGCCTTTGTTGACTGCTACATGCAGACTACTACAGTTACCCTTGTTGACGACATTCATATCGGCATTCTTGCTGATCAGGTACTCCACAATGTCTGGTTGTTTGCTACAAGATATAAAACAGAACATAACAGATTTAAAGGTTGAGTTCTGGGAAGAGGTGAAAAATGATTTGTGAGCATTATAATTTTTATCATGCAAGTGTGGAAGAATATCATGTAAAAGTTGTTCCCTGATAAGCATGGGTCTTCAAATGCCTTAATATTCTCAATATGGCATGAAACATCATACAAATCGGGACAGATTTTTACGCCATATGTTTGTGTAGTCCCATATACATCTTTCTGTGTACAGTGCTTGTAACTTTACCAAGATTGGGCTAAATTTCTTATCATTTTTAATGATTCCAGAACCTTGCAGTACACATCAATACTTATTTGCTAGATGATCAACCTTTTCTGATCCTTTCCACAACGTTTTTTTTCACAATGCAATCGCATGAGAATTCAACTTTATCTTTAACCCACCGACTGTTAAAATCTCTTATTCCCTCAGGATTTAGTAAAGGAGCCACTGGTTCTCATGTGCAATGGGTTACCTGGGGATGATGTATTTTGTTTCACTGATAATTGTAATAATAATAATAATAGTGGGTTCTTGAGTAGCCCTCATATCTGTCAGACTTGACACTCCTGGTGCTCCCGATTCTTACCCTGGCTTTAGCATGGCTGCTATTACGGCGCCTTAGCATTTCAAGGAATTAATTCCTGCCAGGTACCCATTTACATTACCTGGGTTGAGTGTGGCAAATGTAGATCAATGTCTCGCCAAAGGACAATAAAAGAAAATGGAATCAAATTGAAGAAAAAAAAGGAAAGTCCACATGCGTTTCATTTGAATACATGTACATGTGACTTTTGTAATTATTCCATGAGATAATGTGTATTAACACAAGAATGGCACATCTCACAATTTAGTATTGTAAAGAGTAAACAAATAAAGTAAAACAAGAAAATAAGAATTAGGAATTTCTAGCACGGTATGCCTTCGAAAACAAGAAATCTGTACCCTTAATAGGCGTTCGCACATGCAGTGGCAGTGAATCTATACAACAAAACAAAACAAAACAAAAAAAAAAAAAACTGGGAAAATCAGAATATTCTGGATTATTCAGAAGGGTTGGCAGGTATGTTGACTCACCCAAAGACAGCGTAGTGAAGAGCAGTATCACCATCCTGATCTTGGAGCTCCATTGTGACTTTGCCCAAACTGAGCACCTTGATGACCTCTAGATGGCCCTGATGACTGGCCACCTGTAGAGCGGTCTTACCAGACACCCTTGCATTCACCTGGGTAATGAATGAAAGGTGTCAGAATGAAATCTAAGAATGTAAATGACTAGACCTAAACAAGTAAATTAACAAATACGATTTAGTGGTGGTTATTTTGCCTGCTAAGAAAGCATAAATGATTGTTAGTAAGCAACCAGACGGCCGACGGCTTAAGGTCGTCTCCGAGGGACCTGTTAATGAGGATTAATACCTTACCAAAGGACACTAGGGCATCGCCTTGGTTGCGAACCCGGGTCACCGGATTACGAGGCCACTGTTCTACCAACTGAGTTATCGCGGCTCCTACAAATGACTGATATATATTGTGTTTCTTTCTCACCCCTCTCTCTTTCTCCCCCCTCTTCTCTCTCTATTCTGTTCTCTCCTCTCTCCCTTTCATCAATTTTCATGCTTGAAATTCTGCTCTACATATTTATCTATGTGTTACTTTATGTTTGAGCAGAAATAAAAATACTGAAATGAAACTTTTAAAAAAACTAGGAATTTCTAGCACGGTTTGCCTGGTGAGTCATCTGGATCCTTAACAGGCGGTAGTGTATTAACTGACAATACAAATTCGCTCCTTGATCATGCAGCCATTCAACGCACGCTATAAGTAAACTCTCAAATCGTGGCACATGATAAAACAAGCTTAATTTGGCTTGAGCAACAACAAACAAAAAACAACAAAAAAAATTACAAAAAAATAAAAAATATTAAAAAATCAGAATATTCTGAATTTGGATGTCCTAAAAATCCAGAAAATCTTAATATTTCGGATTAATCGGAAGGGTTGGTAGGTATGCTCTTATATCATTCCATGAGCTTCTTTCCTTACTATAACCTACCCAGTCAGGGTGCTTGGATATCAGCTCTGTGACTGTTCTTGTGTTCCCCTGGGCGGCTTCGCTCACCAGCTTATCTGGACTCTCATTGGGCGTTCGAAGGGTTAAGATTTCCTGCAACAGCTCGTGAAGATTACCTGTAGAAAAGGAAACGATCATTATCAACTATTCACATTGATTTCATTTCATCACATCATGTTGTTCACAATAAAATCATTTCTATTCTAGCAAATACCAAACCTGCTTTAGCAACCACCTGTATAGAAAGACCACTTGTCTATAATGACCAAAAGTCTATTTTAACATTTCTCATTATTTCTACAAACAGATATGAAAGAACAATACGGAAACTGGATCTTCAGAAACTAGTATTTTACATGGAACCTTCAATGTTCTTCTCAAAATTTTAGGTATCGAATTATGAACTTTTGTACTAAACTGAACCTGAATATAAAGAATGTTCAAGGGAGACAAAAAGAAATCTTCATATAAAGCAAGTGGCCTTTATGTAGAGGGTCCTTCAGTACAGGTTTCAATGTGAATCACAGCTCAAGGGGAACATAAAACTTGTCCTCAGTAAAGTTAGTCTTTCTATACAGGTGATCACAAAGCTGGTTTGACTGCACTCAGTGCTTGTACCCATTTTTTACCATGTGAGATTTGATCAACAAAGCATCTTCAAAAAATACACTAGAGAAGACTCACCCTGGAGTTCCTCAGCTCTGTCAGCGGTCATGGTGTTATTGAGGTCAGGCTTGCTTGACCTTTCAATGGGGGTCAAACAAGCGGGGTTGAACGTCCACACTTGCTTGTCCACGGACACACGGAGGTCACCGTCAGAGTAAATCTTGAGAATTTTCCCTTTCTTGCCAAGAGTCTGGGTAAATGTAAAAATGAAGAATAAATGAAAAAACGGCTACCTGCATGTCACTGTTTTGAGAAATTACAAATACTGCTAGACCAAAGGCTGTAGCATTGCAGCAACTAAAATTCCTCCTGGGTTATTCTTATATTCTTATTCTCCTTGCTTATTCCCCCCCCCCCCCCCCTCCTGACCCCCCTGACCCCCCCCCCAAAAAAAAAAAAATACCAACACAATTTGTGACCAGTACCTTGTAATTTTTGCTCAAGGGCGGTGGGGGGAATTTTAAGGGGCAAAAAGAAAAAAGTAAGTGTGCTCACTACCCCCCCCCCCCCCCCCCACTGAGCGAAATATCAGCTGGCACGATTTTCAAATTTCAGCACACTAAATTTCAAATTGATCTCAAATTTGGGCCTCCTCCCCTAAGAGAACCTGGATCCACGCCTTATATAAATACCTAGAATATTATTGTTATTATTATCATCATATGCACTACACAACAAAGCTGGACTCACTGCGGCCATGCCCTCACTCCATTCTCCGTGGCCAGACTGCAATCTCTTGACCATCGCCACGTCTGATAGAATGGTCACTTCATCCCCTGTTGCATACGAATTCACCTGCATATATATATATATATTTCATTTATTTCATTCTCCATAAAAAACATTAAAATATACAAACATGATATACAGATAAAGGATCGATTACAAGAAAAAAACAAAGGGAAGGAGCAAACAAAATTTGTATGGGAATTTGGGGTTAACAAAAAGGGCAATTAGCCTTATGAACGTCAACCCCTTAAAAAGTATACACTGTATTGTTAAAGGTAAAAGACCAGTATTGGTAACGCCCCAATTTCAAAATATGAAATGGAAGCTCTCATTACCAATCATGTGAAAGAATATGTTTTGACTAATACATGATGATAAAAAATTTGCCGGGAAACCGCCTACTAATTCATATATTTGGTAAATTTGTTTCTCTCATGGTCCTGTGAGAGATATAGGGTAGTCCCATATCCATCTTTCTGTGTATAGTGCTTGTAACTTTACGAAGAATGGGCCAAATTTCTTATCATTTTGATGATTCCAGAACCTTGCAGATGCTAGATGCTAGATGATCAACCTTTTCTGATCGATTCCACAACGTTTCTTTCACAATTCAATCGCATGACCATAACTGGTCTTTACCTTTAAGCAAAGAAAAAAGGAAAAGAAAAGCAGAGAAAACCTGAAAAACCAATACATAAGAAGGAAAAAAGGGGAAGGAGAAGGGGAGGGGGAATATATGAAAAAAAGCAATGATTTAAAGAGAACCAAAACCTTCATACTAAGTTACTTTCATTGTAAAGTTTAAGATATTTGAATAAAATCAGTGAAAATTTGAACAAAATCGGGCAAGGAATAAGGAAGTTAAAGCTTTTTGAAATGACTAGTCACTAGAGGGTGATATTCAATTTGATGCGTCATTTGTGGACAACTCTCCATGCCTTTTGTACTTCAAATTTCATGTTTTTCCTTCTTTCTTGTGATTGAGATAATCTACTCCCCTGAAAGCAAGGTATAGAATGCAAAATGATATTCTACTTCACATGTTATGAAGTCGGATCAAGAACACAAATAAATACGAAGAAAACGAAAGAATTGTTTTCAGGTCTTAAAAATCCAGAAAATCTGAATATTCTGGATTATTTGAAAGGGTTGGCAGGTATGAATCATATCGAAAGAAAACCAACCTTGCTCAGAGCCGCAGTATGATATGTCCATCTTGTACCACAGCCCGGGTAGGTGACTCGGATATCACCTCGGTCAGTCACACGATGCACAAGACCAATCTTCCCAACATACTGTATTTAAATAACAATAATAATGATATAACGCCTGGCTGGAATGCTCCCTAGGGAGTGGACATTGTGCGCACTGTGTGTGCGTGCATGTTTTAAATCCAATGACCGGGGTAATAGCATATCTGTTTCAGTTTCAGTTTTATTTTTCATTTCCAACAGAACAGTAATTTTGACAAGAAATCAGATATACAATTCAACATTCAATAACATAATACATTTTACATGGTTTAAAGTTGTGTAATAGAAAGTAAACATTGATATCCAGTGTAACGTTTAAAAAAATTTTTTTTAAAGAAAAACCTGTGGAAATCGAGGGATCCACTGAAAAGCAGAGCTTGGATCTTTGTGAAACACCCCCCAGGAACCCAAATGAAGATTATCAGGCACTCACCTCTGCCATTTTGGGGTTCCAGCCCCCATGACCCTCCTGCATGGCCTTCAGGACATCTACAGTAAGAATGACCTTGACCTTGTCCCCGACGCAGTAGGTCACGGTCGGTCCATCGGTGGCTGCTCTCTGAGGGTTCTGCTCTCCTACTTCACCTGCGATGAGGCAGGGGGGTACATTGATAACAGATTTTGTGTGAGAACTAATAATCATCATTTCCTGATCTTGATTTAAAGGCCAGCTGCACTAGTTCAGCCAGAAGGGATTAGACCACACAGCGAGGTCACTGACAGGTGGTTATCTCATCAACTCTCAATTAACGTAAGAAAAAGAGGATCATGGGGGACCAATTGTCACCGATTAGGCATTGTTTTCTATATAGAGAGAGCAAGTAGCTACAAGTACTACAGTGGGCCTTAGTGGGTTTAAAGATAATGCGTATTGTTAAACCGTCTTCTTTGTGCACATATCAAATAATTTATTGTCCACTGCCTACTTCAACACTCTATAACATTTCTAACTAAATTCTAACTATCTCTACTTCACCAGTATCATCATCATCATAATCATCCTCACATCATCATTATTAACATCATCAATAACATCATCATCATCATCATCTCCATCATCACTAATATCATGATGATGACATCATTATACAAATTCTCCTCATCATACCAAGTTAAATGAGATAGTCCTTGTGAAAGTAGTCTCCTTAGTGCATTTAAGATCCTTTCTTAAGACCCCCCTTCTCTCTCTCTTCCATTACACCTCTCCCTTGCATTCCATTCTCCAACCCCCCCCCCCTCCCCATTCATTATCATACCAAGTTTAAATAGGGAGCTGGCCCTTATAGTAGAAGCCTCCTACTGTATGCAGTTAAGATTCTTTCTTCCTACCCCCCCCCCCCCACTCGTCTTTTCTTATGACCCCCCCCCCCCCCATCCTTCCATTCCATCTCTCTATCTTTCCTCCAATTTCCTATAATTATCCTCCTCATTATACCAAGTTTAGGAAGATGGTCCTTGTAGTAGTAGGCTCCGACTGCATCCATGGTGTATTTAAGATCCCCCCACCTGTATTTTCTTTTAACACCCTCCCCCCTTCTCTCTCTTATCTCCCTTTCATTCCATTCTCCGTCACTCCCCCACTTTCATCGTCATACCAAGTTTAGGGAGATGGTCCTTGTGATAGTAGCCTCCGACTGCATCCTTGGTGTATTTAAGATCTCTCCCCCCCCCCCCCTCCGCACCTGTCTTTTTTTTTACCCCCCCCCCCCCCCTTCTCTCCCTTTCATTCCATTCTCCATCACTCCCCCACTTTCATTGTCATACCAAGTTTAGGGAGATGGTCCTTGTAGTAGTTGCCTCCGACCGCATCCTTGGTGTATTTAAGATCCACCTTTCCCTTGTGGCCTATCCGATAGACGTTGGTCAGACTGGTCCCCCACGTCACGTTGGCGACACTACGTCCAGATTCCTGCTCCCAACCACGGATGTTGATAATGTTTCCCGCCTTTCCATCTCCACCTGGCAAAACAACATTAAACATAACGAGGGTTCAGTGACACAAAGACGCAACTCCATTTTGGCCATTTTGAGAACAAGTGGTTTATTTGTCACTGAGCACTTGGGCCTTAAGGAGTTAAGTCTATGTTTCACTAGCCATTGACTTCAATGGGGTGTTGGGTGGAGTTATGTCTTGATGTTTCCTGGAAAGCTCACATTTTCCTGGACATTTCGATATCAAATACTCATTTTGGCAAAATATGGAGCTACGTCTTTGTGTCACTGAACCCTTGATAAGATGTTTGATTTAACAAAGTGATTGATTTATTTTACCAAACTGCATTTCAAATGTAATCTCACAAGTACATGTATGTCTTTAAATAGTTGAAAGTTGTGTTAGTGATTAAAGATCGTAAGATTTATTTAGGAATTTCATATCTTGTTTGTTAGACAATCATGGGTAGAGTGTATTTTTCTGTTAAACATGTACATGCAGTTGAGCTCTGAATGCACATGTCACATCAATTACCTCTATTTCTTAAAATAATAAAACAAAAACAGAATCCTTAACAGAACCCTAATCAAACACCAAGAAAACAGATTATTAAACAGTAGTCTGTGACCTTTAAACTCACCATCCTGGTCACCCCAGTCCCAGTCTGCCCCTCTGACTACCCGGGCCCCTGGAAGCAGACCCCTGACCTGGGTCTTTGCACAGTTCTGTCGCTTGGATACACGAGCACTACGGAAAAAAATATAGATACAATATTATTGCATAACCTATTCAATTAATGAAGGTTTCTATCATTTAGGGAAGTTCTAAATTAGTATCTTTCAAATGCCATTGGAATTTAACCTTTTCATTTTTGTTTGGCCTGCAAATGGGACATAGTACCTTAAATGATACATAAACATGAGTAAAAAAAAGGGGGGGGGGGGCTTGAAAATGTCTTTAAGTGGGAAAATAACGACTACCGTATCAGTTGTCGAATCGACTTAAGAGCTATAGAGCCAGTATGTAATAGTCTGATTTTTCAGACCATTGTACCGAATGGTCGTAAGTTTTATGCTGCGCAAAGATTCAATCAGTTTGATTTTAGTCATTACAAGAAGTGGGTTATTGATGTATGTTATTACCAAAAAAAGAAAAAAAGCCAGTCAGTCACTCAATAGTGTCTGACAGTGAAGTCTAGCAAGTAAACGGGTTTCCTTGCATAATTTGAGTATTAGGACACTGCTAACGTTTAGATTTCAAAGATAGGACATACACAACATATTCGTAATTTCTGCAAATTTCTACAGAATTTGATGTGGCTGCAAAAGGGACATAGTATCTTTGAAACATAGCTCACTAAAGCTCCTACATACCCTGCAGAGCTCTGGGTGACTAGCCTGACGAATTCATGATTGTGATCATGTTTTCCAGCGAAGTAGCAGGCTGAGCAGAGATCGTAGTCTTCACAGGAGATACACTTCCATCTCATGCCCTGAATGCCTTCCTGCTTACAACCGTTACAAGTAATGTTCTGGTGCTTTATTCCTGCAAAATAAATAATAAATGATACATAACAATCAAATACACCCAGAGATGCCAACCTCTTGACACAAAACAAACAGACCCAATTTTTTTTTTTTTTTTAATCAGATTTTAGAGAGAAAAATCAGATTTTCACGAAAACTCGGCACTACCACTGGCCCGGGCCAGTAAAATTTCAGAAAAATGTTTTACTGGTAAGTACGGTCAAGTAAAATGTTTGCTCTTTCATTACAATTTAATGAGAAAATTGTAAAGCAAAGTTTTTGTTGGGGTTGCGGGGGTTTACCTGTACATGTTTCTATGCGATTCTGCTCTTTATATGGATTTATTATGGGTTTTTTAAAAAAATTAAAAAGTATATCACTCTTATTATCGTACTACATGTAAACACGATTTAATCGCACTGGTTGGCATCTCTGAATATACCATGCACTGAAAGGCTCCAGATGAAATTATGGAATATCTAAGGTTACTGGCATAGCACAATTCAGAATATTTACTATGGCAGTCACGGGAGATCCATAATTTTACCGGTGCCTCAAAGAGAATGCATGGTATATTGGATTTATATCCGTCATCAAGAATGGAAAATAAAAATTTAACTATAAAGAAATCCACCTGAACATGAACTATTATTATTATTATTATTATCATTATTTGGCATTTAGCTATGCTATTCATAGTACACTTTATCACAGCACTTACAATAATATGCAATATTGTCCGAAATACACACACACTTTCCTAGAAAAGAGTGCTATGCTGCCCGTGCCACATCCCAGTAACAATATTGCGATAGGCCTATCAACAGCTTCAAAATGTGACGTCAAACAGGGTACATGTATATCCAGGATATACCCCATTTGTCATCACACAATATCCATCTTTTCTTCATATCGTGTAAGTATTTCATGTCACATAAGCCATCTATGGTTAATTCTTGCACAGGATTGTTTCAATGTGGGATATGATAAACAATAATAGTAATAATTATAACAATACCAATAATAATAATAACGATAATAATAAATAATGATAATATTAACAATAATATACACTAATAATATCAATAAAAAACAAAAAGAAGAATAAGATTATAATAATAAAAATAATTATAATAATAAATATAATAATAATAATAATGATAATAATAATAACAGCTACAACATCAACAAAATTGTTGTTCGGTGCAAGAAATCTGACAGCAAAATAAAAAATGTGACAGCTTTATTTTTTTGTAAACACACAACCCCCATCTCACAATTTGTTGTGTGTGTGTGATTGGTCCCCAATAAAAGAGTGATTTTGAATACCTGCAGGAGCATTATCATAGAGAAGAAGATCATATGCTCCTTGATAGCCCACTCTGTAGTTGGTCCTGGTCCCGCAGTCCCACTGGACTACGACTGTTTTGTCAGGTGACGTGCTGCTTCCCTGGCGACCGATCTCTACGATTGTCCCAAGATGACCGTCCCCGTCATCCTGGTTGCCCCACTTCCACTCGGGGCCTCGGACGACTCTAACTCCAACATTCACGGCCATTGGCTATATTAAAAAGAGGGAAGAAGCAGGGGTAAGATATGGACCAAGTTTTTAATGACCAAATCCTTTTAAAAGTTTGTAATATAGATTCTTGTGGTGACCAATAAATGCATGTTGGTGTGACCACAGTTGGCACATGACCTTAGTTTGCTATCTCAAAATTTCAGTAACATTTCGAAAATCTGATACCTTCTTCTTCTTCTTAGTTGATCCCTCCACTGTTTTGGAGATTCCTGGAGTCCAAATAAAGTAAATGTTTAAAATCCGACCGGTTAGGAGCTTTGGAGAGTCATAGAACGAGAAGCATCAATTTTGTGTAGGAAAAAGAGCGATAGTAGAAGTAGGTTATTATGAATTTCAGAAGGCAGGCACTAATGGAAAGAGGAACCTAAATTACTAAGAGACCACATTTCCTATGGATTTGGGTGTGAAATTATGAAAATATTGACAAAAGATCAGCAAATTATGCAGTCTTTTGCATCCGTTCTGAAAAAATATGAAATTACAGACAAAGGTCTGAAAATCTTTATTTTGAGTAAATTTGAGAGCAGATATCATCAGAATTGTAAGTAAAAAGTGGTACCAACTGATTATATGATATTTTGCCTGCATTGTACAATATGCACTTATCTTATATTTGATGTAGTCTACTGCTTTTTTAAAATAAATAAACTGTAAACTCCTGTGCGCGAATTAAGGTGTTGTTCTTTTAAAGACTTTTTCGTCAGTTGCAGCGCATACCGAACTAACATCAAATTTTGAGATCACGATATCTCCAGCCTTTTATTACGATAAATGTTCCTATTTGCACCAATTTGTAGTCATAACTTTGCAGTCCATTATTATTAGGTAATATTTTAACTAAATAAATTTGTGTAGAATGTGAGAAATCATGGATCGAATATCACATTTCCTAATATTTAAACAAACATCTGCAAACTTTGGTCACCCCATCATACATAATGATTTTGATGCACCAATATGAATGACAATTGACATGAAAGTTTTTTTGTTGTCCTTTTGACTTTTTGTAGGCTAAATCTCCAATATGGAAGATAGTATCTCAAGTCAAGGAAGAGAAAATCTCCCAATTCAGCTGTGAGCCCCTATCGGTTATTTGAATTCCATGATTTTTTTGTTTGTAGATGGAGTTGGGCTTTTGACTCTGAGTGAATTTTTGTGATTTTGTGAAGTGGTGTTTGATTTACTTTGAAATTGTGGTCGTTTCGATTTAGTATTAACATGATTAAAATAGTAAACATGCACTTACGCAGCTCAGTATACGATGAGCATTTTTCAATTCACTTGTACTGTCCACTAGACCAACAATTACCAAAGACAAAGACAAAGCCAAGTCTCGACTCAAGACTTTAAGTCAATAAGAGAGATGAGCGATTCTGACTTCCATTCCAATTCAAGTTTCAATTCAGTTCTTTCCCAAACTTTCTTACAAAGTAGACTAGATTCTATATTTTTGGACAAATTCTAATTCTACAACAAAACAAAACAAACAAAAGTTGAACAGCATTCCTCTCGATTGTGTCACTAAGTCTTGAAAGATCGAAACCGTGTTAGCTTGTGTTTCATGTGTTTGCATAATGAATCATCAACATCGCCTCGGCATTGTTGATTTTTCAACGGCCGTCCACCCCTTCGAAACGCAATATCGAACGTGTGGGACCATAATGACCTACATGTACATGCACTGCACCTGTAAATACAAAACGGTCATTCAACAAAAATCGAACACATTCTATAGTTAAATACTTACGGCATTGTTATCATTAAAACGTACATAATTTGCACATATATTACCTAGAATGACAAAATTCAACTAGAAGACAAAATACAATGGCAACGGTACATATGGTGACTTACAAACAGATTTCTCGGGTCATGTTTTGATTTTCTTCCGCCTCTCTGAAAAATGTACGTTGCGTGTATTCGGTTATTTGTGGATATCCGGCTTTCGATAACCGGGCACCAATTTTTAATGTGATGGGTATCAATGTGTCGAATAAAAGAGATATATAATGTAAAGAGGTTACATTTATATGGATTATGGGATTTAGGATTTAATCTCCCAAATCTTACTCCTGTTTTATTGTTGTTGAAGTTGATGATAGAAAGTTTTCAAACTTAATTTTCGTACAAACTTTTTCATTTTCTTTCTACCGTATGGTAAACAATTCCGATTGTCTTTTATAAATATTTTTGTTTTTGTTTGGGAATGCCGCTACATAATTCTTCACTTTGTTTTCAGCCCCCGGAACTCTCTATTTCGGCTACTTTCGAAATCGATCTTCAGGGGGCCGGGGGTGAACTTAGGGGGCTCCGGGGCTGTAACCCCCAACACCAGACACCTAGTAGTCGGTCATATCCTATACCCAGGTCGAAAAAACAGTTAGATACCAGTTGAACCAACTGGTACTGGTACCAGTTGATTCCAATTTTAACTGGATTCAATATGGATATTGGAATACTGGAATCAACTGGTAACCAATTGATTCCAGTTGGACCAGTTGTCAACTGGTACCAGTTGATTCCAGTTAAGTGAACTGGTTTCAATATGGAAATTGGTTTAGTGGAATCAACTGGTAGCTGGTACCAGTTGATTCCAGTTAAGTTAACTGGATTCAATATGGATATTGGAATACTGGAATCAACTGGTAAACCAATTTATTGATTCCAGTTGGAATACCGGTTGTCAACTGGTACCAGTTGGATTCAGTTTACCAATTTCCATATTGGAAACAAACAGTTGATCGATAACCAGCTGAGTAGCGACCAGCAATCAGCTGATAATCAATAATCAATATTGCTTAGCAACCAACTAGACTTAGACTCTTGCTAGACCCCATCACATAATCATTTGAGGCGCATTACATTTGAGTACAAAATTAATTAAGTACTTGCGAGCTCATACATATTATACAAAATTATACATGTTTTTACTGGTTATCAATTACATAAATCAATATATATCTATGTTTACGTCTTAAATTGGATGTAAAACATGATCA